>OX375869.1:83367157-83746330 GCA_947359475.1 Heligmosomoides polygyrus bakeri | reverse complement strand
GTTCTGCTCGGAGGCGCATTTTTAGGTTGTTAGCTCTCTGCATCTTCTCGAAGGGGTCGACTGAAATTAGAAAAAATCGTGGCACACAAGGCTAACCTGCATTTTCGCACTGCTGTAACTTTGTCCTATCATAAGCTACATTGCTGTATTTCGGCGCACTAATAGACCATTTTGCTGCTTACAGAATTTACAAGCTGCAACCGGAAAGGTTCAAACATGACACAGTTATCGCGCTCAGAACACGCCCGCGCGTGCAATTTAGCACAACAACAGTCGATGTTCTCCTCGCTCTTAATTGCCCGCATTAAAGTTTTTCCTACTCTCAATAACACCGTTCAATTCACCATGAAAAGTTCTATCGAATGGTGTCAAGCATCGCCCAACTCGAAGATATCGATTTTCGATGACGTCATGTCCTTCCGCCGCGGCCTCGTCGTCGATGCGAAACAGTCAAAAAATTGATGTTTCCAAAATCGGTCGAAATTGACACCGTTCGATAGCGCTTTCCATGCTTAACGGAACGGTGCCATTGCGAGTGTCGAAGACTCAAATCTGGGCGAGTAGGAGCGCAAGAAACTCTAACCGCTAGCTTTCGCCGCTCTAAAACGGCAGCTGAGGCTAAGGCAGTTCAGGCAGCTGAGGAGTTGTGAGCATGTCATCGTAAAGTACCTTAAGCACTCTGTTAACGTACGCATTTTAAGGCCGTTAACTTGTGGCGTCTTCTCGCAGTGATCCACGGAAATCGGAAAAAAATGCTTCACACAAGCGTAACCTGCATCTTCGCACCCCTATAACATTGCACCCTCCTATGTTAAACCATTCTGCTTTGGCGTGCTAGCAGACCGTTTGACTGCCTACAAGACCTACAAGCTGCAACTTGAATGCTTCCAACCTGACCGAGCTATTGCGCTCCGAACACGCCCGCGCGTGCAATTTGCGAGCGGTCGCCCCCCTCTATTGAAAGGTTCTGTTCTCTATGCATGTTCATGGAGCATACCAAAGTTTCGCTGGTACAGATTGGAGCTAATCCTGAGTGGGGTGGCGGGGAATTTCTGATAACATTCTCCAAACGGCTCGAAATAGTCTTGAAAACGTCGCAGTTCCCAGTGAGAGAAGATAGAAGCCCAGGGACATGCGCTCGCCCACTCGATTGATAGGTTAGGTTCTGTGTGCATTGTGCACGGCGCACTCTCGGGGCATTCTTGGCATGACGGAGCACTGACAACCTTCGCCATCTTTGAGATACTCCGAAAGCACGCATATCCTGGGAAATAAGCTGCTCTAATCGCCCGTCCAGCCAATTTTGGACCACCCACGGCGAAAATACGGGTGCTCCGGTAAAGTTTTACACATGTTTGTGTAGATCTCGAAGAGGCGAATCGAATGGTACCAACCTTTATTCAAGAAACCTAAAACTGAAGGAGTTATGAGCGTGCGACGCTTTGCGACGCTATGTTGGCGTTTTTTCGCCCACTTTTGACCGTGCGGCGCGAGCGGTATTGTAAGCGCGCCAAAACTGACAGAATCCTCCAAACAACCTAACATAAAGACATGCGATCAGAGACGGAGCAGAGAATGAAAGTCCGTAGTGTCACACTGGCGCATATGTACAGCTTCAGTTTCGAGAATCGAGAAGAAACGGTTACCCATCCACGTTGTTCAGCGAAATATTTGGCAGATGCTAAAGATGTTATGAAAGTGAACTCACCAGCGACGTGGTCTTCTTCGTGCATTCGAGTAGATCAGCATCTGATGTGGACCACTCGTACTTGAAGATCAACGACAGCGGAGCCACGCTCACGTTGAACACCGCATTCCTTAACAGGTTCATGCTTATTTCCTCATAGAATGTATAACGATCCAGGTCTAGGAAAGGTGTTCAGCCAGTAGTTCTTCCAAACCTGACGACCTTATTCATTTTTATACTATCTGTGTCTTCATGGCGTGTACCACGTTTTTCATTTCGTAGGTTTTTGGATAAATTCCTCGGATTTTGTGAGGAAATGCAGGGTAGGCACCCTTTTTAGACTTTCACCTGCATTCTAATGGCATGAAAACATATTTGGTACAGAAGTATAGAAGAATTGTTGCACCTTTTTGAGGCTTCCATTGCGAAGGAATCTTCTAATTGAACTCACTGAAATAACCGTTGTTGCAAAAACTTTTCCCTAAATTGCCGATTTTCAGACGTCTTCCGTTTGCAGTCAGCTAGTCAGTCAATTAATTTAATACCTATTCATATCCTCACGCAGGCTTCTATGTCAACGGTAACAATGGACGTATGCTTTAGAATATGTTGTCAGAGAATTGGCATCGTTTTAGAGACCACAATAATTTCGGGCCTGCATAATAAGAAACGCCCGAAAGCCTTCAGCTTTTGTTTTCTTGAAACCTGGAGTTGTGACTCACTCATGAATGCGTCACAACCAGAGAGTAACTCTGTCGTCAGCAGGTCAGCAGGGGCAATTGAGTCACTGAGTCAGGCACATGTCGCAAATATGCGCAGCATTCTAACGGGTGAACGCAATAATACCGTATCGAATGAGCGTCCCATTCAGAGAGGGCGTGTACGGTCGGTACCAGGGGTGTGCGTTAAATTTTTTAAGGTAAATTTTTAACGACCATTTTTAACGAAAAATTTTTGCACTAAAATCGGTAAATTCGGTAAATTCGTTAAATAAAATTTCCTTTAGCTGCAGTTAGTTTGGCTGTATTATGGTATGTAAAAAGCCAAATCTTTTACTTTATTGATTTTTTCGACTCCATATACATGGCAATATGACATGTCTAATTATGGATCTATCCTAGTCCGAGTGGGGGGCAACACCAAAGTACCATTTCCCTAGGCAGGCCATCCTATGCCACACAATCATATCCACTGAAATTAAACAAAAACCCTCGCATTATGGGACAGCAGCTGAAGCTCTCGTAGAACCGCTACGTAATGAATAGAGACGTAAAAACAGTGTATGCCCCCTCCGACTAGGATGGAACCCGAATTCTTTGGTACAGTTCGTCTTTGGAAGATATTTACGGCGTCCATAGATCCGCCTGTTTCACAGAATGGTCCTTTTCTCCGAAAAGTTTCTGTTCCTACTGCAGCCGATAGCAGAGAATCAAATAAACGGCCATGGACCGTTGGCCAAATTTCAATTGAATCGAATTCTATTGCATTGAGTATTTTTGTCTTTGCCATCCAAGTAACGCTTTTCAATTGTTAAGCCTTTTCTCCACTGCCTTCTGAAGGAAACGCATATGGAGCACGCGTATCTATAAGAGTTTCTCGCCCTATATTGGCAGTGTTCTACCTTCTCCTTTTCCCTCCTTCTCCAAATAGAATATGGAACTATCCATCACTCTTTTACCACTTTCCAGAAAGTGACTATTCTGATTGTCTTCTTGAAGCACGTGGTGCCATACTGTACAGCACCTTTGCTTGAGGTTGGAAGTGCTTTGACTTTCCCAATTTCATCCTATTTTTGTAGAGCACATTTGGTATTGAAGAAGTGTTATAGAAAGTCCGCAAATTAGGCGGAGGAATCCGCAAGCACAAGGGGACTTGCTACAGCCAAGCCTGCATCTGCAAAGATGTACCTTTTTCGAGAACAAAATCCTAATGCAATAGACCACTTAAAGTAGCAGTTTTTATAAAACCTCATATATATTACTTAACGAAGAGTGGTCATATCTTTCTCTTTTTTATTTAATTTTACTTCTTTCATGTAGATTTGTTCACTATTTCATGTGCGTACTCACTATGCTTCTCCAAAAAAGAAAACTGCTACGAGAGCCCTAGAAGAGACGAAAAGGTTGAGCAAAAACGTTGACATGCATGGTATGGAATTAAATAAAAACGGAGCAATGGCAGTACCAGCAGCCGCTCTCTATCTATCAGGCGGTGTCCAATGTTGCCTTGATGTAATCCCCTAAAATCATCACCTGATTCTGCACGAAGAACCTATCTCCAGAAAACTTGCGATGAGGGAGGAAAGAACCTTATTCATTCATTGTTTCGCTTCCTATCCTTGTTGTTACGCATTATTTGTGTTTCGCAACGTTTTCATCGCGTTTTCTATGCCCTTTCAAAATCACTTTTGAAGCAAGTATCACAAAAAACTGTGAAAAAGTTGACTGGTTGTTAAGTATGAAGAACTAATATGTAGCAACCAAACGTCAAAAATGGCCAAGGAAGTCCAAAAACGCGAAACTACGGCAGAGAAAAACAGGAGGCGCAGGCAAATAAATTGGTCAGAAGCAAGAAAAATGCGAACAATTCTCGAAATACGAGGCCGATATTGACTGCCTATTTCCACTGACTCAAGTAAGTAAAGGGCTTCCTCGCTATCGAAACGATACTGCAAAAACTATACCAAAAAATCGTCCAAAGTGCGTGTGCACGAAAGAAACGCAAAATTTCAAAATTTGGAGCGTAAAATGTCGTTAATGCAATTTAACGGAAATTTTCCTCGTTAAATTTCGTCAAAAAGTTTTAACGAAAAATGCCGGTAAATCCGGTAAATCGGTAAATCGTTAATCGCTAAACGCACACGCCTGGTCGGTACCCTGATTACCGGGCGTGGCTGCGGTCGGTGGCTTGACTATGATTCGTTAGCGCGCCCTCTCCAAATGCTGTGCATTTTCGCGACCTGTACCAAAGTTTGTTTGTGCTCAAGCAATATTAAACGTTTTTGAAGCACCTCTCCATTGTCATAACACATTTTAACAATCTTCAGAAATATTTTCCCATTTTTTGAAGTGTCTTTTTAATTTTAGCTTTCTGGTTTTCGAACACTACCTTCAAAAGGGGCTGCATCATAGAGTCGGTGATTGTTCGCGCTTTGGCTGGTTAGATTCTTATGCACTGGGTGAACACAACTTCACCGACCTACTTGAAGTACCCAAAACAGGACCTGAAACGAATACATTTCCCAGCTTTAGTCAGCGTAAGAGAGCTGGAGCGGCTTGTTATTCGAGTCCCATCAAACAGGATCGTTAATTCGCGTTTTACCGCTTCGGAGGATTGGATGAAAACACTTCGACTCATGTTTATGATCGTGCGAAATGCCGAACGACGTCTACTATTAACAGGAGAATCAGAAAACCGGAAGAAGCAAAAAACCCTGTACTCAATTAGATAATATTTGTTTTTCAAGTAAAAGGATAAACGGATAAATGGCGGCGTTACTCAATCCGTTTTGGGACGGGATGCCGTCACGGCGATTTGGATGCCTATTTGGCCACACACTGACTTGCGGTGGCCATCCAATGAACAAGTCCGCGCTTTATCCTTCCCAGGCAAGCCTGGTACCAATTCACGGACTCTGGAGGAATGGAAGGTTTTTGGTTGGCCTAGGAGGAAAATCCGAACCAGGAACCTGGTGACGGGTGCACGAGACAGCCGTCACCTCCTCCGACTGCGCTACATGAGCTCTTAAATAAAAACACTTGCTGAGTCAAAATGATACAAGATTAATTAGGCGAAGTTTAAGCATAGTTCGACATGGAAATTTTGTAGCAAAAATCTGCATTTTACTACGTGGTTCGAAATTTCTACGACCTAATTTTCGACGTCGAAAACCACAAATCGAAAGTTAGGTGGGCCGGCACGTAATGCGCTTCGAAGACAACCGCTGGATGAGAGCCGGTACCGACTGAGTTCCGCGGGCAGTGAAGAGAATATCAGGACGCCCATCAATTCGTTGGTTGGAGGACTTCTTCGTGAAAGCGAACGATATGACGCTTTTAGTGTAACTCGAGCGAAGTGGATCCATTGGAGCACTTTGGCACACGACACGGACAAGTGGATACGTTGCTGGCACCCGCTCGAACAACTCGACGATCAACGGGACGACAGGCGCTTCACGTGATACTCATTTTTACTTATTCATTTATCTTCAGGTTTTCAAGTTTCTAAGGGATTGAAGCTGAATTGCTTCTACCAAATCTATTGACGCAGGAGTTTTTTTAATAGCTCACTCATTGTTCCCTGAAAAAAGATCTCTGACTTGTACTGCTGAGTTTTAGAGAAGATTTTCCAAAGCAGTTTGTTCCATGCTTAAACAACGCGAACCGAAAGAATCCCAAAATTATTAGAACATGGTTTATAATATAAATATTAAGCAGCTAGAAGAGGAAAATAGGTATAAAATACGAAAAATCCAAAAGTCTTTGCAAGGATTACCTCCCGCCGAGCAGCACATGCAGACCGTAGTTGTGCAGCAGCACCAGCGAGTCGTCGCTGGCAAATCGTAGTCGATTGGTCCCTGAAGAATCCAGCGGTTGTTCAAGAATAGTAATAGAAGCATGCGCCAACTGTAACCGCTTGGCTACTGCAATTTAGGGTCGAAATAAAGATTTATTGCACCACACAGCCCTTCAATTTCGCGTCAAAGCAGTCGGATGTCACCCCTGAATGTGGCCATGGTAATTAGAACCTTTTGGCGAGAAGGGGGACATGCGGGTTTGAAAAATGACGTCCATAGAAGGCAATCATGAAGTGCCGAATTTCGCTGTTCTCCACGCGGTAGATAAAAACAAGCTGCGTATCCGTTTACCAGAAAAACTCGATAAAGGCACTTATGTGGCATTCCCTTCTGAGAACCGTGCTAATAAACAGGATGCCCCAGAAAGGAATGCTCAAACAGCTCGAACATTCATAAACATCTCATCGCATGAACACTGTGGATTTCTATAAGGGATAAAAGATAAAGGACGGCGTTACCCAATCCCTTTTGGGATGCGCCACGCATTCTACTTCTACGGGATGTCGTGGAGACGACTTGAATGCGTATTTAGCCATACAACCACTTGCGGTAGCCAGCCGATGAACAAGTCAGCGCTTTATCCTTCCCAGACAAGTCTGGTACCAATTCACCGACCCCGGAGGGATGAAAGGCTTGGTTGACCTGGGCGGGAAATCCGAACCAGGAAGCTGGTATCGGGTGCACGCGACAGCCGGCGCCTCCTCCGACTGCGCTACACGCGCCCGTGTAGATTTCTATACATTTAAAAGAAAACAATAAATGGAAAATGTTCCTGTTCCTGTTGAAGTAATCGGTAGCCAATCCTTTGCAACATTTGCTTGAATGAAAGAGTAAATATCATTTAAACGAATCTCTGCAATTATGTAGCTTTTTCGAACCGGACTATTTATTATAAAACACGGGATAATAAACACAAAAATAGAAGAAGCAGCTAGATTCTATTGAAAATTAGGCAAGACTATGCCTAATTTTCGCTAGGAGGGATTTTTTTTTTACGAAGCTTTGAGCCAGGGCCGTTGTTTCAAGAGAAAACTAAAGGCTGGTTAGTTAAATTATTTAATTATTTATTTATGTTAAAATGATTCATAGGCTAGGACAGCCTTCAAACTTTTCT
The DNA here is from genome assembly GCA_947359475.1 of Heligmosomoides polygyrus bakeri. NCBI lineage: Eukaryota > Metazoa > Nematoda > Chromadorea > Rhabditida > Heligmosomidae > Heligmosomoides > Heligmosomoides polygyrus. The sequence continues at coordinate 83,738,953 of OX375869.1, read as the reverse complement.
CTGGGTGGACGCACAGTTAGTGCAAATAAAACAGTAAAAAAGAAAATATGGAGAGTAGATATTGATTCGAAAGTAACGTCAAAATTTGTTTATCGCATCCGCTTATCCTCTGTCCCATCTTCGCTCTCATGATAGCATTTCAAATTCACCAATTCACTGTGTTCTGAGAGATGGAAGGCTTGGTTTGGCTTGGGGAGAAATCCATGCCAACACCCTGGAATCGGTATGTACGCGACAGCAAGCGCCTCCTCCGACTGTGCTACCACGCGCTCGAAAAGTCCGTATGTGGATGAAATCATACAAATATGACGGGCTGGTTAGTAATTGCAACAAGGACACCGAAGCGTGGCATTCTGACCGATTAGCAGGAAGTACAGATTCGATTCCGACCTGGCGCTGGAGTTCTCTGATCCCCACCAAATATATTTGCGAGCCGAAAAAAAAATCGTGTGAAATGCTGGAGTGCCCCCTCCCACTGGCCAGTTTGCTTCCTACTTTAAAACAGCTTTTGAAGATTTAGAGACTTTCAGTTCAAAACCTCCTCTTTCAGGGTTCAGTCGGTTAAGTTACATATTCTGGGCTTATCTAAAGCCATGGGCACGTGGCAGCGCAGTGGGTGGATTCGTCGGTTATCATAAGCATTCCGAATCGAGGATTCTTGGTTCGAGTTCCGCCGAGCCCAACCAAGCCTTCCATCCTTCTGGATCGGTTAATACTTGTCCATCGGCTGGCCACCGCAAGTCATTGCATACGGCAAATTCTTGTTCAAATAGCCTCCACGAGATCTGATAGAAGTAGAATGCGCGGCGCATCCAAAGTAGTCATTGATTAACGCCGTCCTTTGGTCTATATCTTAGATACAATAGTTTCGGCGTAAATTTTTATCACAATAAAATATCCTTGGAAAACAAAACTCATGTATAATTTAATGGTTCAACAATGCTGGATGCAAAAAACGCGTACATTTTTGGCTGCAGAATTTTATGTGTGAAGCACCCACAGTATCAAACAAGTGGAAATCGTCACATGCCGGCTTAATGCACGGCGCAGTCTCTTCCTAAAACAGTCAGAGAACTATCTCCGTCTCATCTACGGCATGTTTAAAACATTTATTTAGTTAGAAGTAATTATTATTTATAATGTTCGGTCTAGAAGAGTTGTGGGGAAATGTTGAATCAAATACATTTAATGACCTATTTTACAAAATTTTGGATCTATCCTAGTCGGAAAGGGGCAACTCTAGAAAAGTAAAGCAGTTTTAAACAGCATCGTATTTCCCTGCTACAAGCAAAGGTCCCATCGTAGGCACCTAGGCCAGTTCGTTGTTGCCTTTGTAAAGTGGTTAGCTTTCAGATGTGTCGCCATTGTCAAAAAGTCAAAGTAGAATGCCCCTCCCACTAGGACAGATCTGAAATTTTTATTTTGACTTCCTTACAACGTGTTTTGTTAAGGTTGTGCGGCAATTTTCAATAGAATATTTTGACGACCTAGTTTAAATAATTTTTATTTTGACCTCCATACAAAGTGTTTCGTTTGATTTCAAACATTCCAGTTTATTTGAAAAATGTCCAGTTTGAAGCAAGATGGTGAAACCCACATCCGAGTTCAAATCAAGATTTCAGGGATCATTACATGTAAGAATTCTGATCTACCCTAGTCCTGAACACGTACAGGTTGTTTGTTCCCCACTGTTCCCTCTCGTGAAATCGTGAGAGATCTTCACTTGCTGCATGATATGGTGGGGCGAGTGCTTGGGCAAATTCAGGCAGAGAGTGTAGAAGAACGAACTCAACCGTCGTCGCTACAAGTTGTTCCATCTCGAAACCAGCACATGTAGGTGCAAGAATTCTATTGACACGTTCAACACGCATCTGTTGGAAGACCAAAAGTCTGCACAGCAAGCCTATGGGTATAAAAAGAAGGGATGTAAAGCGGGCGTGTGACTGCAGCAGTCAGGTGGACGTTCTTTTCAGAAACAAAGCTGAAATAAGACCGAGGAAAAGGCTAAGAACGAACAGTTGTCGTACCGTTAATGAAGTCGAAGAGCGGCGGAGTAGCGACGTGCAACGACGACGCTGGTGGGAGCACGGAGGATACGACGAAGAAGACGAGCGAGCAGGCGATCATGAACTGCTTGCTGAGGTCATCTGGGGCAGACGCCAACCGAGATCAGAAGCGCACAGCGAGTCTCCACTTCAGCATCTGACGGCGTGAGTGCTTCACTGAAAAGGAAACGATCTCGACACTCGGCTGGGGCAGATATCCGGACGCGATAGCGATCCCATCTGCGACAGTGCGCAGCCAGAATGCGGCGAGCAGAAGGAAAACCACGCGCAACTCCTGGGACAACATTCGGCGGCGGCCACGGAAAATGGCTGGCTGGCCGTCCGAGGGACGTTCCCGCTCGACAGCCGGGGCTGAACACCTTTCAAGCCGCCTATTTCGCGACAGCTGTCAGCCGCTTTTACACTGCCGCCGGCCATTGTTCCACGTTTTTTGCGGGGCCTACAGAAAGTACACATCAGATTATGAAGCCGAGGCCAACAACGGTGACAAGGCGGCCGGACGCGTTGGAAGAGATCACCGACGAGTGCGCGAGCACTTTCCGTATCATCTAGGAAGCAGCTTGGCAACAGACACCACTTTCACGTCGAACTGGACGCTTTTCAAATCAAACTGGACACCTTTCAAGTTAAATTGGACACTCTTCTAAGTTGGCCCAAGAATTATGAAATCAAAGCGAACTCTTCCAGATCGAAATGACCTTCAGTCTGGCTAAAATCCTCAGTAAGAAGGTCAGAATAACCTTTGTTCAAAGGAAAATAGTATATCATTTTTTGTTGAAATTTTTTAGTTCATCTGTCCTAATAGGTGTAATAATTTTAAATTTTTATTATTTTTTGAAAAACTGTTAAATTGAAGTTTGTTTTAAGTCACAACAATGCAGCAATCGTGTAGTGCATTCAAAGCCTGGATCGCGCCATGCATTGAAAAAGTTCGCAGCAACTTTTATTTGATTGTTATAATATTAGTGTAAATATCACTACCATAAACCATCAAAGTGAGGATATGTGTGTTCTTGACAGTCATTTTGTTATGTAGTTGACAGATGTCAAACTCCACGCAAACGGAAATTCTGCTATTAATCGAATAAATATTGCGACGTCCTGTAAGAGGACATCGTTTTTGACACTAAAAATGGCCGGCCGCTTTAGATCCAGTTTTAGTCCATTATTTTTCTTTTAAAAAATAAAAATTTTATAAAATTTTAAACAATATGTTCACTTATTAGGTAAATGGATTAAAACTTCAGAGAAAGTTATAAAAATTTCCTTTAACAAAAAATTATTTTAACATTTTTGGAGACTCTCTAGTTTCACGCAGAAGAATCTCATACCAATTTGGAAGTGTTCGCTTAGATTTCAAAAGTCTTGGGTTGGCTTAGAAGAGATTTTCATTTGAAAAGTGTCCAATTTGACGTTAAAACGGTATCTACAAAAAGGGGAGCTACGCAGGTCTTCAACTTTTTTTTCCAAAGGGGAAGAAATATGTAGACCAGCTGAAATGAGGTAGCCATTGTATTCTTGTGCCTCCTCAAAAAATATGAACATTTTCAATAATGCATTCAGTTCCAGCCGAAGGAGTAGAAATTATAAGCTCATTTAAAAATGTATATGTTCTACTTACGCTACATATGAAGAGACGCGCAATCTAAAAATGTTTCACCCAAATTATTGTAAAAATAAGACAGTGCTGTCTTTGTTCTAAAGTGCTTTTTTTAGCCTTTCGATGTTTATTTTTGCTTGAAGGTTGTGTAGTTTAAAATAGAATGTTTCCGATTTAAAATAAAACTGTCCAGTTTATGGTGGAAATAAATGGCATACTTGGAAAGTTTCCTTATTCGGAAAGAATTTATGAGTCTTGCGCAATGCAAAGGATTTCCCTTAAAATAAGCGGCACCAACTCGGCGAGCAGTCAGGACCACTCCTTCATGGGACACTCTTAAGAAGGCTTTAAGAGTAATAGATAAAAATGGACGTTAAAATTTTTAAATGTACTGTACTCATCTCATCATGTACTCATCTTTTATTCAGCACTATGAAAACTGTGAGTGTTTGTTAAGCATAAGCCGCGGTGACCAGTGCATATGTCTGTGAAGTTCTCCCAGACTTGCCTACCCTCGAAGAAAATGTACTAAAGTACATGTAATAACGTACAAAAAATATATACACCGTTTGAAAAACGATAACTTTGCTCACAACAAAGTTACTAAGGAGGTTAAGGGCTCGTATGAAAGCTTAAGAAAATATAAATTTTCTGACATATAGCGGTATGGGTTGTGCCATGCACTCGTTTGAAATTTTGCCTTTTACACTTGATCGATTATATTTCACTTGAACACTTGTTATGATTTCTTCACAAAGTGGCCGCTTTGACTGGTTAGCGCTTTTTTAGGGCTCAAAACTTAAATACACACTACTGCAGTCGAAATATACAAGGTATCCTAAGAAAAAAGTGCAGGTGCTATTTGAAAGGCTCTAACATTGCTGCTAATTAAGCTTTTGAAGATGAGTAAGACAGCCATGAAAGGACAGGGGAACGGGATTTCTGTGGAGTGCAAATAGTAAAGATTGCGCCATGTCCCCGCCTCAAGCCTTGCTTTTCAGTCTTGACTGATTCTGCCTGAATGCTTGTTACAGTCTTGTTATTTGGCCAGATTAACCTGTGCCGTGCTTCTTTTTAGCGTTGAAATTCTTCTTTTAACGTTTTCCGTTGCTCAGTAGCTGCAGTTATGCCGATTAACCTCTCCATTCAGCTTGAATGTTGGAATCCGTCCTGGAAAATGGGGCTCTTGTTCACATTTAAATTGTGCAATCATTAAACTCGAAGGTCATCAATCCTTCACGTAAATTTCAGGTTCTAAATGGTTTAAAAGGTTTTAAAGGAAGCACAGCAGAGGTTAATCTGCCCAAGTAGTAACAAGATTCAGCCCAATCGCAATCAATCGATTCTGAAATGCAAGCTTTTAGGCGGGGCATGGCACAATCTTCCCTATTTACACGTTTCAGAAATCTCGTTACCCTGTGCTTTGATATGAGTATTGAACATCTTCAAAGGCTTCACTTGCTGCAATGCTAGAACCTTCCAAATAGTGCCTGGATTTTTAGGATATCCTCCATTCTCTGCAAGCCGTAGTATGTTTTTAAGTTTAAGATCTTAAAAGCGCTCAAAACAGTCCAAGCGGTCACTTTGTGAAGAAATTACAACAAGTATCCAAGTGAAACATAATCAATCAAGTGCAAAATGTAAGAGATCAGACGAGTGCATGGCACATTCCAGTCGGCTCATAAGTCAGAAAGTTTCTATTTTCTTAAGCTTTTATATGAACTTTTAACTTTTCAATACCTTTACTGTGAGCAAAATTATCACTTTTCAAACAGTGTATAGATTTTTCGAGATACAATAATTGGGTCGTTCGACAACTAATCTTGTTTTTCTTATTTTCCGAAGTGAATTTATTTATAATGACAACAAACATTAATCAATGATGTGCTGGCCATTTTGTTGAATGACCTTTTGCCACCTATTAGTCAGTTGAAAAATTCCACGTTTGAAGAGGCCTTGGTTTTTACAAGCGAAGAACAAGTCCTACTCATTGTTAACAGCTTGATCGGAGTAAGAAACTTTACCATTCAAATAGTTTTGAAGGGGCAAAAGAGACGTAATTTGATTCTACTAAGTCAGGGCCATAGGGTGGATGTGGGATCAGTTCCCAATGGAGCTCTATTAATTTTTGACAGGCAGGTTTTTGACAGGCAATTTTTGACAGGTTGTCAAAGAGGTAACGGGTCTAGCGTTATCATGAAGGATGATACTCATGATGCTCATCATAAACTTCACATAATTTCTAGCATGCACGCCCAAAATGCAAAAAAACATTAAAATATGATTTCTTTAATTCTAAATTTTCAACTAATTTTCTATCGACTTGCTTCTACTAATGACGCTCAGGGATTTATCCTGGTCGGGAGGGGGCAACTGTAAAGTGTCAGTTGCGTTCGTCATGCCACACTAGACAACCACACCCCTGATTTTAAGTAAAAGCCCTCGCATGATGGAAGAGCAGCTGAGGTGCTGTCGAAGAAATCCAAGTAGGGGATTGGAGGCGCAAATCACCGTATACCCCTCCGATTAGGAAGGACCGACGACGCTCAGTTTTTGGTAGAAGATAGTCTAATTTCTAATCTTTAATATGGCATATAACAATATAAGCCACACAATCACAACCACATAAAAACACAGTTCACGTCATCTATGAGAAAAACGACATCAATTCTCGAAGAGCCCAGTTCTTCACTTGGCCCTTCTTCTTGTCTGATCGAGCCTTGGAATGATCTACCGAGAATACAAGGAGGTGCACCACCTACTCGACACCGAAAGAACCAAACAGGATGTGAGGAGGGTCTGTTAAGTCCAATAAAACCACTAAGGACAGATGAAGTAGACTCTGTCACCAGAAGATAAATATGCACCAACTGCCTCCCTGTGCGTCCCGTCCCCGTGCCGTAAACCCATATCACATTCAGAAAGGTCATTGGTGATTAAAAGTGCTAGACCACTTCCTTTGTTTAGGCTGATGGAACGACCACCGCTGTGGGGGGGGGGGGGGGAGGTCGTGACAGCCGGTGAAAAGCTCTCAGAAAGAGAAACGTGGACATCACTGGTCACTCGAAAGGTTCACCCTCTGATGCTCCTATGGGGCCTCGAACTGCTATTCATATGGAAACAAAATAGGCACGTTGCTCTCGATATTTGTCGGGTTTTTGCCTAAAAAATGGATCTCATCCCAGAGGCCGGTATGGATCGAGAGCCAAAAATAGTAAGGATAGCAATGCTGGAAAAGCAGAGGTATGAGAAGATAATAGGTAGCTAGTGCAGGCGATGCTTAATTTGTCTAGCCCCACCTTTACCGCGCCCTTTGAACCCATTCGGGAAAAGACCCAATATGTACCAAATGAAACACGAAATTCTACTCTACGTATATTAAAGAGGTAATCCGTCCGTCTGCTCACGCTTTCATCCACTGAACGGGCCTCACATATCGATTGACCTCATCAATCTGTGATGAGGGGAGACAATTAGGCGAACATGTTGATCAATATTACAAGCTCCAGTACAAGTAATACTTTTCGATCGACCAATCGATATCGATTATTGCAACGTTATCGAATTTCGGTCGATATTATCAATTTTGACCAGAATTGCCAATTTAAGGTAGATATCATGTTGAACTGTCGACTGGTGTACGTACTATGCAACAAATGAATAACATCGACTAGCCAATCGATCAATGTCGATCGATAATACGAATGTTTGTCCTGAGTTCACGTCTGAGGTCGTGATCGGGTGAATACATTGAACGGTCGAAAAGTTCCACAACAAGCAAACATTATTCATCGACTAATCGATATCGATCGATATTAGCCAGAATTGAAGAGTATTATCACTCCCACAGTTCTGACATATATACATGTGTTCGAAGCATACAGGACATATGTCAGACCACTATTACGCACTGCGTAGCACCCGCTCAACACTCTCGGCTTCGTCGCCGACAACAGCATTGTCGAGGTATAGCATATGCCTTAGAGTATGGTAGTAGTGGTAGTAGCAGGCCCACACAAACTGAGCAGTATAAAAACCGTGGAGAGGATTCAGAACAATTTTACCCGAGAAATTTTGATAAGGAGGGTAAGCTTTAGTTATGATAGAATGGTGTAGTAACGCTCGCAATTTCAACTTGGAAAAAGAGACCCTAGCCTGCAGAAGGAAGAAGTTCGACCTCATCATGCTACACAAAACGTTGTCTGGTCAATCAAAGCGTGAAGTCACATGTGATGCTTCAACTAAGAATATCAATCACAACGGGTGGACCTTGTATTTGCATATCGGAAGATCAAAGCGAACCACTAGGTAGAGGTTTTTGTTAATAGATCTGTGATCGAGCTTAAGAGGAGCAGACAATATACCACTAGATTTAAAGTTTGTGAAATTCCAAGCTCTCATAGATGGGTGTCTAACATCTACAGAAATTCATGTTTGTTATTTTTCATTTTCACAATAGTTCCGTAGAAGTAGAATGTGTGGCGTATCCCAAAATCGATTGAATAACGCTGTTTTTAACCTTACCCGGATCTATCCTAGTCATTGTGCTACACGTATGTTCTGATGGTTGTTGTTGTTTCTCTGAATATTGTTACCACTATGGCCACACAGGCTTGTCTATGTAATAAATAAAAATAACTAACATTTTGACGCGTTATTATGGTCCATACGCAGTCTTTATCGCTACAGTATAGTATAATACTGCTGTCAGCTTTCTCTCATATTCACCTCTTACGGGTGTATTACTAAAAAACAGCCTAAAGCTAGAGTGAATTCATGTCGCCGAAAAGAGAAAGACGACAAGTTCTAGGACTTGGTGGTGATCGAGAATGCAATGTTATGTAAGAAACACTTCAAGTACAGCATGAAAAACAGAACCGCTGGAATGCAGTTCATGCAGAGCGGTGTTCGCAGTTTGTTTATGTTCACCTCAGCGAATCTTTACAGCAGTCTTGATGAACTCAATGGTCTGTTCTGAAGCCCTCCACAAAAGGTGATACTTGTGCAGATGGCACTACTCGTCAGCAGCCACACGCCACCATAGAATTGAACATCCGTTGGGTGGCAACAGATTTACCCGGAACTGAGGAATCTTTTCAGATGCGCCTTGAAGCCTTCTACCTTCCCTAGAACTCAACTTTATATGTGCCGTATAAAGGATGAAGGATGAATGATGGCGTTAATCAATCCTTTTGTGCCATCTGTTCCTCTTCTACGGGATATCGTGGATGCCGTTAAAGGATAAAAGGATAAAGGACGGCGTTACTCATTCCCTCCTTTGATGTGCTACTCATTCTACACCTACGGATGTCGTGAAGTGAAGGCGACTGAATGCGAATTCGGCCACACAACAACTTGTGGTAACCAATCGATGGACAAGTCAGTGCTTTATCCTTCCCAGACAAATCCGGTACCAATTCACCGATCCCAGAAGGGTGGAAGCTTGGTTGGCCTGGTTGTGCTTGAACAATAATTATCTGAATAATGACAGAAAGACTGCTCGAATATTCGATATTTATAGATTTTCGAATGTTTGTTCGAATTCGAATTCGAACACCGAAAGGAAGGCATATTCAAATGCTACTCGAAAATCAAATAATTTTATTCGGATATCGAATAAAGTTTAAATCTTCAAGCACAGAACTTGATTCGAACAAGTTATTCGACTATTCGACTATTCGAACGAATATGCAAAAAATGGAGCTTATTCGATTTACGTTCATTCGAGAAAATTGAAAGTGAATAAATTCGTTCGTTCATTGCTCGAAATTTTTTCGACATCGAATTTATGCGTGCATTCATTCGTTCGACAATTCGTTCTTCCTCAAAAGCACAACTATAGTGCGCACGACGGCCGGCACCTCCTCCGATACACGCCCCGAAGGCGTTAGAATAATATTGATATTATAATATTTAGAATGCGTGCGTGGCCTATTTGACTACTTGTGATGGCCAGCTAATAGACGAACCAGTGCTTTTCCTCCACAAACAAGTCTGTTACCAATTCAACGACCCCGAAGAGATGGAAGGTTCGGTTAACCTCGGCAATGTTCGAACCAAGAATCTGGAACAGGGTGCGCGCAATAACCGGCGCCTCCTCCGACTGCGCTGCCGCGTGACCTTTGTGTTTCTAAAATAAACTGTTAAACATTTGTAACAGGTCTAGGCAGAGAACAAGATTAATCTGCGGGCGAACTAGGAAACCCGGCTTCGGCTGCATTACCCTCCTATGATCCAAGAAAGTCCACAACCACCTATTGAACAGTATCGGCGGAATCGCGTACTGATGGCCTGTTCTGCTGGTAAAGAGGATGTCTTCACCATGTCAGCCGCGTACTTCTTAATTCCTTGCTAAAGCCACGGCCAGGAGCACAATGGTGACACAGAACGTCTACATACTGAGAATAGTGTAGCAGAGCAGCTTCGAGAGCAGGGGCTACGAGTTCGAGTCTCGTCTGCGGCTAGAGTTTTGGTCGCATTCAAGCATCCTTGTGTAAGCCTATAACCTCGGTATCTTAGATCAAAAGAAAGGAACCATTTCCGAATAAACATCCTTATGGGAAGGGTGCGCGTCGGGAGTCCAACGTTTAATACTGACAGGGTGAGAGTTTTGGGGAAGATTTTCAGAGCTGGGGATGGATCCTAGAGCACCTACACACATTCCTATTCCATGGGCACCAACGTCTTTCGAAAGGAGCCTTTACACATCTTGTGATGTATGCACAAATTTCACGTAAATGTGAACACTGTTCTAAGCTGGTTTTAAGACTTTCGAAATCAAAGCGAACTCTTCCAAGTCGAAATGAGCTTCTTCTATGTACACTAAACTACAGATTCCCTGAAAAGGTTATAATCATTTTTTGTCCCAGGAAAATTTGGTATGACTTTTTTAACCTTTTAATTCATCCACCCAAAATGTGAAAACATTTTTTGAAAGTCTATAATTTATTTTTATTTTTTTGAGAGACGTTTACCGGATTGAAGTTTACTTTGCGAAAAGCGATCACTTTTTAGTGGCAAAAAAGATTGCGCCACGCCCTAATCCAAGACGTCGCGATTTTCGTTCGGTAGATAGAAAATTTCTGTTTGCATGAAATTTAATAGCTGTTAACAATGCAAGAAAATACAACTGTAAAGAAAAAATATATCATCACCTTGATGGTTAATGTAAGTGGCATTTACACTATCAATCAAATAAAAGTTGCAGCAAACTTTTCGAGTGCATGCTCTATATGCATGCTTCTTTAATGTGCCTCAAAACAAAGTTTAAAATTATTTTGTTTTCAAAAATAATTTTTTTTACAAAACTGTTACTTTTATTGGGCCGATAAACTATAAAAAATTTCAAAGAAAGCTATACCAAATTTTCCTTGAACAAAAAATTATTTTAGCCACCATATTGAGTCGGTGGTTTAAACCTGCCTGAAAGTCATTTCGATTTGGAAAAGTTCGCTTCAATTTCAGAAGCGGCAGAGCGTCCAATTCGACTTGAAAAGTGTCCAGTTCGATGTGAAAACAGTATATATAAGCAATGTGTTCCAGCGTTACCTTAGCCTGACATTCAATTTACGATTAGAGTAGATGTCGTTCGACTACATTGTAGCATTCATTAATCCTTCATTGATCCCAATGAAGTCTGGAATTTCTAATCTCTCAAATAACTGCGCTTTAAAAAAAAAGACTTGCGCTGAAATTTGCTGTGGTCTTGGAAGTGCGTGCGAAGTCAGAGTACAAACAGATCACCGGTTATTTTGACATGCCACCTGGATTCTCTTTAAGTGTCTATCGAAAGACCAGAAAGGATCCTTCAGTTCCGGAAAAGGAACTGTCCAGGGGCCGGATTCATCAACGACTAACCCGTGGATATAGGGGATAGAGATACCCACGATGAAGCCTGCATCTCTGACTCTTGCCTTATCTCTACCTGACTCTCATCTTATCTCTACCCTTATACCCCGCATACCCACGGGCTTAGTTGTTGACAAATCCGGCCCCAGGACAGCACTCTCTAACTAATCACTGTTCACTAGTCACACTTTCACACTCCAGCAGTAACCAGTAGCAAAGGACGGCCCATTAGTCATCGATTAAAGTGAAAAACGTCCGCGAACTTCAAACTAAGAGCGGTATGAGATGGAAGAGCACGAATAGGGAACAAGGAAAGACGATACATCACGCAGACGACTTCTTCAGATTCCTAGGGTTATTCTGTCGAGAAGGGTACAGTCGTCAGGATGACCTATGCCGAAGAGAGGAGGCACCTCTGCATTGTAGGAGAGGAGGTTGCCGAGGTTTCCACCGAGAGTACAGCGCTGAAAGACGGAGGGGATTTGCCGGCAGCAGCTGAAAAAATGCCGGCAAAGAAGCGGGGATTAGCCGCCGTCCGTCAGAAAGCGATTCGTCGAGTTCATCAGGCACGGCTTGGAGACACATGTGGTCGTGCTCGAACCAGTTCATCACAGGGCGGACCTCTGTCGCAATAGCTGGATAAGACCGGCCTCATAACGCTCTAACTGCGCGTAAGCGAAATTACTGCCAGTGAAACACTCGTTGCTCTGGGTTCTGCACGAACATTACCACTAGGGCTCGTTCACTTGAAGGGCAATACGCGGCGAGAAAAGGTCCTGAAAGATGGGCATTGGCAGGTTTGGGTTAATCAACCCTTTGCGAAATATTGCTGAAGCAATTTGAGTCCGTATTTGTGCTTCAGTGTTGGCATGGAAGCGCAGTCAAAAGAGACTCCGGCTAACACGTACACCCGACACCAGGTTCTTGGTTCCGATTTTCCGCCTGGTCCAGTCAAGTCTTCCATTCCTCAGGGTTCGATGGATTGTTCCCAGAATTAGAAGGACAAAACTCTGACTAGAAGTAGAAAGCGCGTCGGATCTATCCTAGTTGGGGGGGGGAGAGGGAAGGAGCAATCATAAAGTGCCACCTGTGTACATCACCTCGGGCCACTAAGCCACTATGCACAGTACCACGCATGTCCTTTGGTCAATTGGTCCGAAAAACTGCTTTGGAGCGTTCCAAAGCGGCCTTTTTAAATAACTTTTTAGAAAACCAAGTACGTGTAAAATTAAACATATATTTGAGCTCAGCAGCTCGAGCTGTATCTTCTGATAAATAAATCTCAGTAGAGTTAAACAATGCATATAGGCCCGACACAATCAATCGAGTGGGCGAGACAACATGTAGAGCGAGCAACAGATTGTAGAGTGACCGTCTGTTCAGCTCGAAGAGCTCTATCGAACGTATCAATATCGGCCAATTTCGAATTTCGGATTCCGTCGGAAAGATTCGAACTTGATAGAGACATTGCGCTACGAACTCGTCCGCGCGTGCAGGTCGAGCGGTCGCCCCATTCGATTGATAGGTCTTCTTCTGTATGCATTGTTCACGGCGCGCTCCAAAGACAAGCTGGACAGTCTTAGAACACCGATGTTTTGTTGCGATCAAAACTTCTAGCGCCAGGCGGGACTCGAACCCGCACCTCGTGTGGTGGAGGCAACATGAATGCGTATTTTGTCATACAATGACTTACGGTGGCCAGCCGACCGTAAGTCATTGTATGACAGCGTCAGCGCTTTATCCTTCCCAGACAAGTCTGGTACCAATTCACCGACCCCGGAGGGATGGAAGGCTTGGTTGGCCTGGACGGGAAATCCGAACCAGAAACCTGGTATCGGATACACGCGACCGTCGGCACCTCCTCCGACTGCGCTACACGCGCCCACGACGGCAAGATAACAACGACAAATGACAAGTTGGAGAAGAGCCTAAACAAATGTGAACACGTACAAAACGAAACCATCTTTCTGTATCTCTGAGAAATAAAATCCACTACTACAGCGCTATTATGAGTTCCATTCGACTTCTAAAGCGATCAATGAAATAGGCCCATGTCGGCAGTGTGAGCAGCATTGGGAGGCGAAAGGCGCCAGCTAATCACAGCCAATCAGAGCACCGAACGAACCTGCGCTGACCATTCAAGGCACCTCCCGTGGTTGTACACGCTCTCTCTCTAACTGACACACACGATTCCATGAATCCTGATTAGTGGGCGTGCTCCCACCACTCAATGCTGCTCCCATTAGCGACTAGGATCATAAAAGAAAATACACAAGAAAGAATGGTGTAAGGTGCCTCGTTCAAGATTTCTATTTCAGTTCCTCTTTCAACGAGAGAGACGGCTACTTGAAAATCCGGAAAATTGCAAAAGTTGCATAAGATCTGCGGTTTTTACGAGCTGAGGTGTAGCTAAATTTTTTACAATTTCGAACGAAAACGTAAATAAAAGCAAAACCGTTATCAATTGATCTCAAACAATGGTTTTAGTTTTATCGTGACGTTTCCGAGATCAATGGGATCGGGATCAACGAGCTGATGTGTTCTAGGGAGAGGATGCGCCGCGCACTATAAATCACCTTGTTTACTGAAATTGTAGTGTATTTATCGTTCAGATTCGTCTTAATCTAGGAAACAGCGTAAGCAATCACAACAGAGGAAGTACACTACTACCCACAATATATCAGGTTGTCCTGAAAGTTCTCAGCGTTTTGAGTGCTTCACTTTGAACAACCACAACTTTCTCAAATCTTATCGGATTTAGTCGAAATAAGCACCACTTGAATCAGCATACTTTTGCCAACGGACCACCTGTCGACGTATTCCATCAGCGAAGAAATTAGGTGGTCGAGATTCGGCAAAATCGGCGGAAGCTGTTTTGGCTTGGTTCCGATTGGTGAAGGTTCTACCAGCGAAAGAGTTCTGAAAGTGTTTGAAAAGGTGGTAGTCGGTTGGTCAGAGGTCTGGCGGATATGGCGGTGGAGGTAGAACTTCAACCCTTAATTCGCTCAATTTCCGAATGGTGCTTTAACACATTCGCTTAAGCCTGGAGTGGCTGGTAGAGAGGCTATATGCTCTTACAGGATGTTTTGTTGCGATCAAAACTCTTGCGCCAGGCGGGACTTGAACCCGCATCTTCTGCTTTCCGGCATCCCCGTATCACGGGTGGATGCTGACAGACCTCGAGGATATCTCGGATGTTACGTGCGGTCAAACAGCGTCGGTGGTGTAGGGCGAACATCGCTGCCCGGAAAGCAGAAGAAGCCGGTTCAAGTCCCGCCTGGCGCAAAAGTTTTGATCGCAACAAAACGTCCTGCAACAACATATAGCCTTTCTACCAGCCGCTCCAGGCTTAAGCAAATGTGTTAAAGCATTGTTACTAGTAAGGTCTTCAGCTTAACCGGTTCCGAATAGTGATTTGTGAAACGTGTGGGCGGGCGCTGTCGTGCAAAAGAATCGGGCTTCTTCTGTTGACCAATGCTGGCTGAAGTTGACGCAATTTTGGTGCATTTCGTCGACTTCCTTACAATAGGACTCTGGTGTGTTCGTTTCGCCTGGTGCCAAAAAGTTGTAATGGAGCACACCAGCCGCCGACCACCACACAGTGACCATTACCTTCTTTGGTGAAGGTTTGCCTTTGGAAAATGCCTAGGTAATTCCTCGACGTTCAGCGCTGTCCGGAACGTTTCCTATTATCATGCGGAATCTATTTTCATCACAAGTGAAAGATGATTTAAGATTTCATCACAATGATTCGATCCAAAAACGGATCAATTTTGTTGCGTAAAAGTAGAGAAGAACGAATCTCAAAACGTGACAATTTTCGCAGCTCACCCTTCTTATGGGGCACCCACCTTTCGAGCTTCTTCACCTTCCAAAGATGTTTCAAAGCATCTGCAACAGCAGTTTTACTGACGTCCAGCTCTTCCGCGATCCCAGGAACTGTTTGTGATGGTTCAACTTCCACCGATTCCTTCAGCTCGCCTTCCAGGATTGCTCTAGGTCGACCTCTACGGAGTCCTCTTCGAGGCTGAAATCTCCGGTCCGTAATTCATTGAACCATTGGCGCACAGTGCTTTGTCCAACACTACTAGGCCCCACTTGATTGATTTGTCGAGCTGTCTCGGCTGCGGATTGTCCCAATTTGAAGTTGAAATAAAATATCGCTCGGAGTTGCTTCTTCGATATACTTCAGTAAGCCCTTCAAGAAGAGAAATATAAAACGAAAAATTCTGTACAGAAAGTAGCATTGATGCGCAATGCAAGTTGAATTCTTACTTAATAATAGACGAATGAAAACAGTAACACAAAACGTTTAGAACTTTCTGGACAACCTAACAACTTCGACTAAGCTACACCTATATCAATCAGATAAATACAGCAAAGTTCTGGACGACAACTCTAAAAATGTAGTCTTTTCTTGATAAGACAAAGACACATGTATAAGAGCTTTCTCAAACCGATCTCTCGAAGCAAAAGATCAACTTATCCTTGTTATACAGTGCACGTTTTGAATTTCGATAATATCCTTATTTATCCTCGAAAAATGTAAGGTTTGAAAGGAATGGTGTTTGGTTTAAAAGTCTAATCGTAATCTATTGTTAATTACATGGGTAACCATTTAAAAAATGGGTACTAAAAAATAACGCAACATATCAATTCTAAAAATACTCGAAATAATACTAAAATCGAAAATTAGAACAGAAAAATGGGAAATTAGGTGGTAAAACGTGAACGAATTAGCCTTAATATTGGAGCTGACATCGATCAGTTGCTATTTTGTCTTTGAGAAAAACATCCAGTTTATAGTGAAAATGGTATAAATATATAATAAAAATGTTAAAAAAACGAACCATTGAAATGAACCGAGCATTTTAGAATTACTTGCGCCAACGACAGGTGGTGGTAAATGCTGACATTTCCTAATCTTTTTCAGGAATATCGAGTCTTACTTTGACTCTTGAATAAAATCTGTTTCAAAAAAATATGCACCGCTTGGATGGCCGCAAAATTCTCACACATTCAACTGAGCTGATTTTAAACTAAAAAGTGACCGTTCTCAGCCGCAGTACAGCACAACCCTTGGCCAATTACGCCTTCCAGAGTGAGGTGGGGTGGCGAAACGTGGGGAGATTAATAGGATTGGGAGTGCCGATCAGTGTACAGTTTGTGTGCGGTCCGGCGATGCGTGGGGATAACGGGGCGCGAAGACGATAAGGGCGAGTCGGCTGGGGGGCGCATTAGATGATAATGCGACACTGACAGACACCACCGCTGCTCGCCATCAGACGCGCGGACGGCACCGACCGGGGAAAGTGTGTCGCACTCGCGGATTTCCACACACCCCGTCTGGAAGTAAGCATGGCCAGCGACCAAGCGCAGAAGGAGCTGAGAAGGAGGCGTTGAGAGCATTTAGGAGCGTCATCGAAGAAGTCCCGAAGAAGAATAAGAACGTCCGACTCCGTGCCCACCTATTCGACTCCACCGTTCTTCCTGCACTAAAAAACGCCTCGGAGACCTGGGCCATAAGAAAGCAGGATGAACACGCGATCAGCTTCGCGCAGCGTAGTGTCGAGAAGACGATGCTCGGAGTGACACGATTCACGCATGTGAGAGAAGGCCTCCGGAGTTCCGAGCTTCGTCGACGTCCGAAGATCAGAGACGCTGCGCATGGGCCAAGTCGTCGAAGATTAGGTGGGCCGGCCACATGATGCGCTTCGCAGACACCCACTAGGCGACAGCTGACACCGACTGGATTCCGCAGGATGTCAAGAGAACACCAGGACACACACCAACGCGTTCGTCGGACTTCTTCGTGAAAGCCTTGAACGATAGATATGACGCTCTTCGTTTCCCCGAGCGAGGAGGATCCTTTGCACCACTCTGGCAAGTTACAGGGACTTCTAAGAATTGTTGTGTAAATGTAAGGTTTATTTTGGATGCTCTACATCCCGCGCACGCGTCCTTAACAGGTTGTTATTCCTTTTCTTTAAAATGCGTCTGAAAGAAACACATTGGCTGGCCGCTAACACGTCGGCACCATGCTGTCAATGAAAGTCAATGTTTTGTCGATTCCATTAACGCCTGCGATTAGTTTACCAATCTCGGAGGGGTGGAAGGCTTGGGGTCAGACTCATCAACCGCTTGCCACTCTCTGAAGGTGAAGACACCACCGAACCCCTGATATGACATTCATCAGCATCGGTATTTGGCGGTATTTCCAACGTTAAAGTCCAGTAAGCGGTCGATGAATCTCGCCTCTTGTTGGCCGAGACTCGAACCGGCAACCTCGGTCCAGGGTTCACCCGACATGTGGCGCCTTCTTCGACTGAGTCACAGCGCGCTAGCCGCTATCGAGCTACTCGTGAAGTGTAAGGCATAAAGGACAGCACTAAGCAATTTTT
The DNA here is from genome assembly GCA_947359475.1 of Heligmosomoides polygyrus bakeri. Lineage (NCBI taxonomy): Eukaryota > Metazoa > Nematoda > Chromadorea > Rhabditida > Heligmosomidae > Heligmosomoides > Heligmosomoides polygyrus. Next base: position 83,721,038 of record OX375869.1, on the reverse strand, counting down.
TGGTATGCGCCACGCGTTGTGCTTCTGTGTAATGTCGTGGAGGTCAAACGTTGAAAGCGTATTTGGCCTACATAGTAGTGACTTCTTGATGGACGATCCTGCGTTTTGCTGTTCCCTGACAGGTCAGGTACCGATTCACTGGCCTCGTAGAGATGTAATGCTAGGTTGGCCTAATTGCTGCGACTGCGCTACGAAGCACCCTAGCGGTTTCTAACGTCACTAAAGGTGATAAGGGATAGCGCGTTCGTGGGCCAGCGAAAACCCGGAACTGGGCAAACACAAGCGACTCTCCAGACATCCGCTCGCTCTTCCTTACACAGAGAACGACACGACGAGTGCACTAATCGGCGCAGTTTCACGAAGAAAAAGCACGGCGCACTATTTCAAGGGTATCGGAGGAAGACAAGCGGATCACGAGGCGGGAAATGATGGATGCGATGGTGCAGATGGATTGGGCGGATGGCGACGGGGAGACAGGACGGCCGCTGGACGACGTACTGCGCATGAGCTCTGCTGTAATAGTTATATGTCGGCGCTCTTAAAATGCTCATAGACAATTTCAGCGAGTGGCTTGGCTGTTTTTCTTTATTTGTTTTATTCGTGGAGAGCGGAGCACATAACGTTGCCAAAAGGCGGTTAGAAAGCAGCACTTATGGCTAGGACAAGTGATGGAAAAAGCAATTTGAGGCCATCGAAACGGAATAAAATATATATGAAGCGTAAGAAAAGGTAAGTACCTGTCGATGAGTCTTTTTTACTGTTTCAAAGAGCCATGCAGAGCGTTTTCCTTTAAAACTTTTTAAAATCCGTTGCGACGTCGAATAATAAAGAAACCTAGTTTCACATTGCTTTTGCCCTTGAGATTCCACTGGCCACGTCTCGTGTTAGAAGAACGGACAGAAAAAGGAATCCGTTAGAAAAAAGGCTAGTGTTGAACCGGGACCATAAGGGCAGGTCGTCACTTCTGCCACAATTTTATCAACTGTAGACTCCACGACTCTATGGGACCTGCGGCGCATAGCGAAGTACCACACATGCACACAAGCCGACGCCTACGGCCGATGCTTCACGATCGACTATGAACGCGAGCAGTCATGTAAGTGTTCCTGTCTGTCATCGCAGTGTTCTTTAGGAGGGAGGGGGATGAGGGGCCACATTCGCAGAATGGGAGAAATATTGCAAAATTTGCTAATTTAGTCGGAAATCCCTCTCGGAGTTTCGAGTTATTCCTCGTTATTTCGTATATTTTCTTGATGGCGCAGTCTCAAAAGGGCTCATAAGTTCATTCTCAGAACAAGAAGCAGCTCACAGTAACTCCTAGCAAGGGAGGCCTATGAAATTCCTCTAAAGATTTTCAACGCGACCTATATCGACTTGTAGAGCATCGGACGAGGATCACAGAACTGTGTTTTGTTTTTGCTACGGGCCACTGAGTGGTCCAAAAATGGCAAAAAATTGTAGCGCTTTCAGGGCGAGCTGACAAAGCAAAAGTGACACCTGTGGCCGAATTCATGGACGTTCCCGGGAACGTTCCCGGCTTCCCGTGGGAAGCGACCGGGGCGGGAAGCAAAAGTTCGTATTCACGAACCTGCCGGGAAGCAACGGGAAGCTCCCGCGTCGATGGCGGGAGGCTCCCGGCCTACCCGCACTCAACTGGTCGGGAAGGCCGGGAAGCCTTCAATGAAATGGTGTGAGCAGTTGCGCACAATGGGATTTTGAACGCTGTTTTGACATCGAAAGTCGTCTTCACAGAGGGTTACCTTCACCATATGTCTCGCAACGTCTTCCTGGACCATCTTCAGGGGGGGGGGGGGGGGAAGGGAGGAGGCGCGCTATGAAATGAATTAATAAGGTCAGGGTTTGGCTTCTGTCACTTACTTTATTGGAAAAAAATCACATAATTGATCTGAGGATGAATAGTTCTTTCGTCGGATGCGCCACGCACTCTATTTCTGCGGGATATCGCGGTACCACTTCTTATCGTTGCCAGTCGGTGGACATTTTAAGAGCACGTTCTAAGTGGAAAAGATGACATCGTCAGCGAGATAGTATTGAACTTAGGAGTAAACAACTAAAGGCGCAAATAAGGTCGGGGGGAGGGGTCACCCCTACACAACGGTGCTTTTTGAGACCGGATTTTTTCGCAGCACCGGTGTGTTCTACCCTTATATGAACTGAGGTAGGCCATTTCTGATGTAATTTCACATTTCACACGTGCGGACAACATCTGAGTATGGGGTGACCCCCCCCCCCCCCAAAAGTCTGAAAACTGTTATCACAACCCTTCAGCCATTTCTTCTTGTAGTCTGTCTTCGTCTCATCTTTAGAGAATGTGGAGGATAAATTTTTTCTAATGGTCGCATGTCCAACGCTGAGCGGTAAATCGAAGAAACATGTGAAAGGATAGAACGCCACAAAGGTGACCACGCCAACAACGGGTATTTCCACACGACGATCTATGAAACGATCGCTATGGACACCAAAGAGGATGTCACCTCACTTATTATATGCAACGGTTTCGATCTTTAACCACGTTAGAAAGTCAGACACGCTGACATACGAGCCAATTCGTCGAAAATCAGGTGGGCCGTTATCTTAATGCCGGACGCTGGAGGAGAACCGTCACCGACTGAGTTAATCGAAATATAAAAAGAACATGGAACAGAATGCTCGCTAGCGTGCTTGTCGAACTTCTTCGTGAATGCCCTGAACGCAAGATGTGCTCTCTTCGTGGCGTTCGAGCACGGAATATCCATTGGAGCACTCTGGCAAACGACGGGAACGAATGGAGACGTTGCCGGCGCCCGATCGTTGCGACCGTTCTATGCTGCACTTCGTGGGACTATAGAAAACATACGTAATATCCAATAATACAGAAAGGTGAACTAGAAGAGGCGACTCGATTTCAGTGTTGGCTGGTGACTACCAGACCTTCACAGGAAGATGAAACTGTCCATCAGTTGACCTCTACGAAAATCTGCAATTTGTTGCAATTTGTTGAAGAATCTCGAGTGTAAGTAAGCAATGAATTCATTCAGTGGAACGAAAAGAATTCAGTTGAACCGTTCAGCTAGAATAAAACACTGATTTCCCCATCAATTCTCGTTGTAATGCAGCCCACTCCCGTCCATTGTGCATCTGAGCCTGAATGTCGTGTGTTTGTATCTCTGCAAGACTAGAAATACTTGAATATCCAGTTGAAAAACCGGTAATTTGAGAGATTAGTTTTCAAAATCTTGCAATTCCCGCCTCCGCTGCGAATCTAACTCGCGCGTCGCGGTCGCTCCCGCTCCCCGGTGGTTCATGAATACCAACCGGGCTACGGGAAGCCGGGAGCGCGATGCAGCGGGAGCGGGAAGGCATTATGTGCCTTCCCGCTCCCGCTGCTTCATGAATACGGCTACTGGAATGGCCCTGTTGCTGCTCAGAACTTAACCTACAAAACGACTGGAGCTCAAATTAAAGTTTGATTATAGTTATATGATAATCTCCTACGTTTCCTAGACGAAGCTGCAGCGTACATTCAAGTGATTTTTTCGCAACGGTGTTGGCAGCGACTAGATGGCTGAGTGGATGGCGAGGCGGACTTACGGGAGGGGAGTCGAGGGTTCGATTCCGTGGGTGGGGTTTCTGGTTTCCTACGTGGACTGTTAGGGTTTTTGCAAGCGAATATTACATTTTGGCCTCGGTAGGGTACCTTCTCCACGTCCTAACCCCGCTTTCAGCCTGTTGTCAGATGTGGAAGAAGCTGGTTTTGTTGTGTGGAGCGATATCGCGCGTCCATTAAACGATGCTTGTCTCACTGAGGAAAGTTCCTTTAGATGCTGCCACTATATGACCTCTTTGGTATCTTCTCAGTTAGCTTTGGAAGTGTTTTTCGCTGTCACTTCATTTGCGAACACGACCGATAAGCATTGATTTGAGCCATCATTAAGGCATGCTCAATGTTCTTCGGATTTCTTTGCAGACTGCTTTTTATTCTTCTCACAACTTTTACAATTCTACTAACTGTTACCAACTACAGCATATTTTATGCACCTCATGTATTTATCTAGCTGTGTATTTTTTCCTGACCATTCTCCTATACACTTACAGGAGACGGGTCGGGGTATTGCAGGTAAGAGCACTTGTACTCATTCCCTCAACTCTGAAGATGGAAAAGGATTTTTCGTCTATTTTTTCATCTATAGGGTTATCTTTGATGCAGATCACCAACCTGGCAACCATTTTCGTTGAAACGATGGATGGCAGAAGGTTACGATGGGCATGTGTAAGTAACGGGGTGTACGCAGAATAACTGGCACTGCTGTCTTTCATGACTGCAGAGGTCAAGGAGAGGACGAAAGAAAAAATTTCGCCCAAGCATCACCCACGGGGGGTATTTGCGGTGCAATCACGAATATGGTACCTGTTTCTAAAATTTCGGTATATTAGATATGGGTGAGTAAAGCTGTCCATACTAGAGGGATCGCTTCCTTCTCCAATGTGTCAGACTTATTTTCCAACCTTCGACTTCAACCTTCGATGGGAAGTAGTGCAAGCAAAGTGATAATTTAGATCAAGAATGACAGATTCGTGGTCAGCAGCTTGAATAATTCCCATAGGCGAAGTCTGGGTGAAATCGGTAGTCATGACATCGTCACCTTTATTCACCACTAATCAATAATACGGTAACATACCGTAGCCAAAATGTACTCTTCAGTAGCAAAAATAGGAGCAGTCTACAAAGCAAATAGGACCACTCCTGGAACCGAACCCTCGACCCTTCCCAAAAGTCCTCACCGCTATCCACTCGTCTATCCAGTCGCTGCAACGACCGTTACAAATGAATCACTTGAATGTACACTGCAGCTTCGTCTAGGAAACGTGGGAAAATATCATATTACTGTGGTCTTACTCTAATTTGAGCTCTGAGGCCGGATTCATGATTGGTAAGGTTAGGGATGAAAAAGTTTACTCAGTGAAGATAGTGGGTGGAGGGTAAGTTTGGTATTCATGAACAGGTTATCAGCGTAGTCATTTCATGCGTAAAAATTCATCGAGCGGTTCATCCAGTGATGAACATTTCGATTCAGTTCGAAGTTTATTTGCAGACATTTTTCTACACAGTAGATTAGATAGTTAGTGGAAGTCCTCGGAGAATAATTAATCCTTAGACGCTCATGTGTGGTGGGGCATGTGTACTTTTAGCGAAACAGCGTTTCTTAGCCAAAAAAAATATTAGCAACCACAGAAAACTTTACGCGCTTATAAAAAAGAAAAAAAGAATCTCGTCTATCACTCTGGTTCCCAATCACACAAGGATAATGCAATATACTTAGAGTATGTTAATTCTCTAGCTGGAATATATTTTTTGCTCTCTAAATTAGGCTGTTTTCAACACACCTCGCTTTGACTAACACCATAAGGCGTATGTTGGGGTAGTTTGTTGTTGTTTTGTTGCTTCAGAACCAAAGACAAAGGAATTTTGTGTGGAATAGGATCCTTGACGACTGCATGAAGAGCTGCTCATGAATGAACCTCACTGGATAAAACTTCCCGCTGATAAGCTTGCTTAGTGAGGATGATGGGTGTAGGGTAGATTTGGTATTCACAAGAGTGGGTAGCACTATCACTGGATATCACTGGATACTGCCTGCATTTTGAACTGATCATATCGATGTCGAAGGGCTAACGAGGATTTTGAATTATTTGAATAAGTTTCGTCTCATATTTTAAAACTTTCTCTTGAAAATTTTGAACTTCTCTTGTCGGAGGAGTACACGGCTAGAACAGAGAAATAAACACAAACACGCTGGCCTGCCCAAGCCAGAAGCTTGAAAACAAGGGGAGGAGAACTCTCGTAGATCCGCTCATTGTGTAGCCTCTGTAAAACAGTGTCCTTTCTATTTTACCCTCCTTGTCAAAAAGTGTCCACTAGGACAGACCCAACATTTAGGCCTATGTGTAGCTTCATTTCAGCATTCGTGCTTACCTAATGCCGGTAACTTCACGTGCCGGACAAGATAGAAAAAAGGACCCGTCACTATGCAGGTTAGGGGAGGGCACTTTCCCGTAGTTGCGGATTTCTTCAATGTACAGCTCAAGGTACACCGTAAGCTGGTTTACCTCGGCTCTAGAATTTAGCTAGATTTAGAAAAAGATTCATAAGCATAAAAGAGAAGTATGAAAAGGTGTCATCGCGACAGTGCACGTCCCCAACCCACCGCTATTGAACGACATCCTACATAATATTTTTGATTTGCAGAAGGGGTGTGCGTAAATAGATTGAATTTGCAAAGCATTTAGGGCTAACTTAGCAGTTGTTGAGTCGTAGCGTTTTCTTCCCTTTGCTCGATAATCATATATAATTTTATGTATCATACTCTATAATAACGAGCTAGGCGATGAGTTATACCATCGATCGGCGCCGCCGCAGAAATTAGCCATAAAATAGGGAGAAAATCGAGGGGGGGGGGAATGAGAGGAAAAATCGGGGAGGGGGGAGAATGGGAGGAAAATTACGACACGAAGATAGCGAAAAATACCCAGACGTCTTCTACCTGCCTGGAAACTTCAGCCCTGGGGTAGCCGCGGTCGCTGAACACGAATCTGAAGTTTGTTTTTGAAGTATCGATCGCCTTTAATCGACATTGATCAAATTACGGGTCGCAAAAATAGCGGAAAATACGTAGACGTCTTCTACCTGACTGGAAACTTCAGCCCTGGGGCAGTCGAGGTCGCACAACACGAACCTGAAGTTCGTTTTTGCAGTATCGATCACCTTCAATCGATACTGATCAATTTAGGTGGCGCGAAAAAAGCGGGAAATGCCCAGACGTCTTCTACGTGCCAGGGGATTCAGAAGACGGGCGGCATACGTCGCATGACGTACCTGGGACTCAAAAGACGTGCCAAAGACTTCGCTCAACGTGTTTGGGGATTCAGGTAGAGGTGCCGAAGATGTCGTCCGACGTGTCTGAGAATTCAGAAGGCGTGCCGAAGACGTCGACCGCTAAGTGGGGATCATTGACGGAGACCCGTACCAGTAATGGGGGACTGTTTCACTAGGGGAGGACCAGTAGTGAGGAACCAATAGATCGCAATATCAACCTACACACTGTACATACTGCGAGCCAAAAGCTGTACAAGTAAAACATTGGTGTGATTGTCCTTAGCTTAGTGATACTGCAACATCCCGCGAAGCGCGCAAGTGCGACGCACGCCGATAGACGGAGCATTTGTATTATATATAGTAGTATATATAGTAGTATATGTATATATAAGAGTATATAGTAGTCTATATACTATATATGATAGGTAGAATTAGATAATTAGATAGATAGTTCAAAGAACTGCCGTTTGAGGAAAACGAAGCAATCGGCCAGGCTTTTGCTAAAGCTAAAGCCCCTCACCGTGACGTTACTTTGGCGGATCAGGTCGAGGAAGATAGGACTCTTTAAGTATTTATTATTGGACGATATTTCGCATAATATTTTCGAATTGTTAATAACAAACACTTGGCCTTAGGCGTTTTTGATTCAATATAATGGGATGTGGGTCTAAAGACGAAATCATGGAAAAGAAAGGAATTAAAAGCAAAACCGGAAACGCTATTCTGTTTGGTAAAGGCTCTACCACATCTCTGCAGTCGGGTAGTGTTTTTCACTACCCTTTACTCTAAACCGGTTTTCATGAATGCTGAGCAGCGCACGAAATTTTACCCCTCACCGTTGTCGACCTCTGAATATTTGCTTATCAATCTAGAGTCGACGGTGATAATAGCTATCAATCGCCGAATGATAAAATTCTACCCTGCCCTTCACCCACCGCTTCACTATTGTTAATCACAGGAAATGCTCAAATTTCTACCCACTACCCACATAACCCAGAGTAAACTCAATCATGAATTCGGCCTCTGAACGTCTTGTAGGTCAATCTCTGAGCAGGACAGGGTCACTCCAAGTGGCAATTTAGAAGAAGAGTGACAGATTCGTGGTCAGCACCTTAATTAACTCCCACAGGGCCATTCCAGGCGGAATATACGCCTTATCAATCCGCTCTGAAGTTTATCATTTTTTGCCATTTTCGAGCCACCCAGTGGGCCGTAGCAAAAACGAAGCACAGTTCTGTGTTCCTTGTCCGATAACTTGCAATATGGGTCTCGCTGAGAATCTTTGGGGGAAGTTCATCAGCTTCCCTTGTGAGAATAGCTGGTCTTAGTGGAGCACATTTTTGTAAATGGGGCCGAAACGGTTGCTAGTATGCTGATGTATCCACGGCAATCGATGGGTTCTTTCAACCCACTGCTATACCCCGAGGGGGCGGATAAGGTTTGTCAAGAATGTCACATCGTGGGTACGTCCACCCTCGTGAGCCAATCTGTAAGCAAGCGAAGCATGAAGTGGTATGTACTTGTTGCCTGATAGCTCACACACCTGCCCACTCCACCGATTGCTGATTGTGGTGCGAGGCAGAGCAGTGAAGGAGGTTCTTACAAGGAGCATTAATCGGCCACAACGCTGCTCCGTGCAGTGTATTGGATCGAGTTACTTGTGCCTTACAATTTCTGCACACACGCAACACTTAGGCCATTCATACTTGCTGATCAGGGGCCAGATTCATGGACCGCTTACCGCCCTCTAACGGTGAAAATACCGCCAAACCCCCTGATATGACATTCATGTGCATCAGGCTTTGGCGGTATTTTCGTCATTAGAGGGCGGTAAGCGGTTGATGAATCTGGCCCCAGGTACTTCTTTGGTTAGTTCAACAGTACTCAAACATCAATACCAAAGAGTTCGCTCAGAGTTGTGCTCAACTCCAAAATTTGATATTTTCAAATTCTGGTATTGCAAATGCTGTTCATAAGATATTGCACCTTTGACAAAGAGCTTCTGTGATGAAAGCACTCTCATTTCTTTTTATTCTGCAATAGTTTTGACAGCGCTTAAGATTTCGAGCATAACTGTAAATGTTTTCTGAATGACTCGCTTCCCCGTTGCTCAGCCTTCTTGCGATCTGGTTCCAGTCATCTCCTCCGGGGATGTGGACGTCGTTCCCTTCGACTTCCTCTTTCTGACGCGCTTTTTCTGTGTGCCCTTCCTTCTCGGCCCTTTGACGTTCCGCTCTTTCCTGCTAGCACTTTCCCTCGACGTCGTCCTGCTCCTCTTGCTTGGGCTCTCTTTCGACAGCGACTTACTGACCTTCTCCTTCGAGTCCATTCTTGAAGCGGCTTCCTTGCTCATGCCCTCTTTCGAGCCTCGCATGCCGACCTTCTCAACCGACGTGGATTTACTAGCCATCTCCTTCGATTTCGACTCCGCACCAGGCCAATTGTAGAAGTCTACTGTACCGGTGTCCTTGTCGCTCACTGGGCCCATGGTGGTTCCTCCCTGGATCTCAGTGCGTAATTTTCCCTTCTCTCTGGAACCCTTCTTAGCTGGCTGCTTTGCTTTGCGAACCTCCTTCACTCTTTTCTTCCTTGGTTTCTGCTTAACCGTGGCCGGACCACGTCTTGTACGTGGACGGGTCTTAACTTCTTGTATGAAGTAATCCCGAAGTTCCATTCGAAATCTTCTAATTATAATAAATTGGGCCGTCATTACTAGAGTCATGATCGTCGACAACACAAGAAGCCGAAGTGTAGTACGTCTCCTGAAATAAAGGATGCCAGAGAGATGAGATGAGAAGCAAGCTATTAACGCTTGCTTTAACTTAAAAACCTTTAAATTTATTGCACACGTTGATATTTGTGAGGAAAGAAATATAAGCGATAGAGGATAAAATAACGAAAAAACTAAGTTTTTCAGAGAAGCACCACACATACTAATTTATGGGTGCTGATAATGTATTCTAATTGGCATAGCTAATCAAGCTCGAAAAAAGCGCTCCAATTTTCAACATTCTGACACCAATTCATCGACTCGGGAGCGGTGGGATGCTTGCCTGCTTTGTGCACGGGCCGAGAATGTCCTTGGATGCACGCGAGCACCTGCGGCCGCTACCGGCTGTTCCACGCATATATGGACTTTTATTTTTTAAAATATTGTCTGATCTCGTAAACTTGCAACACAATATTGCCGTCGAGTAGTAGCCATCCGGGTTCAGGCAAAGTGTCACCTAAGTCGTGTTGAGAGCGGTCAGAAGACGTGTCGCCGATGTCATGCAAAGGGCGTCCGAGTTCCGAACATGTGTCATCGACGTCGTGAAAGCGAGCGTCCGAGTTCAGAAATGGTGTCACCTACGTCGTTCAACAGGCGTCTGGGTTCAGAAGAGGTTCACCAATGTCGCGAAAGGCCTTCCAGATTCAGACGACGTGTCACTGATGTCGCGCCAGGGGTTCCGGATTCAGATGACGTGTCAACGATGTCGCGCAAAGCACGTCGAGTTTGAGAACACATGTCACCGACGTCGTTCATCAGGTGCCTGGATTCAGAAGAGATGTCTCCAATGTCGCGAAATGCCTTCCAGATTCAGATGACGTGTCACCGATGTCGCGCAAAACACGTCCGGCTTGAGAACACATGTTACCGACGTTGTTCAACAGGCGTGCGGATTCAGACGGCGTGTCACCGATGTTGCACCAAGGGTTCCGGATTCACACGACGTGTTACCAGTAAGGTGGGACCACAAATGGGGGACCGGTTAAGAATGGGGTCCAATAGGGACCGGCAAAGGGTTGATCAATAAAGGAGGGACCAGTGAAAGTGAGATCAGCAACGGGGCCAGTGAGGGAGGGGTCCAGTGAAGGGGACCGGTAAAGGATTGACCAGTAAAGGAGAGAGCAGTGATGGGAAGCAGATGACGTGTCACCGATGTCGCGCAAAACACGTCCGGCTTGAGAACACATGTTACCGACGTTGTTCAACAGGCGTGCGGATTCAGACGGCGTGTCACCGATGTTGCACCAAGGGTTCCGGTGGCGAGGTTCCTTTCGCCACTAATTCAGACGAACCTGTGCAATAGCATCTCGCCGATGACTCATCAGTGAAGAGGGGAGATGCTATGCAAGAAGGAAATCAGAACAAAAAGGCGTACAACCACTGAGTAGGGTGACCCCCCCCCCCCGACACTATTTCCTAGTAAAGGAATTCAGGGGCATAATGAGGTGAGAATTGGGTTGCAGTGTTTGGGGTCTGTTTATGGTATGGACACATCTTTCTACTCTCGCTTATTCGTTTACATGTTTGGCTATGTACGTATTTTAATTTAATCGCTTATTTTTGAGAGGATAGTGGTGCAAGGTTAATTAAATTATTCGTGTTAAAAAAATCTAAATTGACTAAATAAAATATGAGAGGACGGATTTTTCAGAAAGTCTCCATTTAGGCAGTAGTAATTCTAGACGCCCTCATTTCTGAACCCTGAACTTCATTGAAACTCGACTTACACTAGCGAGGTTCTACTTCAATAAATTTCATACCATAATACCTCCAACGCTTTGTGATTCCGCTTACTAGGCCTGATAGCTCCCTTTCCAAAACACACGTAAACACTTACAAATGACAGGCTTCCATTAATCCCCTAACACGTTTGTAACGCTACCCGGACCTGTGAAAAGCGTCGTGGTAGGCACGGATATCGCTGAGAGCATAGAATCGCTTAAGGAGCCCTTTATACTTGCCCCGCCGTGCGTCGCGGCGTGATAGTCGACACAGCTATCGATTTTTCGTGTCGCCCGGAGGCGCCACACTGTTTTTACACTCCGCCGCAGCAGAACACCACACTTGACGGAATTTTGAGGTACGATATTCGGCGAATCGTGCCGCTGAGGGGAGGGCGCGGTGCGGCGCGATCAGCCGCGGCAGGCTCGAGTCGTAGATTTGCCACCGTGGTGAACCATATTCTATGCCCTGTGTTTTGGTGGTCCAGGTGCCGGATTCATCAAAGTTACTGCAGTAACATTGGTGAATCCGGCCCAGGAGTGTTTTCTAGGTCAGAAGATGGGGGGGGTGCCCAAGTGTCTACTTGCAGCTCGGTTACTGAAACAACCTAAATATTTGGGATCCACACGACCTAAAGGCCCATGCACACTTCTGCGGCAACGCCGCTCGCCGCTATGGTTAAGAATAGGGCAGAGACGCCGCCGGCGGCGTGCTCTGCGTCCCTGCCCCATTGTTAAGGATAGTGCCGCGGCGTTGCCGCAGAAGTGTGCGGGGGTCCTAAGGCCTATGTCATACCACCGCTCAACCGGAGCAAAATCCAACAATAAGCTCTCATATTGATCGCGCGAAGCGAAGAGTCGATATAGGAGCCTACCATTAGGTTTCGCTCGGGGTGAGCGATGGTATGACATAGATCTAAAGAAATCCATCTCACCAAATGCATTAACATATGCAAACCTTTGCTGAATCGCAACCAAAGCGACCCATTTCTAGATAGAATATTTACCCTTCCCATACAAGCCTGCTAGCAATTTACGAGCCTCGGAGAGGTGAATGACTCGGTTGGCTTGAACGCAATCTGAAGTAAGAGCCTCCGTCTCGAGATGCAGGCGACTCCTCTGTGCGTGATACATTGCATCCAAAAACCCAATATTCCGCCTTTCCACAATAGCAGTATTTTTGGTCATTTACACACAATTGCCTATGTCTTGTAGAAAACCCAGGCATGACTTTTTACCACTTCAGGATTTCCTTTTCACGAAATCTGATTTTGCTTTCTATCTTCTAATTTTATTGTCTGGTAACGGGTGCACGTTAAAGCTGTCACCCACCTCATCCGACTGCGCTAACGTGCCCAGTTCAATCTAATTCGAAGGAACCTTAAATAATGAAATATGGGATTTGCACCGAACTCTTTCGTTGTACTGTTCGTCGATGCCTTCCTCCCTCTTCCGCTGAACGTCCTCGGCGCACAGTCCGTAACAGTATGCGAAGCTCCGCGTCGCTGACGCCCCTTTTCTAACTGCAATCGCGCACCAGCGCGCCAAATTCGCGAGTGCGGTACGGCTGGCTGAAGTATAAAAGGCGCCTAAAGGGCGCGGCACATTCACATTCATCGGTTTTGCACGTCAACGACGGGCGGAACGACGCTCGACGACGCAGCTTCGCTGCGTACTCCGCGTCTCTGCCCTGTTTTTCAACACTGGAGCTGCGTCAACGATGCTGAGTATGCCCAGTACATAAGGCCTTTGTTACACTTCGGCGACGCTGTTGTCGGCAACTACGTAGCACCCGCACTGCGTAGCACCCGCTCAACACTGCTGCCGACGTCGCCGAAGTATAACATAAGCCAAGGGCCCCACACACTTCTGCGGCAACGCCGTGGCCCCATCCTTAACCATAGGGCAGGGACGCAGAGCTCGCCGCCGGTGGCGAGCGGCGGGCACTCAGAAAATTTTGAACAAGTTACTTGCGCCTTATGAGCTCCAAAACAAGTTACTTGCGCCTTTAGACCTCGAAAACAAGTTACTTGCGACTTATTCTCCGCGGTTAACTAATTTGCAAGGTTGCACCCAGGAATTTTAAACTTGCACGCAACTAACTGCATTGCAAGCTTGCAAGAAACTTTCGTGCAAGCTAATAATTGATGTGAAACATTTCGCACGCGCCCTCACCCGCGGCGTGTGAGGAAGCGTACGCGCGTGCAATCATGCGGTATATCTGTTCAAACCGGAGCGGCGTCACTCTGGCGACGCTGCTTTGCCGAGCCGGACAGTCCTGCCCTTCCTTCTGTCACCTTCCTTATTTCCTCTCTCTCTCTCGTGTGTGTGTGCGTGTGCGTGTGTGTGTATGTGCGTGTGTGTATGTGCGTGTGTGTGTGTGCGTGTGTGTATGTGCGTATGCGTGTGTGTGTGTGTGTGTGTGTGTGTGTGTGTGTGTGTGTGTATGTGTGTGTGTGTGATTCCGTCCGTAAGTCCGTCGCAACTGGAGTGGGGGCACGCACTGCGTACTGTCCATACTCAACGGTTGATGGTGCTCAACAGCGGCCGAAACTTCAGCCCTGGGGTTATCGAGGTCGCTGTACGCGAATTGAAGTATCGATCGCCATCAATCTATATTGATCAAATCATCGATTTTCTGTGGATGTCGTTCAAGCGCGCCGGAACTTCAGCCCTGGGGTAATCGAGGTCGCTGGAAACGATTATGGAGTTCGCTTTCAACGTATCACTCGATATTGATCAAATTATAGATTTTCTATGGATGTCATTCAAGCATACATACACTCCATTACGAAGCTCATCGAAGTGTCGCGAGAGTACAAGCTGCCGTTGTGCCTTACGTTCATTGACCTGAAGAAGGCATTTGTCTCCGTCGAGACTGAAGCAGTCCTCGAAGCCCTGCTCACTCAGGGTGTTCCTACTCAGTACATTAGAGTCCTTCGAGAGCTGTACAATGTATTCACCACCCAGGTCTCACCATTCTACAACGACGTCGTCATCGACGTGAAGAGAGGGGTTCGACAAGGGGATACCATATCCCCGAAGCTCTTCAGCGCCACCCTCGGAAACATTATGCTCAAACTAGAATGAGAAGACTTGGGAGTGAAGGTCGATGGCCGGCAGCTGCACCATCTTCGCTTTGCTGACGACATCGTGCTCTAACACCAAGCATCAGCAGGGCGGAGCGAATGCTGGCCGACTTCGATCGCGTATGTTGGAAAGTTGGACTGCATCTAAATCTTACGAAGACGATGTTCATGAGGAGCGGACAAGTTTCTGATGCCCCACGCTACGGAACGAACATCTCCGAATGCTCCAGCTATGTGTATCTGGGTCGTGAAGTCAACACGGCCAACTACTTAGCACCAGAGCGTTTTTGACTGGGTACCGCGGGATGTCAAGAGAACACCAGGACGCCCACCAACGTGTTGGTTGGGCATCGCGTTGATCACTGACTTGGCGAGCAAGTCAGTGATCAACGCGACGACAGGTGCCTTCCTTCTTTACACCGTAATAGGACTATTTTCATAAGTTCCTTGGATTAGACTGTTGCTGTTAAAAACAAACGTTTAAAAATGATAATGAAGATTAATGGTAGAGATTAGTGAAAACCTGATATGTGACAGACTTGTACTTCAAGAAGGAGAAACTTATTATAAGGCAGCGCAAGTTGGAAAAGGTGCCATTTGAGGCTGAGGAGAGGATGTTAGTCCAGCCAGAAATACCCTCGCTTCCACTCTAGGCTTGCACCACATAGTATTATTCAGTAGAAAGCAAACATCGAGTTTTATTTTTAGCAAAATTTGGCCGTCGGAATTCGTTATGCTATCGTTTACTTTATTATCGTTTATTAGATTTTCACAAAAGGTAAAAGTCGAAGGTCTATGTGAACGAGTACACTTATAGTTTAGATCTAAACTAGGTTTATACTAGCAGGAAGTTACCTATGATTTACAGGGGTCTTCGCTAATTTACATGCGACATCTTGTCTAGCTTGCAGCAGCTTACGAATGACTAGCAGGGGTCTTCGTGCAACTTACATGCGAAATCTTCTGCTAGCTTGCAGCAGCTTACGAATGACTAGCAGAGGTCTTTGTGTAACTTACATGCGGCGTTTATGCTAGCTTACAGCAACTTACGAATGACTACTTTGAGGCAACCTATTACCTGCATGCAGCTTGCAAGTAACTTGTTCAAAATTTTCTGAGCAGGCGGCGGTGGTGCTACTGGAGCAGCAGCGGCCGAGCTGATTTTGCGCCGATTCGGCGCCGACATGCGCTCTAGCCTTTCGCAGCAGGGAGTGGCCGGAGCGCGCACAGAAGGCGGGGAAGCGAATGGCAGCAGCGGGTCCCAACTAGAAATACAGTGCTTCGCCGCTCCGTGCCTCTGCTGCGTGCCGGGGCAAGACTGCAGTAGCGGCATGGCCTATCGTTATAGCCGTCCGTCGCCCGCCGCTCGCCGCAAAGTGTATGGGGCCTTTAGTTTAATGTACCCGGCAGCGCGACGGAACGCGCCACTTTACTACCCTCTACTACGTGATTAGTCTAATTTATCAATGCATCTAACGATGAACTGATTTTGTAGCACCAAAAGACATAATTCCTAAAAAGCCTCAAGAAATCGGAAACTCTGGTAACAAACATTCCTCAACATACCACTGGAACTCAGTAAAGTGATATTAGTGAATAGTAAGCCCCGAACTAGAAAAAAACACATCTTAAAACTATTTTTCATAAACTCCAAGTTCTCTCATCTTCTGGATTTCTAGCAGGAGTCCAGGAATGAACAACCGGAACGAGTGTTTATCTATCACGAATGATCTTCTGCCGTTTGCACCGCTCTGCGAGCTATGAAATGACCAGGGGGGGGGGGGACCGCTGTCCTCACCACTATGACAATGGGATGATGACGGCATAGTGAGTCCCAGTCGCTACTGGTCATCGACTAACTATGGGTGGTAGCGCAATCGCTACTCGCCAGCGGTGGAATTCTGGGTGAGTTTGCTCGACATCTCAGGGTTTCGTTTTGTGCTCTTGACTCTAGGTCAAAAATGCTAGCGCGGATGGAGCGCTTGGTCGGGTAGAGTATAAGTCTAATGCCTCGAGCCATGTTTAGGCCTCCGAAGACGACGACAGGGTCGAAACGTCAGGCCAAAATAAATATTCCACCTAACAACCTCTTTGGCAAAGAAGACACAATACGTATTAAACTATTTTTCATCACATCGCAGGCAAAACCCCAATCGACTCATGTTTTCCTTCTCTGTCCGCGACATTCCCCTACCTTGGAGTAGGGGAATCCCGACTCCGTGGCGGCTGGGAAGTAGTCAGAGATGAGCGGGATTCACCTTTAAGCTTTTCACCGACGGGAGGCTCCGAGAAGAGGTATGCATACGAGCTCATGTCGCTTTCAGCTATCTAGATAAGCATTTCTTGTGTCTGCGTGCTTCTCCCTACTTCGTAATGATTTAATAACTTTCCCGTTGTCCCAGGAAAGGCAGTGGCTGGTCTTTCATTCTCAGGCCCTGACGAACGCGAAAAGTCGAAACGTTAGCCGAATAAACGTAATCGTCATTAACGTCCTGGGTCAAGCTGAGATAGGTCTTTGTAAGAAGTCTGATGGGAAGCTATTTGCTTCCAATGTTCTAAAAGCGTATTAGAAAACACTATTTTCATTGTTGATTGTCACAGCTCGAATAATACTCACAGCAACTTCTTCCTCTCTTTTATAATCCACTTCTGAAAGAGCGGATTTAGTGCAAATTCAAACTGAAGATCTAACTGAATTCTGTACAACAGGTACCTCTTCGCGGGGCGCACCAATTATTTTATCTCTACCGTCGGTGGAGTCTGAAATGCATCAGTGAATATATTGTAAAGTACACCAAGTGACACGGCTGACCTCCTGTTGTTGTGGAGATGTTCAACGATCGGCTAGTAGAAGTAGCCCCTCCAAAATCTGCCGTGGAAGGAGTGGAAGCTAGGTCTGTAGTGCGTCGAACTATTGCGGTAGTCTTAGTGATAACTGGTACAGTTGAAGGTGAAGGACTACTTGCGACAGTGGCGATGGGCTTGGCAGAAGATATGATCTGCTTAGTTGTAGTTTTAGGGGTGGTGGTAGTCGTAGTGGTGCTGATAGTGGTACTAGTACTGCTAGTAGTAGTAGTAGCTGTTGTTGTTGTTCTTGTGGTAGTCGTGGGAGTGGTAGCAGTAGTAGCTGTTGTTGTCTTTGTTGTTGTTCTTCGAGGAGTTCTGCTGGATGTGGTGGTGGTAATTGGAGATTTTGTCGTGTTCTTGTATTCACGTTCCAGAGCGGACATCCTCCGTTCGATTTCTGCTCTACACCCTCTTCCTTGTTCACTTACCGCCATCCGCTCCTAAATGAAACCGTAGAACCTCGTGAATGTGCATCATTATGGTCGCGAACAGATTCCACCCACAGCATTGCCTTCAGCTAACAGGCTTTGCATCGTGTCTTCCCCTATTTTGGTCAACGCTACAGGCCTAGCGCGCAAGCATAGGTTTCCACCAGCTAAGAGTTGTCGCTATGTTTTCAGAACTTTATTAGCAGACAAACACTCACCGGCTAGAAACTGGCGGACCGCTTAACCTGTTCCGGGTTCCTGCTTGTGTACATGGATATGTGACCAGCGTGTATGATAAGCACAAGAAAAATGCCAACAATTCTCGAAATACATGGACGATATCGGTTGCCTATTTCAACTGAGTCAAGTAAGTAGGGGGCTTCCTCGCAACGATACTGCGAAAGCTCATTCAGTAAATTCGTTCAAAATGCATTTACATGAAGAAGAAGTAAAATATCAAAAAAGATCGCGCAAAATGTCGTTAATGCAATTTAACGGAAATTTTCGCCGTTAAACTTCGTTAAATTTTTTAAACGAAAAATGCCGGTAAATCCGGTAAATCGGTGAATTTTTAATCATGAAACGCACACCCCTGTTCGGCACGTCTACTGACAAGGGAAGGTTCCCAACTCATGGTGAGCTTTTGCTATGTTATTTTGACAGGATGTAGTGCCCTGTGAGCGGAGTCCACAACCACAGCCAAGTTTTGCTGAATGCTTTCTTAAAGACCTGAAAAAGAGGTGTGAGGGCATGTGCACAACACTCATCACCTCTACGACACCTCACGAGATGTGCCGTGGTGGCACAGTCGGTAGGAGTGCCGCCTCGTAGGAGCACACCGGTGGGCTTTTCAGTTCGAGTCCGAGTGCTGCCAATACTTCTGCACGTTTCAATTTGTAGTTATTACGCCTTCTCATGATCACAGGAGGCAATTTTAGACCATCAATGCTTTCAACAAACTATGGCTGTCCATTTGTGCCATCATGTGTGCTCGTTTTTCAACTATTCTTATCTGCACAATATCATTTCTCTGGGAATAAAAAGTCTTATATATTATTAATTTAAAAGTCTTATATTTATTATTTCCCTTTTAGTTACCATCTATGGTAGAAAACTATGAAACAAGCAAAATACAGGCGCTTGTCACACCAGCAGCATCCACCAAAAGCCAGTGAGGAGCAATCTACTCCCTGGCAAGGAATGACCACTTCTTCTTCGTTGAACGCGTAATCCACGGGTGTTGAGAAGGATCCTGGGTAAACATCAACGATCAACGGATCAAAGAACGACATTTTTAGTGCACTTGTGCACCGATATGGCCCGGGTTCATAATATTCAATCGTACGATAAGCATATTTGTGTGCAATTACGGTACCGTTGATGATACGGTATGATATAGTGGTGGTACAGATATGAATAGTTTAAAAACTAGCACATATGAAGGCGCAAGTAGACAGCCTTGGATTGTTGTAAGCATTGATGGTCAAAAATTGACTCCTGTGATCTTGAGAAAGTGTATTAACAACGAACTAATATGGGCAAAAACGCTGGCAGCACGCGCACTCGATCTCAAGAGCCCGCCGCTGTGTTCCTATGAGGCGGCAGTCCTACTGACTGCGCCACCGAGGCACATCTAGTGGTTGTCGTAGAGGTTGATGAGTGTTGCGCACACGCCTTCACACCTCTTTTTTCAGGTCTTTAAAGAAGCGTTCAGCAAAAGCTAACTGTGATTCTGGACTTCGATCAAACGGCTCTACATCCTGCCAAGATATCATCGCATAAGCTCACCATGAGTTGGGAAGCTTTCCCTGTGGGTCGCCAGGCAGTTGAGTTGCACAACTACAACCGTCGACCCCCCCCCCCCCCCTCCCCCCTCATCGCCACACTTCCCCCAAGACACTCCTCCAGCACCGCATCTCCAGGCGCGTTTGGCGACGTGTTCGGCACATCTACTGAATCGCCATGCACGTTGGGCAACGTGTTCGGCACGTCTACTGAGTCGCCAGGCACGTTACAAAACTGCAACCCCCCTCCCCCCCCCCCTCCCACCTTCCCCACACTTTCCCCTGTGCAATGCACCGCGGGAGGTTGTCGGTCAGTGTCATCAAGAATGTTATCAAAAAATAAACGTGGGCCAATTCGAAAGCGACCGATTCCGTGAACTTGGAACGTTCCTAGTTCACGGAATGATAAGCGCGCTCCAATGCGATTATCATTCAGTGTCGGCCGCCGACCGTACTGGTCGGCGACCGCCTTCCGCGGTGCACCTTCCGTCCGCGGACGTCCCGCGGGTACTCCAGCGGGACTATACCATAGGCCATAGCTATTATACTTGTGCTTTTCCAAAAATTTTCGAATGAACGAATAATCGAATAACCTCATTTTTTCGGATATTCGAATTTCCGAATAATCGAATAATCCCATTTTTCGAAAATTCGAATGAACAAATAATCGAATAACCCCAATTTTTTAGTTATTCGAATTTCCGAATAATCGAATAACCCCATTTTTCGCTTATTCGAATTTCCGAATAATCGAATAACCCCATTTTTCGCTTATTCGAATTTCCGAATAATCGAATATTCGAATAAGTCGAATAATCGAATAAACTGCACAAGTAATAAGGAGGTGAGATTTTTCCTTTGACCAATATGTCGTCCAACGTGGGTCGGCGGTTCAACAGACATGCCGAAGACGTCGTTCAATGTTGGTCGGAGTTCAGCTGACGTGCCGAAGACGTCGTACAACGTGCTTGGCAATTTGGAAGAGTAAGGGAGACCCGTAAAAGAGGAACCACTAACCGCCGAATGCTTTCACCTTCCCATAGAACTTCGGACAGATACCTATGTCTTGTGAAAGAGATCGAAACGCTGATTACAAATATGTAGACCAAATTTGCCAAATGGATTTCATAAACAAGTTCTAGCTAGCCAAAGTCTGCCGACTGTGTGCCGCGTGCGTTGATGCAGCGTGGACGCAGTGTAGAGTAATCAGCATAGCCGTTAGCGGCCTAGCCACCTTAGGCGACGGCGCAGTGGAAATGTTCTCGCTTCACAGAGTGTGGTAACAGAGTGTAGGCGAGGGTTTGATTCCCGCACATACCAGTGTTATTGCGTTTTGCGATTTATCATCAGTGAGACGTTTTATCGCCATTTCCAACACATTTTTGAACAAAAGCATGGCAACAAATGTCATTTACGTTCATCGAGCTCCTTGTAAGCGGAAAGGCGAGCATTTTTGATTTCCCGGTTAAGCAAGCCAAAAACTGTATTCGTTCGGCGCGCATGAAAAACACGCGTGTCGTGAAAGGGTTAACCTGCCATAAGAAACCGGAAATTCAGAAACCGATTCGTGATGAGCAATCCAATCCGTAGCGAAGTATGAATAACTATTTTTTCGACCTCCGTAGTACAGTGCATGGGCCCTTTTTGATTTTCCAACAGCAAAGCTGTTTCAAGATGAAGGGATGTTGTAGATAAATTATATTCTTTACACGAATGGAATCAAAAATGTACTAATCAACTGGTAAGTATAGCTAATGACGCAACAACCTTCTTCAGCAATGATGGAGGAATGCAAAAAACATGTGCTTTATAGCGAGTGAAAGATTTTGATTGGGAGGTCAATATTGATCGATATGTATTGTTGATTGTAGCTTGAAAGTGACGTTTCTTTGTTTGTATGTCGATGACAGTTAGGCAGTCCCTCCCTGCTGTAGCGGTCCCGTGTCGAAAAATTTTCTGTTCAACATAGTATTATTAGATTGGTGCAATTGAAATGCAGGTTTTCTGTCTTATTGGTTTCAACACTATTTTTTAATAAAGTATGACTTTTCATAAGGTATTATACATTGTTGAAAAGCTCATTATATGCGATTTCTATGTATTTATATGGAATTTAATTCAAATCGCTTATTTAAAAAAATAGTTTGGTTTTTGTTTACTGATGCCTAAACGTAATTTTCTTTAAATTTACTTCTGCGGGTTGTGCCGGACTTCCACCCAGACCGCTAAAAATATAAACGAAGTATGGGGCCAGGGAAGGATCAACGAATGCACAGTACGAAATCGTTTTGTGCCGGCAATACCAGCCTCGAAGACGAACCACTTGGCAGCCGTCCACCAACACTTGATAATGATCCATTGGAAGCCTCAGTCGAAGCTGATACGCCCAAAACCACGCAAGATATTGCCGAGGAGCTCAACGGCGATCACACTACAGTTGTTCGCCATTTGAAGCAAACTGGGAAGACCAAGAAACTAAATTGACCGATAGTCAGAAAAATCGTCTTGAGATATCGTCGGCCCATCTTTTGCCCAATGCCAACGATCCGTTTCTCGAACGGATTGTGACTTCCGATGAGAGATGGATACTTTCTAATAACAGGCGCGTTTGCCTAGTGGCTGAACCAAAAAGAGGTTCCCCGACGTCAGCCAAAGCCGGAAAATTTGACGAAAATCGCGTTTGGACATCTGAAAATAAGAACCAAATTATTTTTTAAACAACCGACTCAAGTCGGATTCCATATAATAGGTTGTTCGGAAAGTTCTCAGCGTTTTGTGTCACTATTCTTCATTCGCTTATTATTAGGTAAAAATTCAACTTGCATTGCATTAATGCTACTTTCTGTTCAGAATTTCTGACTAAATAATTTATGTTTAAATATTTTTTTTATCATACCGTTCTTGAAGGACTTTTTGAAGGATGTCGAAGGAGTAATTCATGAAGATATTTTATTTTAACATCAAATTGGGACAATCCGCAGCCGAGACAGCCCGACAAATCAACCAACTGTGGGGACCTAACAGTGTTGGAAAATGCACTGTGCGCCAGTTGTCCAGTAAATTTTGGACCGGAGATTTCAGCCTCCAAGATGCTTTGAAGCTGGTTGCCGCACGAGTTGAGTGAGCGGCAAAAATTGTCACGTTTTGAGATTTATTCTTCTCTACTTTTACGCAGCAAAACTGACCTGTGTTTGGATCGAATCGTCACTTGTGATGAAAAGTGGATTCTGTATGATAACAGACATTTCGGGCAGTGGTTGGACGCCGACGAATCCCCTAGGTATTTTCCAAAGGAGAAGCTCCACCAAAAATTTCGTGGATTTTGTCGAACTTCGACCACCTAATTTTTTCGCTGATGGAATAGGTCGACATTTGGCCCGTTGGCAACAGTGTGCTGATTCGAACGGTGCTTATTTCGATTAAATCCGATAAGATTTGAGAAAGTTATGGTAGTTCACTCAAAACGCTGAGAGCTTTCCGGACAACCTAATACATACGTAGAAAGCGCATGTAGTAACCTTTCCAACAATGTGTAATACCTTATGAAACGGTCTTAGTTTATTTTAAAAAAAAATAGTGCTGAAACAAGGAAAACAAAAAGCCTACATTACTTTTGCACCAACATAATAGAAGCGCTGGGAACGATCCGTTCTGACAAAAAGGCATTTCGTCGTAGCATCAAAATCGATTAGAAGCTTAATACCTATAGAGAATTTCAATTTTTGCCCGAGGTCGACTGTACGAGGATGGGGAGTGGGGCTTCCTGCAGGCAATTTGGGGCTAGAGCGAAATGGAGGACCGTGCTGTGGGATATAACGTGGGTTGTCGAGTGACCTTGGGGACGAAGCCACTGATCAGCACAAGACTCGACATCACTGAACCATTTGGAGATGTCGATATTGAGCGTAGTGGTGTGGGGGGGGGCTGCATGGCTTCATACCGCAAAACTACTCACCTGATCAAGATTGGAATACAATAAAGGATAAGGATAAAGGACGGCGTTACTCAATCCTTTTTGGGATGCGCCAAGCATTAACTTCTACGGGATATCTGGAGGCGATTTGAGTGCGTATCTGGCTATACAATGACTTGCCGTGAGAAGCCGATGAACAAGTCAGCGCTCTATCCTTCCCAGATAAGTCTGGTACCAATTCACCGACCCCGGAAAGATGGAAGGCTTGGTTGGCCTGTGCGGGAAAGCCAAACCAGGAACCAGGTATCGGGTTCACGCGACAATCGACACGTCCTTCGGCTGCGCTACGCGCACCCAGTAAGGTTAACACAATAAGATTCTCAAATATTGCCGTCTGTACTGCTAGAGAGTGGTAGAGGCTGAGTTGGTAGAGCAACCAGTTTGAAGTGATTGTCCTTAGCTTAGTGATACTGCAACATCGCGCGCAAGTGCGTGACTGAGCACTTGTACTACACTTGTACTACGGTGCCACTGTGTTTAGTCTTAATGCAAAAGAGAAGTAGCTTGAGTTGAATTGGTGCGAATAAGCTTCATTGGGAAATTTTGGATAGGAGTTAACGGATATATTATAATTACAACAGCATACCACGGCACCTTTGGCATTGCCCAGGAAGATTATTCTTAACTAACGCGCTCTTGCGTATCGTATAACAGAAGAAAAGAATGTGATCTAGTCATGATTTACAAGTTGATAAATGGTGTGGTGCCTCTCTAGTTTTATTCGGTCTCTTCTTCTCCTACAAGGGGTGCTCAATGGAAAAATAAAATTCCCAGAACAAAAGCAATGTAAGATCCGCATTTTCACATATGGAGCAGGTATTGAATTTTTGAAGCTTTCAAAGGAAAACAATACACCAAACACCCAAAGGCAATTTGAAAGACTGGCTGACGGGTATCACTTGAAAACTTTGTAGTTTGCTGTTGTTTTTGAGGTATTGCGTTATTGTGCAAGCCACAGGTCACTTATTTAGTCACCTGTTGTCTTGTGTTTGAATCATATTTGAACTTATTTTGTCCGTCCGCGCATAAAAATAAAAAATATTTGAATGCGTTTCCGTAACGGCGAGATCCTCGACGGTGTGCTATCGAAAACAATCGTCACCGGAATGAACGTCGCTTACAAAAATCATCATTCGAAACAGCCACGTATTCGAAATTCGAATATTATTCGAATTTTCGAACCTCGAATAATCGAATTCGAATAATTATTCGAATTTTCGAACCTCGAATAATCGAATTCGAATAATTATTCGAATTTGCGAAACTCGAATAATTGAATTCGAATAATTATTCGAATTTGCGAAACTCGAATAATCAAATAATCGAAAATCGAATTCGAATAAATTATTCGAATAATTATTCGAATTCGATTATTCGAGCACAAGTATAATAGCTATTGTATCCGACGTCGAACATATTGTATTTACAATATATCGAAAGCGCATCCATTCTAACGAGCTTCTTGCCTAACAGCACGGTAAAGAAGACAATAAGAATATCAAGTATGTAGCCCAGAAGATGGAGGGGTTGGCACGGATAGAAAATGGGATTTAGCACATCCACGGTTTCCGGCTTCCTGGCAAGAATTTTCAAAACACAATGTCGATTGCACCGGCGGAGCTTGTAGGTTGATATATGTCCATCTACATAAGGAGAATACTGAATGCCCCTCTACACTAGCACTGCTTTTAGCTCAAGAGTGCTCCACAGCACAATATAAATTGCTGGATTTCGCGGCATTTTTTGCGCTGCATTGGGGATTCTGCCCCTTCCCCGTTCCTTCTGGTATAGATTCGAGCTCAGCCAACTTCGTGACGTCCACTTCTAAGCAGGTCACGACCGCTAATTCTGCAGCTAGCCACCGTCTACAAGATGTGACGTGTACACCAGTGCAGCACCGCATACGTGGTGGGGTTTGCGCGTAAAGGAGCGTGTTGGAAGTCGATCCAACACGCCAGAAAAGTCTCCAGTTTGGAAGTTGGTGTCCAAACGAATTTAGTCTGGGAAGGTTCTTCCTTCTTCCTGATGGCTGCAACGTCAAGACAAACTCGAACGATGTTTGGATTTCTAAACCTCTGGAGCGGACTTGAAGTTGCGTTGTCTTTTTCTCAGCGACTCGGAGAGAGCAAGACTTGGTTTGCCTGGTTCGCTGCAACTGAACTTTGATTGAACTACGATTGAACTCCATGGTGCATGCGAGAGCCGTCGGCCCGCTACACAACGAAATAGTAGGAATACTAGGAGTACTCCCCCCTCCCTCCTCCCCCCCCCCCCCCCCCCCGCCCCACCCACCTACTAGGTAGATCGGATTGGTTCTATCATGGTGTTGACACACTTTCAATGACTGCACTTAAACGAGAGATGCAATGCCATAAGGAGTTTTGATCTTGAAAAACCAATTTACCAGAACTCTTCTTTTACAGATATATTCCTGCGTTTCTAAAGGACAGAGGCAGTAGAAGAGGACTCTTTCTCTGGCAAAGTTCTCATTACGGAAGCACCGAATCTGAAATGGTTATGATTGAGCCTTCTTGAGCCTTATTCACGACCCGGCTACGGTTCTAATTGTACTCGCCACTGACCGTTCTGTAGGCTAGGCGCTCGAAAGCACGCCTAAACTTAGCAATCGCACATCTTCGAGTAATCGTTGCGGAGTAGCAGTTGGCAGCCTGAAACAAACTGCTTGCCAGGAGACGAAATTGAACAACTGCAAGGCCAGAGAAGAGCATACCACATTTACTCGATCATCTATATTCTCTTCATCACTCTTACAAGCGCTCCCTTCATGCATAGAGGTGACACAGAGAAGAAGCAGGATTCTGAAGAGCGCATACCCCCTCATCTTCGTACGTCTCGTCAGACGGACAGGGAGAACAATGAGGAGTGTGGTCGCCTGCAGCTCTCATGATTACGTGTTTACTGTTGACGGCCTCCGATGAATGTATAAGCTGTATAACGCTGATAGCTGATAAGCAAAGCGGTTTAGAGAACCAGTCCCAATAGTCGCTCTTTGAGAGCTATGGAGCACGGTGAAGGTATGCCATGACTGGGTTTATCCGCAAGAATAGCGGAAATGAAGACGCCAGGTCCTCAGCAGATCTAAATCTTACACTTTTCAAAAGAAGCAGTTACGTAGCAGAAAGTGCCGCTTTACAATAGGTAGGTACACAACTAAAAATGGAAGTTTTATAAAATTTTAAACAATGTGTTCACTTACTGGGCAGCTGAACTAACAATTTTCAAGGAATGTTTTTCCTTGAACAGATAATTATTCTAACGGCAGAGTCTTTAATGTGCGACGTCGTTGTTTCGATCACGTTGCTGCCGTTCTGAATTATGACACGTGCTTGATTAAATAGCCGGAAAACTGCCATACACGTTTATAAAAATGCTTCAAGGCAAAAAACTGCTATGGTGACATTTTTGTTCACTATATTCCACAAATAGAGTCTAAATCATATATTGAATAACTAAAGGTGTTTCTAACAACCTAGGTATTCATGGAACAAAGCAAAAAAATGTGTGAAGCAAGAAGTTGAGAAGAATTATGATGTGGAGGCCCAAAATGTCGTTGATCCATTGCTTTTTCTTCACTCACTATGTCCTCTTCACCAGCAAAGGTGGTGTCTATTCTTCTCGTTGAATATGAGGTGCTAGTTGACAACGATGCACCAACTAGTGAGGAGAAAAAGATCGCTAGAAGTTTCGCAGCTATTCTACGTGACGGTGCTGCAGCTTCAATTGATGTCGAAATGGAGTAACTACTGATGGTGAGCCCGATTGGTACCATTGCGATGACGAGGTCGAAGAAAAGTCGAGCACCACCCATGGGAATTATTCATTTTGACACCACAGCCGTAACTGTCGATAAGGTATGCTCTTCCGTTTCATGTCATTTTCAGTGTAGGGGTGGAGCATTTTTGCTCACTAGGTGACTAAGGCTATTCACCACTACAGAAGCTCGTCGAAAGGATATCGATCGTTGTCGAGCATGGGAGCAAGCTTTTGGCTGGTTGTAGAGACGCTGCAGGTATAATATGTGCAGTGTGTGAGCAACATGTCCGCTTCGTGCACCATCTCCACGATAGTGCTAAGGGAGCCGAGAGCTTGAAGGCCACCAAGAGACGTCTATCTCCGGAAACTCTCGAGCTTGTACTCCAGCGTGGAGCAGCACGAGCGTCGGGCAACTACCAACTGTCGTCCGAGCTTGCGAAGCTAAGCAGAGCGGCGATAAAGGAGGATCTTAAAGAGAGAAGGGCGGAAGTGTTGGCTAAAGCTGCAGAGGCAGGTTTGAGCATCCGCAATGCCCGCCGGAACTTCGCCAACTTCAAGACCAAGATGACCGCTCTCCGACGTCCTGATGGAACCGTCACCTCTTCCAGAAGGACCATGGGGAAGGTCATCCACGACTTCTACTCCGATCTCTTTGATAGCCACGTCCACCTGCTCCCATGCCATCTTCCGCAGGATGGATACGTCGTCCCCTCTGTTCTCCCTTCCGACATCCGACACGCCATCTCGTCGGTGAAGAAATGTACAGCACCCGGTCCCGACAGGATCAGACCCGAACACCTGAAGAACCTCCCGCCAGCGCTCATCAACACACTGGCGCGGCTCTTCACGCGCTATTTCTCCCGTCTTGCTGTACAAGAAGGGAGACGTGCACGATATTGGCAACTATCGCCCGATCTGCTTGCTGTCCGTAGTCTACAAGCTGTTCACTCGAGTGATCCTGAATAGGATCAGCAGAACGCTGGACGAAGGACAGCCATGCGAACAAGCAGGATTTCGGAGAGGATTCAGCACGATCGACCACGTACACACCATTACGAAGCTCACCGAAGTGTCGCGAGAGTGCAAGCTGCCGCTAAGCCTTACGTTCATCGACCTGAAGAAGGCATTCGACTCCGTCGAAACTAAATCGGTCATCGACGCCCTGCCCATTCAGGGTGTTCCTACTCAGTACATCAGAGCCCTTCGAGAGCTGTACAGTGGATTCACGACCAAGATCTCCCCATTCTACAACGACGTCGTCATCGACGTAAAGAAGGGGGTTCGGCAAGGGGATACCATATCCCCGAAGCTCTTCAGCGCCACCCTCGAAAACGTCATGCGCGAACTAGAATGGGAAGACATGGGAGTGAAGGTCGACGGGCGGCAACTACATCATCTTCACTTCGCTGACGACATCGTGCTCATAACACCGAGCATCAGCCAGGCGGAGCGAATGCTGGCCGACTTCGATCGTGCATGTGGGAGCGTTAGACTGCAGCTGAATCTTACGAAGACGATGTTCATGAGAAACGGATGAGTTTCTGATGCCCCATTCTCGCTCAACGGAACGAACATCGCCGAATGCTCCAGCTACGTCTATCTGGGTCGCGAAGTCAATATGGCCAACGATCTAGCGCCAGAGCTGAGCAGGAGGAAACGAGCGGCTTGGGGAGCTTTCAAGAGCGTCGAAGAAGTCGCGAAGGAGACGAAGAACGTCCGACTCTGTGCCCACCTATTCGACTCCACTGTTCTTCCTGCCCTAACATACGCCTCAGAGACTTAGGCTATACGAAAGTGGGATGAACACGCGATCGCTGCATGGAATCGAGAGGACGATGCTCGGAGTGACACGACTCACGTAAGTGAGAAAAGGCCTCCGGAGTTCCGAGCTTCGCCGACGTTCGAAGATCAGAGACCTGTCGCGTGGGCCAAGTTGTCGGAAATTAGGTGGGCCGGCCACGTAGTGCGCTTCGCAGACACCCGCTGGACGAGAGCCGTCACCGACTGGATTCCGCGGGATGTCAAGAGAACACTAGGATGCCCACCAACGCGTTGGTCGGACTTCTTCGTGAAAGCCCTGAGCGACCGCTATGACGCTCTTCGTGTCCCTCGAGCGAGGAGGATCCATTGGAGCACCCTGGCACGCGACAGGGACGAATGGAGACGCTGCATGCGCCCGCTCCAGCAAATCGATGATCAACGGGACGACAGGTGATACAGGTGAATTCTGCCCTGCATCTAGCCACTACCGTTTTTGAGTGCTTTTTTGGTAGTCTAACCAATTTCAACAATATTAATGAGAGAGTTGTCCAACAGTATTTCTCTCACGATTATATGAAGGAGAAATCTTTTAAGGCGACTGATTGTGTTCAATAGAAAACTAGTGTGAAAGCGCTCATTTCCGTTTCCGCCTTCCGGCGCTAAAACAGGGAAAACACGGAACGGAAGAGCCCAAAATGGCCGGATACGGGAATTCGGAGCGCGGAAACGCAAATTCCGCACATCCCTACCAGAGCTATACTGTGAGCAACGTCTTTCATCTTCAGAGCTGCCAGTTTGTACTTGAAAATTATTGAGCACCTTAAACCTCCTGTTATCAGGCGTATGTAAAGAGCCATGGATGTGTTACTTTGCTTAGAAAAGAGAAGAAACGAGATTTTTAACAAAAGATAACTTTTCATGTTGATGTTGTTGTTGCATGGCTCTCAGTTCATGGTCTGATTTTACTTGCTTGCACTATTCGGCGGTTTTATAAGAGGTTGTCATAACACATTCACCGCTTTCCAGCGACTGCCGTAATAAGCATATACAGAGTCGCGGCGATTAATTAGGAGAGGAAGGGATTGCGTGGTCTCGCAATGATATCCCTGAATTTGACTTCAGAATTACGGTGGACAACTCGCACAAGATTTTTTTCGGTAGTAGCTGTCTCGGCGAATCACATATAGATCATGCCTTTCAAAATCAGAGTGTGCTGTCTTAAATATGAAAGATGGCTAGTTGTCAGACTGTGATAACAACTCTTTTATCTTGCACGGCTTTTTTGTACAGGAAAGCTCTCGCTCATTTCATACTTTTTGTTTCATTTTTGCCTTCAACTTCCTCGTGTGTTCATGTGTATTGCACATAAACAAATAAGTAAATAGATCCGTTCGCGTCATGAGGAAGGCAGGGAGCATGCTGTGAACCCTCTTCAGAAATTATTACGCTCGCTCAAAAGGGCTGGATTGCTGGGTATGCAGTGCTCGCTCATTGGCCACAAGTCGGATGCATTCTCACACGAGGATACCGTTGGCCAACAATCAATGAATCTCTTTCACAATCGAGGAAAGACGCTAAAGAAGAATGAAAACAAAACCATTCGGATACACAAAACCAGCCAAGCTTAACTGAGTGATCTTGACAATTATTTATCCGTAGTCCATTGGCATCTTGATTTATTACAAATAAACTGCTAACAGAACAAACAGTGCTTCTCTGCGCATGCTTGTAAGTTGTTTATAGCGAGTTAGAGAAAAGGAGATATGATTTAATACTGTTGTTTCTGTTCGACTCGTTCATGATTAAGTGTTATACAGTACTGTGTTGTATGCTGTCATGTGCTAGACTGTTGTCTATGCCTTAAATAAATAAATAAAATAGAAAGGGTTAAACCAACTGAAATGCTGACTTAATTGAACGTGAAATCCTACATTCAAAAACACCACTCATGTGACGAAATAATGTTCCCAATATTTCCGTTTATTTCAATCTCGTTTACATGCACCTTTGCAGCGCAATTTGTTCGGATTCCTGAATAGGCTTCCACATTCAAACTTTAATAATGTACGAGAACATGTCAGAAATGCCTCACAACAGCCTTTAAGCTTCATAAGATTACTTATTCGTATGTATAAAAGACTTTTCAATACTTTATGCGACTGTAAGTGGGATCAATAGAATTAGTTACAAATCGATATGCAAAATTATTCAAAATCTCACAGCTCTTTTTTTGAAATTCAAAGCCACAACAATCAAATAGAATTAGATAGAATAAGTTGCATAACTGTATCTAAATTTGCTCAACAACATAAACTCAATATCACAACGATCATAAGCAAAAGACAACAACGAGAACAACGACAACCACAACCTTAAACATGCTTTGTTTCGCCTCTACCTTCATACAAAACATGTTTAAAATTAGTTACCCCGAGGCTCTTCAGTGAAGAGGGTAACTAATTAACTTGGTTGTTAGTACAAGGCCATTACATATGCGCAAGAACATTCTACAATATATAAATCAGGTAATTCGTGTATGACGTTGTCAGTCGCGGGGAGTCGGACCAAAGCCGAGGGACCCCTTGGACAGGATAGAGTATGCCAGCCGGTCTTCCTTCGAGCTTAACCATAGACGATTGCTGGCGTATTTGTAACTTTGGTTTCAATGTTTTCCCAAGTTTATGATATATTTCGCGGGCAACGCAACAGGGTATGAACAGGAATGAAGTGCCGCATGCCGGGATTCAATAGACATGCCACAGAAGTCGTGCCACGTGTGTCGGATACGGTATACGTGTCGTAGACATCGTGGAACGTCGTGGCAAACTCAGCAAATGTATCACGGAAGTTATGTAACATGCCTCCTGATTCAGAACACGTGCCGCAGATCAGACCTTTTAGCATGCACTCGATGTTCAGAAGATCGTTGAAAGACTTCGAACAACAAGCGCGCCCGTGCATGAAGACGACAGACAATGAAGTATCGGCCGGCCCATCAGTACCGATTGATTCTGTTCGCTCCTGCATACTAAGCTATTCGAATTGGGTCTCTCACTATCTGTTTCTTTCCACGTAAAGAACGAGCGTTGCGGAGGGTAAGACACAAAGAATACGCGCGGGATAGAGGGAGCACAGCGGTGTTGGTATATTCGTCTTCGAATGCTTCCGAGATGCCTTTGCAAACGTGAAGTGTCTCTAATAAAGATCACTGTCGCTTCTGAACGGCAAATGTATCACCTCTTCTCTGCATATGCCCAGCAGACTGGCTGCTCCGAAAGAGGCAAGGATGAGTTTTTTAGCCTGCCTGATGAGAAGACATCAGAAGTTCCGTCGAAAGATGTCATCTGTTACCTTAATGGGCACGTCGGCGCGACGAAAAACCGGTACAGCTGTCATGTTGGTTTCGAATAAGGGTCTCGTAACGTTGTTGGTGAACACATACTTTAGTATGCTGAGTCACGCGACCTCATCATCATGAATACGAAATTTCGAAAACATGGCTCCCACATCAGCTCTTTTTATAGCGGGAACACTAAAACGCAAAATGATTTTCTCCTTGTGAAGAATAGAGACCAATGGCTAATCACTGAGGCTAAGATCGTGTCGTACGAGACGGTCGCTAAGCAACATCGACCGCTGATTTTGCACTAATCGTAAGAAGGTCGCTCCTCTGAGCACTAGACCGTACTTTGCAGTCCAGCAAGAATTATGTGGTGGCGGCTGAAGGAGAATGAAACAGATGTGACATGTCGCATTCGGTTGCCGACGGTGGAAACTGTCGATGAAACCTCGAGAGGTGCTACCGAAGCCATGCTAGATGCCGAACTTGGCACTACGAAGCTGGGACTGCGTAGGGTATACAGGCAGACGTGGCTGTCTGTAGACTAACGAGGCAAAAGAAAAAGTCCGCGAGAAGAAGAGGTTATATCATGCATTCCTCAGGGACATGACAGCCAAGAAATGGCATTTGTATTAGGAAGCCAAGAAATCGGCCAGGAAAGCAGAGGCCGCTGCAAGAGCCACTCATTACGATGATGTCAACATGAAACTTGAGTTGTGCGACGGTGAGCGATTTCTTTATCGACTCGCCAAGATCCGTCAATGACAATGTTGGAAAGTTCTTTGGCATCAACGATGAGAACAGTCATCTCCTAATGGACCGCAAAATTGCCTTGAATTGATGGCGCAACGACTTTGAGGAAATCTCGACGGTAGAGTTTGCGCATCCAGCTATTCCATTTGCTCCTGGACGGTCTCGTTCAGAAAATCGCTATTGGGGAGAGAGCAGAAGCAGCTTTAAACAAGGTTAAGCCATGCAGGACAATGGGTCTTGATGGTCTGACGGCCGATTGAGGAAATCGAAATCTGCTGCAATGATGTTTTGTTGCGGTCAAAACTTCTAGCACCAGGGGGGACTCGAACCCGCACCTCCCTTTGACTGGGCAGGAATGCTCTACGCCATTACACCGCGCTGTTCGATCGAACGCAACATCCACACCTCGTGGGACCCATCAGCACTTACCCATATATCGTGATGAGCCGGCCGCTGACATCAGCATATCAGAAATTGAAATCCGGGAACCCAAGTGCCTGACGATGTTCTTCAGCCAGAGTTGCGAACAAGAAAGTACCTGATAGGGGTAAGTATAAGTACGACGAATCCGATCTGGAAGGAGCGTAGTCCAGCAGGCTGCACAAGCTACCGTCCAATTCGTTTGCTTTAGCATGAAGATCTTTGAGCGAATTGTAGATGGACGCATTCGTGATGTTCTCCAGGTTTCTACAAACTAGTGTGGCTTCGTACATGGATTTGGCACTATCGATGCCATACAAGTCCTTCGTCTGCTTATAGAATACACCGCAAGAAACAAAAGCCGGTGCATCTTGCCCGACATGGAGAAGGCCTTCGATCGTGCTTCGCGTGAAGTGATATGGTATGTTCTAAGACAGCATGACGCTCCCGAAGTTGAATGGGTGCGGTTACTCTACTCTTGTCCGAGGAGTAGAGCGCAAGCGCGAGCAGATACGACGATTGAGCCTCCCATCTCTGTCGGAGTACTTAAAGGGTCTCCGCTATTCCCGCTGCTCTTCGTCGTCATTGTGGATGCCATATAACGTGATCTTCAACGACCAGTCCCTTGGACGTTGCTTCATGCTGACGATGTAATGCTCGCTTGCGAAGATAAGATTCTCCAGCGGCGGTACAAGCTTGTTCCGATCGCTTGGAGAGATTTGGACTGACCAGGAGACTATCTCAACGGTAGGTCGGAACGGCCCAAGTGTTGTATATGAGCAGAACCGCCTCACCCTGGGAAACAACGAAATGCAAACATCTCGACCGCAATACAACTCTGCGCAGAGTTAGGGACGACGGAAATTGAGCCGTTGGCGGCGTTAGCCCTATGCCTGCACGCGGAGGGCGAGTTCAAGTCAACTGGAAAAAGCGATTATGGAGATTACGCCGCCCCTCTACGCACTGCGCCACGATTGCTCATTGCTCGCTCGACATTGCTGCTTCCAGCCAACTTGAGCCCGCCCTCCGCCTGCATGCATAGGACTAACGCCGCCAACGGCCCAACTTCCGTCGTCCCTAACTCTGCACAGAGTTGTATTGCGATCGAGATATTTGCAGTTTGTTGTTTCCCAGAGGGAGGCGATTCTACCCACATACAACAATTGGGCCGCTCCGACCTATCGTTGAGATAGTTCCCCGGTGAGTCCAGCTACATTAAAGTAAACGGCATTGAGCTGCCATGTACTTTGGTATTCCAGTACCTGGGATCAGCAATCGCGTCCGATGGCGGTCTACTCGTTGAAGCCAACTCATGCGTGAGTGCAGCTTGGTCCAAATGGCGCCCACTGATAGGAGTGCTCTAGGTCCAAGAAGATACCAGAGCGGATTAAATCGAAGATCTACAAAGCAGTCGTCCGACCAGTAGCTATTTACGGCGCTGAATGCTGGCTCGTTACTAAAGAATTTAAAGGCGCCCCAGCGCAACGGAAACGAAGAGGCTACGGTGGAAGGGCGAAACGGCACCATTCGGCAAAGATTTGGTGTCATAGGGTAGTTGAGAAGCTGCGTGAAGCTCATCTGACATGGTATGGCCACGTACTTTGCGCAAAAGGTGTCACTGTCCGAAAGACTGGCTTTAACCTCGAGGTGCCCGGAACGCGGCCACGAGGGAGACCAAAGCAGCGCTGACTTGATATGCTCATCAGGACTTGAAGACGACTAGGTTGCACCCCGCTCAGGGATTCCATCAGGAAAAGTGGCGCCAGCATTCCAGAAAAGCGGACCCCGCTACAAATTGGGGCAAAGGCTAAAGAAGAAGAAGAAGAAGAACACAGAGGGTGCACAGCTTCATAGGATCGGTTCAAAAGATTTCACCTTACCGTATCTAGCTATACTACTCTGTAATGTATAGTAACATCAAATTGATTTACTGTAATGAAAGTAAGAAGGTCTAAAGAAAAGATAACGGTCGGATTGTTTTATCCTCGAGGAGGGGCGACTTATCGTTAGGGGCGTTCGAATACTTTTCGCTTGTCGTCTCTTCCAAAACCTCGCTGGCACTCGTTCTCCTCTGCTTCAAACACGGACTACGAAGGACAGACCTTTATAGGCAACGACAAGGAACTCTCGAGAATAGTCTCCCGAAGGGTCGATGAACACGCGGCTGCACCCACCAGTCTCCTCAGTGTTCCGTTTCTGCTCCTCCCACCGAGCATTCCGGAGTTGTCGCACACTGCAGTTCCCAGGAATCTCTTGTCGTGCGGTGTTGGTTTGCCTAGTGTTTTCTCGTGTGACCTCTTCTGGCTCGTCTGTTTCGCGTCTTATAATACTTCACAGATAAATGTGTTAATTCATGTAGCTCTGTGTCATTTGAGGACGCGAAATTAAGAATTTTGCTTTTACTTAAATTTAAAAGCTTAAAACGTTGAAAACATTTGGGGGAATACTATATTTGACTGATGCGAGTGATTTGGGTTAGTAATTGTTGCGAGACAAAATGTAACCTTTTTACAGCACTCCCAAAAATTAACTTTATTCTACAACTGTTTCGAAACTGCATGAGAGGTTTGATATGATGATATGTCCAGGATTCTCATCTTCCAGATTGCTGCATTCCACTTATCGCCTACATGTTTCACGTCGCTCTACCGCTCAATGATCTTGTCGTGGGGATTCGAACTGAGAAGGCTTCCAGCGATCTTGTCCTCACACCGGCTTCGCTTGATCTCGTCCTATCATTCGAAGCAACTCTCACTCGACTTCCACTCCAATTTCTATTCTCACGAGACGCCTTGTGATAGTCCTCTGTATCACCTTCATTAATAGTTAGTCTGCTACCGGTACGAGTGTTAGATAAGCGTTGAAGCGCTCGTGATCGAGTCAATATTCTGCTTCTGCCTATAACACGACTGCCGACATTGCTATGATATCTCCTCCTTGGCTTCATTCCTGTTTTCGTTCTTCTCACCCTAGAAGTCGATTTTGCGAACGTCATCCTCTTCTTCGTGGCAAGCGCATGAATCTTCAAGAGGCGTTTCCTTTCGTAGTATTCCCGCAGACTCCACCGATACCGTGTGATGATTATCAGCTGAGCCATAAGAATGCCTGTCATAATCGTTGAGAGGAGGAGAAGTTGTAGGGCAGTGCGGTCCCTGGAAAACAGGCGCTATATCAACCAACTGCCTCATTGTGGGATTAGTACATGTGCATGTTGGTCACTACGTGCGACTCGAACGTGGGCGGCAAGCCGATTCTGGCAGATCTACCTAATATAGGTACCAGGAAAAGACCCAAGGGTAACGGATGAAGAGCAGCATTACTCAATCCTTTTTTGGGATGCGCCACGCATTCTACTTCTACAGGCTGTTTTTGAATGCGTATTTTGCCTATACATACATACTTACGAAGTGCGGTGGCCATCCGACGAAGAAATGAGTGCTTTATCCTTCCTAGAGCTCCTAGAGCCTGGCACCAATTCACCCACCCTTCTCCTTAAGATATCACTTAAGATTGAAATGTGTGCTCGCAAAGGGATTGACTAGTGGCGAGTGCGAAACCTTAGATACCGCGACAGAGCGAAAGGACGGAGCGAGCACATGTGGTTGGACGAGTGTACGCGATGCAAAAGGACGGACTCCATTGGAAGTTGGCATGCTGCTAGTACCATCTTCGAATGGATCTGCGAATTTGCAGTAACCGATTAGAAGTAATAGTGTGAGCGGTGCCAATGAAAGCGTTACCAAAGCGTTACCATGTGCTGCATTCAAGAAACGGTGCTTCAATTTGTTTTGGTTTAGAGTTGTGGGTCGAGACGTCGTTTAAATGATAGTCCCCCTCAAATTTCAGGGAATAAGAAAAGCGTGTAGTAAAAGAGGAGCAAGAAAACTCATGAACACAACTTGAAGGCAATGTATTCTAAACAGAAGACTATCTCAACGGTAATTCGGAACGGCCCAAGTGTTGCATATGGACAGAATCTTCTCTCTCTCTCTCTCTCTCTCTCTCTCTCTCTCTCTCTCTCTCTCTCTCTCTCTCTCTCTCTCTCTGAGAGAAACAACAACAACAAAATGCAAATATTTCGACCCCGCTCTGCGCAGAGTTATGGACGACAGAATTTGGGTCGTTGGCTGCGTTAGCCCTGTGGGGATTACGCCGCTCCTCTACCCGCTGCGCTACCATCGCTAGCTCGTCATCGCTGTTTCCAGCCAACTTGAGTCCGCCCTCCGCCTGCAGGCATAGGGCTAACGCCGCCAAAATCCCAATTTCCGTCGTCCCTAACTCTGCGCAGAGTTGTATTGGGGTCGAGATATTTGCATTTTGTTGTTTCCAGAGAGAGGCGATCCTGACCATATGCAACACTTAGGTCGTTCCGACCTACCGTTGAGATAGTTTGTTGGTAAGTTCTAAAGGTCTATACTAGTCAATGTCTAAGGGTCTCTAGTAATATAGTCCCACTTTTGAGTGGGAATTTAATCGTGCACACGGTGATAACCTTATAGATAGCGAGAGAATCTGACAAAAGTATGACAACCAATACGAAATAATTGTCAGCACGCATTAAAGGGAACAACAACTCAGCGGCAGGTTTGGAGATCGTAGTTTTGCCGGAGCATCCATTTGGAGGTACCACACCATCTTGCTTATCAAGAAGGGTACCTGTAGCCAGAAGTACAAAGTAACCTTCATGAAATAGCAAGATGAGTGGTGTAGATGGGGAGACGAAAATAGGGGATTGAAGAAGCGGAAGGGGTTCCTATAGAACGCATCCAATCTGATAGTTGACGGCCGGTCGCAGCGCCTGCGCCGCATGACAACTCGTCCGCGCGGGCAGGGCTATTAGGGGACGATGTATCTAAAGGGTAACGTCCGGACCCACTAGACCCACCGGCCATTATCCTCATTCTTTTATTAAACGGATCGTTATTGAATTCTGCCTGAATTAAGTAGACTCGAGGCGCTCTACCAAGAGGCCGACCCTTCTTCTCACATATATGCTAATAATTGATGAGTACTTCTGACTCATAATAGGATTTGACTCAGTCTAACTATAGTAGCTCAGTCTAATCATTAAGGGTGCGATATAGTATAACTTTAGCCCTCAGAATTACATAGTCGGAGAGAGTTATGAAAGTGAATACATTTTGTTTTCTCGTTGCTAGTCCCTTGCTTTTATAAAATCCTAGCTAGCTTTTCTCAACAAAAAAGCATTCCTTTCAGCACTTACTGCAGCTTCTTCCTTCTCCGCTTGTTAATTCGAAGTCGCTCCTGAAATGTGATCCCATCAAGCAACTACGTAAAATCTGAGAATGGAATATCAGACGTGCCTCCATTCTATATCTCTCCCCCCAAATGTTGCTTCGAGTGGTGCCGACTGAAATTATAGCCAAACTTTAAACATGCTGTATACTGTCTCTGCTGTTGTATCTGACTACCTTCCGAAGAAGATGGTGACATCGCTGTTTGATTTCGTACCGGAATAATGGCCCTTGTTGTGGCAGATGTATTAGCACTAGCTGATTCCGTCACCGCAACGTATTCAGAGACTGGTGAAGAAGAAGAACTGGCAGTGCTTGGAAGAGTAATCAACCCATCTGTGGTAGAAGGAACGGTAGTTGTCGTAGTGGCATCAAGCACAATGAGGTGGGTGCTCGTCTCGATTGGTACAGTGGAGGTGGTAGTGGTAGGAGAAACAGCGGTAGAAGTTGTAGCAGAAACAGATGTGGTCGTGCAGGGAGATTCCGTAGCAGAAGCTGTGATAGAAGCAGGAGTAGCTGTACTGGTCGGCGCGATAGTAGTGGAAACAGTACTGGAAGCAGAAGACGTCGTTGTACTAGAGACAGAATTAGTCGGACTTGAAGTAGACACAGGAGTGGAGGTTGTGGGAACAACGTTAGTTGACGAAGAAACTGGAACAAAGGCAGTGGTAGTGAGAACAGAAGTGGTGCTACTTAGATCAGAGAAAGCGATGCTAGCTTTAACACTGGAAGCTGTAGTAGTTGTTGCTGTCGTCGTCGTTGTTGTTGTTGACGCTGTTGTCGCTGTTTCTGTTGTTGTCGTCGTCGTTGTTGTTGTTGTGAGCTTCTTGCCCAACAGCTCGTTCAGTTTGATTACGAGCTGAAGCTCACACTCCTCTTCACCTTTGCCAATCGCATAATTCTGTAAGTGCCCAGTTTAGCGTCACGTAAAGCTTTCGCCACATTTTTCTCTACTCCTTTCATCTATACCGTATTCACTTCAAATTGGACAATTGTGAAATCAAAATTATCATCTTCCAAATCAAACACTGTTGGACATTAAAAAAGACGCTCTTCGAGGCAGTCTCACATAATTTTCTGCTCAATAAAAATTTCATTTTATAATTTCACATGTCTCAATAAGTGTTCGGAATTTTATGAAATATTTGCTTTTATAGAAAATAAATTAAATTTTGCTTTAAAACAAAGAAAGGCAACAATCATTTACTGCAATAAGAGACCGTATCATGCACTCGACTAAATCGTCAAGATGTTTATTTGATTGGTAGGGTAGGTAGTGTTCACTTGAAACAGCGATGTGAGGATATGTTCGTTTTTATAACTTTTTAGTAGTACCGTTTACTGATGTGTTACTCAATATTAATAGAATTTGTGCTATCCACCAAACAGAAATCGCAACTATAAAGTCGGGCACATGGCGCGGTTTCTTTTTTTAATATAATACTGCTGCCTTCCTGCACTTTGGAACAAAATTAAATTCGTTATTTCTCCTTAAGTGATGAATATCTATAAAATTTCAAACAGCGTATTCACTTACAGGACCAGGTGAATTTAAAAGTTTCAAAGAAAGTCACAATGAATTTTAATTGTACGAAATACTGTTATGCAGAAGTGCTGGAGTAGTGTGTGTTGGGGGAAGTGTGAGGATGGGGGATTGTAGCTGTGCAACGTGCCTGGCGACTCAGTATGTAGACGTGCCGAATACGTGGCCCTTTGGATGACCCAGCTGCCACTTATCCTATTACATATATAAGCTTTACACAGAATTACTGAGCATTACAAAGCAGTGATGTTACTGGACGATCCGGAGAGAACGATAAATTTAAGGAAATGAAGAACGGATTCATGCAAAAGTACGAGCAGGATTTTAAATTTTACAAAAATTGATTTGGCACTCACGCACGACCCGTCGCCTACGCAAAGCGGAGGTATACCAAAGGCCTTTCCATAAGCTAGTGATATTGCGAGGTCGCGCGAACTGCGGAAGTGCGAGAGACGCAGTTAGGCGTATAGAGCACTTGTATATATAATATTGCAAACCAGGGCGCAATGAGCAGACGGGTGGGGCAGCCTTGAGTCGGACATGGTAACGTGGAATTTCCCATATTGTACTACACAAACTGACGCGTCGTATGTGTAATGCAAGTTGCAGTGAGAGGGGTCTAGGTCAAACGGTACGTCTCGCGCGAACTAAACGGGTAAAAACTCGTGCTACACATGTGAAACGCCACCACACGTCGTACGTTTTTGAGTATTGATGGGCTGAGCCCCATCCCGTCCGCTCACTGTACCAAAAGGTGTTTGTAAAAGAATACTTAAAAACAGTAAAGCAATCAGCGAAACATCCACTCCCTGACATGCTATGAACGATGGTTAGAGTGAGCCTTTCGATTCGATCTACGCCACTTTTGCTAAACCCAATAGATGCAGTTCTCAAAGAAAAGGAGGTCACCCTTTTGGTTGCGACCTGCGCCTAGTCGCCTGTGTCCTCATATGAACGAAGTGAGGTCACGATTTCGAAAACATTGCATACCAAAACTGTTTCAGCACACTCGCGAAATGACTCCTTTATCGGGCAGATGCACTGATATGTTCTGCTTTTCGTACCTTTGTCGCACAGGATCTGCAAAAAGGTTTTTCACGCATGGTTTCTGTCAACAGGAGACTATACCATGGCGCAATATGGATTAGGGAGTGGGGAACTCCCATAACGATGGTTTGTTTTACCTTCTTGCATACCACAATGCACTATTGCAGCATAATCCTAATGCGAGAGTGGGCTTCAGTTAAGCGGCTTTCACACTGCCGTTGCTGCTGTTGCAGCAACGAACAACGAAAAAGGGGTGGAGTTCGACGCCTGCTGCAGCCGCAACGCGTGAGATAAGGTAATGAGATAAGACCTGTGATATGCCTCCGTTGACGAGCATCAGCAACAAGAAATGATGCCGACCATTCCTTGTTGCTATTCCCGCGCAACCGTTACGCAACCGATGCCAGTGTTGCTGATGCGGGGTGCGGCGACCGCAATGTGAAAGCCCCCTCGTTGCTGTTGTTGCTCCTCTGTGTCTCTGCAGTATGCTACATCATTACGGCATCGGTTGCGCAACAGCTAGGCCGCTTTAGGAGAGATGTTTGGATCTATCCTAGTCGGAGGGAGGGGGCAACATTAAAGTGCCAGCTGCCTACGTCATCCCATGCCACAGAACCATATCCACTGGATTTAAATGAAAGTCCTCGCGTTGTGGAGCAGCAGCCGAAGCTCTCTTAAGCGGCATTCACACTCCCGTTGCTGCTGTTACGCAACCGATGCCGTAATGATGAAGCATAGCACAGAGAGCAACAACAGCTACGAGGGGGCTTTCACACTGCAGTTGCCGCAACCCCGCATCAGCAACACCGATATCGCTTGCGCAGCAGTTGCGCGGCCAACGAAGGCAAATCACAGGTCCTCTCTCATTATCTGATCTCACCGTGTTGAGGCTGCAACAAGCATCGAACTCGCCCCCTTTTCGTTGCTCTTTGCTGCACCACGACAACGGCAGTGTGAAAACCGCTTTAGAACCTCAAGGTAGAGAATGGAGACGCAAAAACAGTGTTTGCTCCTGCGATGGATCCAAATATTCTAACCTATCGTAAGTTGTGTATCGAAAATATAGCTGCCAAACCTAGCAGGGGCTTACATCCTTCCCCTCCCCCTCCCCCTCCACCTCTGACTCGTATTACCCGTCTTTTATTATTACTTTTTACCAGTCGCTCAGCGGCCTAGCGGTCGCCAGACGTCTGGTTAGGAGCTTCGCCGCAAGCCCCAAGTGTAGAACACCCGGCGTGTTGTTTTCTACTTTAGGCCTTCTTACTTTGATTACATTTAAAGAAACTGATTTTGCCATATAGAATGGTATAGCGCGATATGGTAGGGTAGAGTCTTCAAAACTGCTCCTATGGGGCCTATCCACCTTCCATCGCATGTTCGCTATTTATTCTCCGAAGTACACGTTTTCTACTACGTCGTTAGGAACAGATTGTGAGAGTCTCAATCCAAAATGCTTAATCTGCGGAAGCATAAATGAAACGGATCGGTGTCGACAGACCGCTCGATACCGTTAACTGTCCGACGGCAGTAGTATTCCTCCGATTCCTTAAGAAATACTCCTTACCGTCATGCCCACCCCGTCAATACCCCTTCCTTGTGGCGGGGTGAAACAAAAAATAAATAAATAAAGGTGTAACGAGAGTGAAGTACGCGCGCACTCGTCAAACGAATCCTTTAACACATTGGCGACAATATGAGCCACCGGTGGTTCATAACATTTCGCGCTATTTTTTGGTCTGCTGCCTCCGGTTTTTATAGATGTTTTTTCTGTTCCCTAATCACCTCTGACAGGAGAATGTCCAACATCAAAAAGCAAGAAAAATGTCGTTGCTTTCATTACATATTTCAAATTTTAAAAGTTTACATTGTACTAGGAAGGACACCAATTCTACAGTCAAATCAATTCAAGTCAGTCCTTTTCGCCCAAAGTTCGCTCATTGAGGTAATTTGGAGTGCTGATCACGAACCTGACACCCGTTTTTAAAATGTTCTGCCGATTACGGCAGATCACCACGCTAGGTATGGCTGAGTAATGTCGGAGTTGTAGTCACCGATTTTGCCCGGACTTCGTCTGTGGTGGTTATTTGGGGTGCTGATCTCGGATATGGCGTCCGTTTTCAAAATTTCGGCCAATACGGTAGGTTACGGCACTATAAGACTGTAGACGTCATCGTTACCGACTTCGCAGAAACTTCGTCTACGAGACCGTGACTCTGACAGCCTTACTCATCCGTACCTACCGTAACCTACCAGTTTGACCTAGGCCCCTCTCGGTGCAAGTTGCACTGAGAGGGGCCTAGGTCAAACTGGCAAAAACCCGTAACTTTTTCGAGTACTGATGGACTGCCCCCCTCGTCCACTAGTCGCACAAAATTTTTTAATTCGATATACATATGTATCTGGAATCAGAAGTTGCTCATGCCATCAGAAGGATGAAGCCGGGCACTGCTCCCGCACCGGACGGCATTTCTGCTAATCTCCTTCGTGCGGGTGGCAGTGCCGTCTGCTCACTTCTTGCCAAGCACTTCAACCACTACCTTCGAATTGGTAGGATTCCGGACTCATGGAAGGAGTCGAAAACAGTTTTAATCTTCAAAAAAGGTCAGCAGGAGGATATCAACAACTACCGACCCATCAGTCTTCTCTCGGTTGTGTACAAGATCTTCACCAAGATACTGCTTAACCGCATGGAGCGCTGCTTGGATGAATATCAGCCAGTGGAGCAAGCAGGGTTTCGCAAGGATTTCTCCTGCATGGACCATATTCAGACTGTCTCACAGCTCATCGAGAGGAGCCGCGAATACCACCTCCCACTTGTCCTTGTCTTCGTGGATTACAGGAAAGCGTTCGACTCTGTGGAAATCAACGCC
The DNA here is from genome assembly GCA_947359475.1 of Heligmosomoides polygyrus bakeri. Lineage (NCBI taxonomy): Eukaryota > Metazoa > Nematoda > Chromadorea > Rhabditida > Heligmosomidae > Heligmosomoides > Heligmosomoides polygyrus. Next base: position 83,676,789 of record OX375869.1, on the reverse strand, counting down.
GTTTTGAACGCACTTGTGCATGCTGGTATACCATCGCCCTACATCCGACTTCTCGACGAATGCTTCTCGAACACATCGACTACCATCCAGCTGTTCGATCGAAAGCTTAAAATTCCTATCGGGAAAGGAGTACGGAAGGGAGACACGATTTCTCCCAAGCTATTCACAGCGGCACTCCAGGATGCCATGAAAGACTTGAACTGGGACGATAAAGGCTACCTTGTCGACGGTAAACGGATCAGCAACCTTCGCTTCGCCGACGATATTGTTCTCATCTCTACCAGCAGAAGTCGAGGAAATGCTGAACGAGCTCAATGTGGCAGGTATGAAGATTGGATTGGACATGAATATGTCCAAAACGCAGTTTATGGTCAACCAGTGGCGTGACACGGGGCTCGTAAGGTTAAATGGAGTCGCTCTGCAACAGGTCGACTCCTACGTCTATCTCGGAAGAGAGCTGAACATGGATAACGACCTCGCTCCTGAAATCGCCCGCAGGAGACGCGCAGCATGGGCAGCCTTCAGTTCGATTCGCGAAGTCACCGATCAGGTCAAGGATCCCGGCCTCAGGGCCTCGATATTCAACGCCTCTGTACTGCCTGCGATGTGTTACGCGACGGAAACCTGGCCCGACAACAAGACAATCGCCAGTGCGATGCAAACTACGCATCGTGCACTGGAGAGATGTCTTCTAAGGACAAGCCTTCGTCATCAATGGCAAGAAGGCCTACGAAGCTCGGAGCTACGGGAGAAGTCGCAATTAGCAGACCCGCTGCAGTACATGAAGAAGTCCAAATATCGCTGGGCCGGACACCTGCTTCGACGAAAGGACGATAGAGTCTCCGTGTCACAGAATGGCTCCCGAGAGACCATTAGAGACCACTGGGACGACCGCCAACGCGATGGGCAGACTCATTCTCAAGATCTTTCAGAGAGCGGAGTCTGCCTCACTGGATGCAAGCAGCCAGAGATCGAGCGGTCTGGAAGAGTTGTGGTCCCCGCTGAGAAGACCTCCAGCCGACAAAGGACCATCAAAGTATCAAAGTATCAAAGTAAGTATACATATATAATAAAAGCAACTTCATATTTCTCGCTTGTTGTTCTTAGACCTTTTATTGTTGCAAGTGATTAGAGAACAGAAAAATCTATAAAAATGTGCACGAAACCAAAAGGTGGTCCGCGAGGGGCATTGTGAGCCACCGGTGACTCAGAAGCGCACGTGTGTAGAGTCGCGCGCTCGTCCCACGCGGCAGTCTGCCGCAAAGCGCGATTGTCGTCAATGTGTTAAAAAGTCTTCTCACGATCTTGTACAATGTATGATCAGTGGAAGGACTTTTGGATCTGGACGCACGTTGCCCGACGTCTCAGCCACGTGTTCTGAATCCGGACGCATGTTGCGCAACGTCTCTGACACATTTGTTGAGCCTCGACACGTGTAACGACGTTGCCAGACGTCTATGACACGTCTCTTGCACCCCGTCACACGTGGTAGACATCTGTTTCACGGCTGGATCCCCACCCCTCATTGGTCCTCCCTTCACTGGTCACCCCTTTACTGATGCCCTCCTCACTGGTCTCCCTTTACTGGTCCCTCGGTGCCGATCCCCCTTTTACTGTCTCTCCTCCCCCCCCCACTGGTCCCCTCTTCACTGGTCCCCCTTACTGGTCCCCTTTTAGCGTCCCCCTTCAGTTATCCCCTCTTTACCGGTCCCTTCCCCCTATTGGTCACGCCTTTACTGATGCCCTCTTCACTGGTCTCCACCTTAGTGGTTTCCCTCCACTGGTCCCCTTTAGGAATGGGGACTACCGTCCCCCATTAGTGGTCCCGCCTTTATTGGCCTTCCCTTTACTGAACCCCTCTTCACTGGTCCTCCACTGACCGGTCCCACTTCACTGGACCCTCCCCCCCCTCCTCCGTTATTGATCCCCTGCACTAGTCACTCATTTACTGATCCCCTCTTCACTGTCTCCCTTTGCAGGTCCCTCTTTCAGTGGACCCTCCTTCTTCACTTTTTCCCCATTTGTGCTCTTACCTTCACTAGTCCTCCCTTCACTGGTCCCTCTTCCACGGTCAACCATCGGTAACACCTCTCCTGAACTCCCACTGCGCGACATGGGTGACACATCTTCTGAACTCTGCACCCCTTGCGCGACATAGGCCTATGTTATACTTCGGCGACGCTGTTGCCGGCGACGTCGGCGACAGTGTTACGCGGGCTACTACGCACTGCATAGCAGCCCGCGCAACACAGCGTCGCCGACGCGTCGCTGAAGTATAACATAGGCCATAGGTGACCTCTTCCGAGCCTAGACACCCACTGCGCGACATCGGTGACACAACTTCCGAACCCGGACGCCTGTCGAAGACGTCGGTGACACCTCGTCTGACCCGAGCGCTTGTTACTCTATGAAAAACCAGATGGACCGACGGAAACACGGATGGAGAGACGGACAGACAGAAGAACGGAAGGACAGACACAACAGCTTACTCTTTTATATATAGTAGGATAGGATTACTCGCCTTTGCCAATTGTTCTTAACCTTACCTGGAGTGGGAGGGTAGATGGTGGAATGGGATGGGAGAGTGGGGAAAAGTGATTGACAGCAGCTAGAGGAGAGCTGTGTCATGCGTCGCGATATTTTCGTGCTCCTATAAAAACTACATAATTCAATTTTAATTCTATTAATTCGCATGGACTTCTTCAATGGGTAGGTATGTATTTTTTGGATGATTTATATGCTTTAGACACCACCTGTGTGCTCTTTTCGCTGAAATTTCACACCCTCCTCCCAAACCCGTATTGCGCCAAACGCACTTCAAAGGAATACCTTCTTTGTAGAAGAAGTACTGTAGGAGTTTCCGATTGTTATACCACTACAGCCGTGAGGAAGATGAGAAGTTATGGAAGCGCACATCGCTCTCTGAATGAAAATTGAAAGTTGGAATGCTGCTGTCCCAGCAGGTACAGATTAAGACAACATGCCTTACGATGCAGCGAGGGATCGAAAGGTGGGCAGGCTCCTCCTTGAGGCAGTAGGGATACGAGAACGAGACGAAGCAACAGGACTGCTGTCGACATTATCGTCGACTGCAGGTGGAGAATGCACGAAGACAAGTGAGCAGCGAGCTATCCTACATATATACATTCTTATCAAAGCCAAATCTGTTTATCGTATTGTAGGAAAACCGTTGCCATGTAACATTGGTCAGATTGAATCGAAATCCTTTCAGGGAGGCTTTCAGAGCAGTATCGCTTCGCGACGCGATGTAATAATAGGCCTATGTTATACTTCGGCAACGCGTCGCCGACGTCGGCGACGCTGTGGTGTAGGGGCTGCTACGCACTACGTAGCAGCCCGCACATCACAGCGTCGCCGGTGACGTCGCCGAGAGCTCCGCAGAGGGTGTTATACTTCCGCCGCCGACGTCGCCACAGACGCGTCACCGACGTCGCCACAGACGGGCCGACGACGTCAGCGTCACCGACGTCGCTGACGTCATCCAGGGGTGGCGGAAGACGCGCTCCGATGAAGTGTTATGATTGTGGGCTGGTTCTTCGTTCCCGGAGCTGCCATCATCAACCATCAACCAGTGATAGAACGGCATGTGTCCATGGTACTGGATCCGTTACCCCTACTCGTGGACTATGCAAGCAAGCATTCAACGTTAAAAGGCATGTTGAGCCCATGATAACGTACCTCATCAGGGAGCTCGCATATCCTGCAGTGGTTAGTTCACTCTGTAGATTCCATTTCTAAATGGCTTTACCTTTATCTCTTAACGCTTTATTTGATGCGTTACATCTTATCATCTCTTGAAAGCAGTCGGACCCAGGGCAGGGTCTCCATTTTGACGCTTGTTTTTCATGTACGTCCTTATTCACTGCTTCGTCTGCTTTCACAAATAGCGAGCCATTGTCTCACTCAACGGGATGGCACTTTCTGTTCCTAATCTTTTTCATAGGCATTCCATGACTGCAGCTTCTGAGGTTATCTGATCAATATTCGGATGTTTTTCAAGCTTTGAATCCATTGCTGGTGGTTTTCCTGTCTTTATGGATTATCTGGCTCTTCAATACTATCCAGTGATTCACGTTTGCAACTGTTAACTTCGGACTTCAAGCAACTACCTGAAGGAATCGTTTTAAAATGGTGCTATATACAGATTTCAGTTCAACAACTCTCCCCCATTTTGTTTTGGGGATAACCTCTAAGCGCTGTATATAATTTAGTTTTACTTCTGTAGCAATCTACCTAGAATCGCCTTCTCGGATAGTATCTGTCGCATGCCTTTATTTTTCTTGCAATTCATTAATGGATAACTGTTTCCAGGATTACATTCGCCACAACTTTAGTGTAGCAACCTCTTTGTGAAATTCAATATATGGCATGAAGGCTGACATATTTAATCATCACCACCGTACTTCGAATTACGAAATCGAGAAGTGCAAAGACGCCGTCTTGCGGACACAAAAAGTGCAATTCACTAGAACACTGACTGTTTGGGAGGAAGTGGGACCCTAAACCTGTCCATAATGTCCATAATTTGTCCATAATCAATTAGCAGTCAGGTTGAGGCTGTTGGCCAAGGCGCATACCCCGCGCCTTGGCCAACAGCCTCAACCTGACTACTAATCTCGGACGGTGATTCAGGATATGCCTGCTACGTCGTGGGTCAGGTAGCCTGCTATAGGCAAATTATAGTGAACGCTAGTTCCACGATTACCTATGAGTGAACGCTATGAGTGAACGCTGGAATACCCGAAATCGTGCGCATATTATACCGAAAACGCTTTCAACGATGCGTCGAGCACTAAAAGGTGTAGGTTAAAAGGCTATAAGGCTGTATGTATGGGACAGATAAAAGCAACTAACGAGCTGAAGCATTCGTTGAAGTGCGCTTTGAATACGTCATTGGCCACCTCCGCCTGTCTGAACGGCCTCTGCATCCACGTTTGCGCGAATCCTCCATCGGCCAAAATGTGGTAATGAACCACACCTTGTCCATCAACCTCCAGGGGGGAAGCTTCTTACAGAGGTCTCCATAAAGGCCTTCAGTGGTCCGAAACACGAACAAAACAAGTCCGAAACAACCCTAAAGTCTGCACACTTAACGAAAAACATGATCACAATTGCTTAGCCCCATTTACCTGAGTCGCTCTCCCGCCCTTTCCCTCCGAGATCGAGAGCCATGATGCGATATCCTCCGTCCATCACTGCCAGCAAGTCGACGGAAAAGTGTCCTTTATAATTATAATATGCACTTCCACTATTACGTGGAGCCTGCAAAAAGCACGTGATCAAAAGAAGGGGTTGTAGAGTAAATTAATGTAGAACTTACGTAACATCTAAAATGCTTTCTATCAATACTTCCTACCCCTCGAGGATATATCCAGACACAGCGGAACTGCTTTGCGCTTCTCTGCCACGTCGATCTAGATGGGGGTGGGAACGCTTCGTTCCAAAACTCTTAAAGTGGAAATAGATTGTGTGGCTGAAAACATGGAGAGGTTCAATTTGCATGGGTACCCTCTATGATTGCCCGGCATCCTTCATATACTATGTTAAAAATTGTGGTTCTTCCAAGGCTCAATTCTTGAGCTAAAACGAAAGAGCTCCCGTGGCCAAGGTATCCGAAAACACATAATGAGAAGAATTAAGAAAATCTTGTGACATTTCCCTCACCTCAGCGTAATAGCTAGTCTATGCATCGTCGAACGGGCGCTCTATGGGTGTGCATGTGCGACATACGGTGCGCGATCCTTGAATGAACCTCCGAAAACTGTGCCGGTGTCAACCTTGTGTAATCGTGGAACTGAGCCTCGTCCAGTCCGACCAAGTAGGCGTCGAATGATTTGAACCTCAGTTCCACAGTAGCTGCGTGAGTGGGCCTTACGTAGCTGCTCCTAACTCTTCCACGCTCATCGTTCAAGGCCAGCGCCACACAAAAGATGACAGCTTTGGAGCAGTACTTGCGCCTGGAAACCATGTGGTTTTATGTTAGTCCTCAGTGGAAAGGAGAAGAAATATAAAAGGAGGGGGCTCTGACCCTCTCATCCGACATCTCACGCATCTCTTTCGCAAGACCGCTTTGAAAACCTGCTTCAGGTCACACTTATCCATCCTTCTAAAGGCAAATGTGGCTAGTAAGAGAAAATTTGCCAGATTAGCAATGGCCGAGCAGGCTGCCGTTCATACAAAACAAGAATCATCATCAAGTCTCGAAACATGTTAAGAAAAGCACGCAATGTGAGCGAATTCGAGGCAGATGTGATCACCTAGCCTTTCTATGGGCAGACTGGTTACCAAATTATGACATTGAAAACGCGCTCCGATGCCAAAAATGCGCTCCGATGCTCTCCTGTCAGCGACGTCGCCGACGCCGCCACGGAATCTGTTGACGACGTCGCGGACGTCGACCACGCGTCTGTGGCGACGTCGGCGACGTCGGTGGTGACGTCAGCGCCGCCGACGTCGGTGACGGGCTGTCGGTGACATGTCGCAGCGTCGGCGACGAGGCGCCGAAGTATAACATAGGCCATAGACTCCCACATCAGTCGAGCGACGTCGCGTCGCTCGTCGCGAGATGTTCATACCTGTTCTGCAGCGAACACATTCTTCTTCTTCTTCTTCTTCTTCTTCTTCTTCTTCTTCTTCTTCTTCTTCTTCTTCTTCTTCTTCTTCTTCTTCTTCAACGTCTGTCCCGCTTCGTAGCGGGGTCCCCTTTTTTGGTATCATGGCACCACCTCTACCGATCCAGCGCTAGGTCAAGGTGGACACCAGCTACATTCAAGTCGATATGTAGCGCTTCAGCTCAACGCTGCTTCGGGCGCTCTCCAGGTCGCTTTTCAGACACTTGCAACTTAATGCCTATCTTGCAGACGCTGTTTTCTTTTCCACGCAGAAAGTGGTCGCACCATCACAGGCGTTTCGCGCATCTTGTCAGCTATCGGCGCCACACCGAACTTCTGCCGAATAGTATCGTTTCGGATGCGGTCCATGCGCGTGACTGCGGCCGTCCAGCGCAGCATCTTCGTCCCCATGACGCCGAGGCGCGTTTCAACTTTGTTGGTCACAGGCCAACACTCAGCGCCGTGCATTGCTGCTGGCCGGACCACGGCTCTGTAAATCTCCGACTTCAGGTGATCTGGTATCTTTCTATCACAGAGCACGCCAGTCAGCGAACGCCACTTGGACCAAGCTGCACCCACGCGTGAGTTCAGTTCAGCCATCAGACCACCGTCAGACGCTATTGCTGATCACAAGTATTTAAACACCGAAGTGCGTGCAAGCTCAGTAACGTTAATTTTAAGGGGACCGGACTCGTTTACACCAGTCCATAGGTATTCGGCCTTCTTTGTGTTCAATTTGAGTCCCAACATCGCCAAGCGGTCGCATCAAGCTTCAACCTGCCGCTCGAGATGGCTTTTATCCTCGCTAGCGATCATTACCTTATCGGCATAAAGCAAGGTCTAGGGATCGGGCTTCTGAAGATCTTGTGTGATTTATTTATTTATTTATTCAATGCATAGACAATTGTCTAGCAAACAAATTATGAGGAAACACAAAAAAGGATACGACATGAAACGGGGTGAATGTAACCATCAGCCATGTATGAAGCAATTGCAAGCAACGTATCTAACAGCACACCGTAGTATTTAACATCGGATAAATCATCTACAAGCCTGGGCGGAGAGTCTCTCTAAATGATGGCATCCATGACGACAACAAAGAGGAGTGGAGAAAGCGCAGAACCCTGGTGCACCCCAACAGAGAATGGCAATACCACTGAGGTTCCAGCTGCAGCTTGCACACTACTCTTTGGGCAAGAATAGAGCATCTGCACCCACTCTATGAGCTGTTCAGGTACGTTGTGTTGTCACAAGGCGTACTATATAACCTCACGCGGTACGCGATCGAAGGCCTTCTCCAGGTCGAGAAAGGCAATATGCACCGGCCCCTGTTTCTTGCGATGCTTCTCCTGCGAGGAGGAGGGCGGCGTGTATAGCATCAGTGGTCCCACAACCAACTACGAAGCCGCACTGATTGTTGGAGAGCTTGACGATTTCACGAATTCATCTATCGAGGATTGGCTCGAAGATCTTCATGCTGTGCGAAAGCAAGCGAATCGGACGGTAACTGGAGCAGTCTGCACGACTGCCATTCTTTTTCCAAAGTGGAATCGTCGTGCTGTTGTGCCAACACTCCGGTACTTTCTTCTCCTTTACTACCTGGTTGAAGAACTCAGCCAACCACTCAGCAGGACGCCAGAGCTTTGATTTCCTTAAATCGGCTGCCAGATCATCGGGCCTATCGACTTGCCGCGTTTCATCCTTTTCAGAGCTTTTCTGTTTTCTTCACGGTGATCTTGTGGACGGGACCGTGGACAGAAGCCACAGAAGGGATGGTTGGATAAGGAAACATTCCATAGTGGAAACTTCCTCAGAACAGTCACGCCATCAAAATGGCCGTCCTCATCATTGATGCCGAAAAACTTCTCAATATCTCGATCTGTCGATGGCGATTTTTAGCAAGCCGGTACAGACACCGCTCACCATCACTCGACTCGAGTTTTTCGTTGAGATCACTATAATGAGCAGCTTTCGCAACATCCACGGCTTTCTTTGCAGCCTTCTTCGCGTACTGATTCTTCTGTCAGCCTTCGGCCGTTTTGTCGCCGAGAAACACATGATGAAGAGATTTCTTCTCTCAAACCTTTGCTTTCACATCGTCCGTCCACAGCTATGTCTGCTTTTCGACCTTGCGTCGTCCAGGCTTCGTAGTGCCGAGCACACGCAACCCATAACCGAATCAACCAAAGGAGATTAAGGAGAAATTTTTGTTCGAACGACACGTAAAGCGCAATCGGAGGGGTGCCGGTTGTTGCTTCACCCGATACCGTGTTCCTTGTTCTGATTTTCCTGAACGGAATAGAAGATCGAGAGCATGTGAAAAGAGAACATGAGTGAAAAGATCAGAGATAATGCAGATCATTCCAGATCTCCCCAGCCGTAAAGAGGGCGCGAAAATTGAAAATCGACGCGAACAGGGGGTCGCCCACCTCAGGTCCCGGATTCTCGGGGTCAGATCTGCTTCTTCCGGGACGACTACCGTCCGCTCTCGCCTTTTCTTATTTCGTTGGAGACGACCGAACCGCTACTGCTCGCCTACCTAGTATTTTCTGCCATCAAGACAAGCGTTAGGAGGCACTAGTTGGTATTGATTGTAACTTGAAGATTATTTGTTCCCTGCGCTTCGTTCTAATATCCTCTTCTTCTCATTTGTGAAACTCGAAGTTGTCCAATATTTATCGACAACGTTTCGGACCTTAAGCCCTTCTTCAGGTCTAAAATCACTGTGCTCCATATACCACACATATATGCTCAACAGAACAACTGAAGCTTTACAGACCTGGAACCCAACGGAAATGAAGGAAAGGGGGCGGTGGAGGCAAGGACTTCCTATCGGGTGGTTTGGCCGTAAATGAAGTGCAGAGTCTCTGGGCTTTGTGTTTCGTGTGATGGATTCTATATGGGTGACACAGCTAGACCACTTGGAAGGAGAATGGACGAACATTTAAATGCGCTACGTAGCCCTTAAAGCTACCCGGATAATCCATTTTCAAGGCACCGCACTCTAAGACGCGCACGAGATCCACTGCCGCAACTGCTAGTCTCGATTCTCCACAGAAACCTAACAGATACTGTGGAGAAAAAGATCAAGGAAGCGCAGGAGATAAAGCACTGGCAACCACCAATCAACAAGAAGAAAGAAATGGAGCATGCAATGAACCTTATCAGCCTCTGAGGGTGCGCGGTGTGGCTGCTGAGGATGATGGCGACATTGAGAGACGGGAGACCGGACACTGTCCGCGGATGTATATAAAAATCCCAGAGACCCTGCACTTCATTTACGGCCAACCCGCCCAACAGGAAGTCCTTCCCTCCCCCCCCCTTCCTTCTTTTCCGTGAGGTTCCAGGACTGTAAAGCGTCAGTTGTTCTGTTGAGCATATATGTGTGGTATATGCAGCACAGTTATTTCAGACCTGAAGAAGGGCTTAAGGCCCGAAACGTTGTCAATAAATATTGGACAACTTCGAGCTTCACAAGGAGAAGACGATTGATTGTAACGTTGCAAATTCTGAAGTCGAAACATTCCTTCTAATATTTGTCGACGATTACACGTCGTTTTTGTGTCCAGCCAAATAAACTATTGTGTGTATTGTTATTGTTATTGTTGTGTGTATTGATTGGTGCTGAGGCCGTGGGTTCATTCCCACTATTGATTCTCCAGCTGTTGATAGACAAAGCGCGGCCAAAAAAAGCTTTACTTAAAAACTTCACCGCCCTGGCAAACCAAACCTTCCATCCCTCTGGGATAGGTGTGTTGGTACCAGAATTGCCTGGAAAGGATAAAGCACTGCCTTGATGATCGTCCGACCACCACAGGTTTAAGGCCAAATACCATTCAAGTTGCTTCCACGAAATCCCGTAGAAGTAGAATGCATGGCGCACCCGAAAAGGGATTGATAAAGCGTCCTTTATCCTTTATCCTTCAGTTTTTTTCAGGAGATATCCACAGAATTTTGGCGCAGGATTGCGATTTCCACGGGAGGCAAGGTTGTTTGTTGGCAGACATGAAAATAAACTCAACACAACTCGAACCACAGTGGTCTCACAAAAAAAACAGGTGGCAGCTGAGCTAGTATGAATTTAAAACCAGCTTTTCATCAGTTCAGAATCGGTTCATGATTCTCCTTTCTAAGAAAAAATTCACTTATGGTTAGCCCATAATCTACAATAAGCTACCATGTCAGGCCATGCCTGCGAAAGCTAGTGACTCCTTTATTTTTCATCGCCACTGTGTCCCTATGGGCACAGCTGTCGTTGCAGACCATCGTGAATTCGCCGGCTTTGCATGCATTGTTGCTTAGTGAATCGCTTTTTCTTCGAAACACCATGGCAGCACGTTGCCGGGAGGCTGGAACGGACAAGTTGAGTTGGCGTTTGGATGAAATTCAGCTTGAAAATGGGCAACACCGGCGTATTTGCCCTTCTGCTGCTGACTTCCTTCGAAATCCAATGTCATTCTCGTCTGCTCGACATTCTACTCCAAAAATCGTCATTGATTCCGCCAACAAATGGTGTCCCACCTAATGACCCTGTGCAAAACCTGCCAGTACCATTTTTGCAAGGTCTATTCCAGAACCTCACTGGTGTTCTACAACTTTCAGTTATTCGTGGATGATCTCGTTGTGGACTGTCATGAAATTTTCAGCAACGTTGGAGCCAGAGGAAGCCATGGTCAACTCTACTTCTAGTCCACATACGCCTCAAACTAGCAGCAAAAAAGCTGTTCGTTACCATTACATGCCTATCTATATGCTTATTTGATTTTATGTATGTTTTTACATAAACTAATCATGTGAAACAAATGCATGGGTTGATAGATAAGACAGATAAGTAACATAGAAACTTATAAACTATAAAGAAACTGATATCTTATAGACTTATAGAAACCAACATATAGAAACTTATAAAGAAAGAAACTTAGTAACATAGAAACTTATAAGAAACTTATAAAAAACAATGAAATAAACAGTTGGAATACGGAGTTAGGATGGACATTATATCACGGTAAGATCGGTAAATACCATTTTCTAATCGAATTGAACACTTTTCAGATCCATTTGCAAACTCTTCTAAGCAATCCTAGGACTTTTGCAATGCAAGCGAACTCTTTCAGATTGAAATTAGCTTTTCTATAATAAACTACTCTCTACTCTGACTCTCAAAATGGGTTAGAATAAATTTTGCTCAAACAAAATCTTAGTAAAACTTTCTCTGAACTTTTAATTCTTCTACCCAGTAAGTGAACACATCGTTTCAAATTTTATAAAAATTTTATTTTTCGAGGAAACATATTGGTTTGCTCCATGTTCGACTTTCCGTGAATCTCGGCATGGTTGATATGTCGTCGTTACTTCGAGTTTGTCAGCTAGCCAAGATGGCACAGATTTATTCGGCTGACGTTTCGGCCTTATCGCCTTCGTCGGAGCCTACGGGACCAAAATTTTGTCTGTGGGCGACTCCAGCGAGTTCTTCTCCGCATCCCTAGGCTCCGACGAAGACGAGAAGGCCGAAACGTCAGCCGAATAAATCTGTACCATCTCGGCTAGCTGACAAATTCGAAGTAACGACGACATATTGGTTTCTTCGAAACAGACTTGTTTTGAAGAGCGGGAAGTCGGCCATTTTTAGTGCAAAAAAATGATATTTCGCCCTGCCCTAGTCTAAGACGTGGCGATTTTTATTCGACTGATGATGGCAAAAATTCGATTTGTATGAGGTTTGACACCTGTCAACGATGCAACAAAAACAGTTGTAAAAAGCACACATATCTTCACATTGATTACCCGCGTAAATAGCATTTACGCTATCAATCAAATAAAAATCGCAACGGGTTTTTCGAGCACATGTCGCGATTTGGCCTTTTAATGCACTAAACGATTATAAATGACTTTTTACGTTTTAAGAAGAAAATTGAATGCACTGCTTCCACTTTATAAAATCCACAGCTGAACTTCAAAAATTCTATGAACGTTATAACAAATTTTCCTTAAACAAACAATTATTCTAACTATCTTGAAGAGTCTGTGGTTTAACCTGTTAGAGCCTGGTTTCGATTTGGAAGACCTCCTCTTTGATTTCGAAAGTTTTAGGCTAGCTTAGAAGATGTCCAATTTGATTCGTAAAGTGTCCAATTAGACGTGAAAACGGTCTGATATGCTTTGAAGGATTCCAGGAATGGTGGCTGTCTTGCACAGCTTCAAGTAATCCGAAGGGGTTCTCACCGGAAAACAGTGAACTCGGCATTCTGACCGTGCTTTCAGAATGACGAACTTCAATTTAGTAATCGGCCCTCTCAAACTATGATTTTGGCTGCTTTTACGGTTCAATGAGTTGACACCTTCGCTGTAGACCGGTAGCCCGGTCAAGTTATACGCGAACTGGCGCTTCCATAGGGACGACATGTGCCACAAGGACTACGAGATCACGGAGTTTGATGTTTTAGTCAAAGTAATCCTATTACTAGATCGTTTAATTACGTTTTGGTGCATGACTTTTTCGGACATTTTTTTACTGAGACGTCTTTCCCTTCAGGAATTTTGGCATTACAGATGCTCCCCTGGTGCGTTTCTAATTGTAAGTTCTATGCAAAAATGCACTCCTCTGTGGTTTGGGTCAATTTCGTAAAGGCTTAAAAACGTAGCGAAGTACTGTAGCTACTCAATTATGCGTTTTTTTAACTCTACTGCATAATGTGAGAAAAAGAATTTTCCTCCTCACGTATTGATTGACTCCCTTTTAGTGTAGCTAGGTATCGAAATAAGCTCAGCTAACCTTTGTCACATAGTCCATACTATCTTCTAAACAATTCTTTGCCCCAACTCAAAGGCTCAATTTTAACGAATGGTGACTTTTAGCTTGTCATTGCCTTTACCCATGCTGTACCTATAATGAAAACAATCTGCGATTAGCCTACGCGATACTGTTATAAGAGCGAACAGAAAAGTAGAAAATTGTACTGGATATCATAAAAGCGTTAATTTGTTTTTGGCCGTTGCCTGGAAGAATGGTGGAAGTGTTGTGAGGTAATGTCCCCCCTAGCCTTTGGCCCATCTGGACAAATATTTAAGAGAATTAATATTTAAAACGAAATGTCATGGCACATGGTGCGCTTTACACCAAACCACAGCAGTGCTTAAGGAAAAGAAACGTAGGCTTTGCCCAGACCAAAGAAGGGAAAACGAATAAAACGTTTCCATAGCCCACTTGCGAGCGCCGCTCAAAGCGAATACTTTATTTTGCGACCATTGGCTAACACTATATGACTAGAAGCCATCTGCAAAAAAAAACATCGCCTTGTAGTTTAGATGACAGGCAAAATAGATGGGTATAGTGACTGCACGTGTTCGCAAATCAAATTGGACGCTTTTCAAGCAAGCTGGACACCACTCTTATACAGAGTGTTTTAAAATAAAGTGGTGAAGTTTCGATGCTCTCCCAAGCGATCGCATCCCTCTGCAGCATGACGGAAATAGTGCCATTTTTTGTGCGTATCTTTCTGTCCGTCTTATAGTTTTTAACTTCTATTTTGTCTCAGTTACGGGTTTTCTCGAGATGTCAGACAATCGCACTGCGATTTTGGAGCTTCATCGTCGAGGAAAGCGCCAATGCGACATCGTTAACCTGCTCGGTCGACTCTCTCCACAGGAGCTCGTCGATGTAAGGAGATTGGCCATGAAGGTGTTCAGGATAGGGAAGAAATCGCACTGTCAATACGCCGCAGATCCGGAAAATCATCGAAAAACGAAAATCCCAAATTTGAAGGTCCCCTGAGAAAAATCGCCCACGATATCTGTGTCAGTCGCACATGAGTGCATCGAATAGCCAGAAAGAAACAAGGACTCAAGCGCTACAAATTCCATAAAGTGCAGCTCCTGATGGACAAGAATAAGAGCGAACGGCTCCATCGACGCCGCCAGCTTAGGCGAGGGTGGGAGCGAACACTGTTCAGCTGTTCATCGTGAAATAGGCTCACAACCTCCAACACGGCAGTATCTGATCTTGAGAGGCTCCAGCCACCTTTGCCATCGCCAAACATCGTCAAAATCCGCAGGCGCTCATTGTTTGGGGTGGAATCTACACCTACGGAAAAACTCCGTGCTTTTTGTGGACGAAGGAGTAATAATAAACCAAGATGTGTACCGACGGCACATCTTCGAGGCTGTGGTACTTTTCTGGTCCCAGCAGCACTTCAGCGATGCGCAGTGAACGTTTCAAGAAGACTCACTCCCTGCATACAGGGTGAAAAGCACGCAAGCATGGTGCATGGCCAATTTTCAGGACTCGGTCATGTCTGAAGAATGGCCTCCGCACTCCCCGGATCTGAATAAGACGAGCTACAGTGCGTGGTCCATTTTAAAGGCCAGGGCCCGAGACAAGCGCCACTGCAACCTACAGGCCAAGAAGACATCTCTGCGTTGGGAGGGAACGACTGTCTCCAGATGACCTGCGGGCCATCGCCAAAAACGTCACCAGCGTTTTGACTTCTGTATTCGCGCCAAGGGAGGCCGCTTCGAATCCAGACTAATATAGTGTTGCCTAGTGTCTATGTCGTTGCTATCTATATATTGTTTAGTAAAGTTGTCAGTTGTTGCATAGTTATAATTAAAAAGCCTTCATCACGTTATTTTGAAACACCCTGTATCTTACACCCCCCCCCCACCCCTTACACCTTTTGTTAATCAAACCTAGAATTTTTTTAATTAAAATGAACGACTTCTAGGTTAAACTAGACGCGCCCACAGAGAAGATTAAAATAACTAAGGAAAATTTAGTACGATTTTGCTTGAACTTTTTAAATTCACCCGCTCCAATAAGTGATCACGTTGTATGAAAACTTATAAGGTTTTTATTTTCCAAGGAAATAGTTTTACGTTTGTTATAAAGTACAAGAAAAAAGCTATTTTTGGTGGTAAAAAGGAGAATACACCACGCACTCGTTGCGATTTTCATTTGAATGATAGTGATTATTAGATTTACGTGGAATCGCATATCTTTTAGCGGTAAATCCAAAACAATTTCAAAAGTAACATTCAACTTCACATCAATCGTTCAAGTATGTCGCATTTATCCTATCGACCAAATAAAATCGCAGTGACGTAAATGAGGGCATGGTGCGTCATATCCCTTCAACACGTAAAAAATTGCTGTTTTGACGTACTTTGGAATAAATTTGAACCATCTTTCCTTGAAAAATAATTTTTAAAAATTTAGACGGCTTGTTCACTTAGTGAGTCGGTGATTTTTAAAATTTCAACAAAGGTATAATTAATTTCGCCTGGACAAAAAAATAGTCTTTTCAGAGAGTCTTTGGTGTAATGTGAAAGGCGCTCATTTTGATTTAGAAGATGTTCAGTTTAATTTCACTAGCGTCAAACTTGTTTAGAAGATTGTCTAATCTGGATTGAAAAGTATCCATAATAATTTGAAAAGTGTACAGTTTGACTTGAAATGGTATATACGAAATCGCATCAACTACCTCAACAGACCAAGGGTCTTCAATGAAGAAAAAAAACACTCCCTTGTGGAATCGGTGGGACCTTTGAGTGCAAGAACAGATTTCCAAGCCAGGCGACCAAGGATTGAGTGAAGATGAGTGGAGCTGTCGGTAGTGAGTCCTAGGGTGGATTCGGGCACGACATCAAGTGATCTTAAGTCTATGAAGTTTAAGGTCAGTCATATGCGAGCCTTTTACTTGCCGATAAAATTCTGACCCTCTTCATAGGTATGAGAGAAGCTGTGAGCCCAGATGCATCGGACGATACGTTCGTTGTAGGCTATTCACCAAAGTCAACTTTTCACTGACGCGACTTAAAATAATAGAATACAGAGTCGTTACGTACCGTACTAGCAGGGCATAGTACATAGGTATAAGGCTGCCGATACAAACGCATTGAACAAACAACTCTATTCACGCTACGTTTATCGTTAACTAATCTAATTGTTTATCTAAATATGAGAAATATTGTTTATCTAAATATAATATTGAAAATGTTTGTGGCACTTACATGTCTTGTTTAGGATCCTCACGCAACCAACTCCAAGAGGCCTCAAGCAACGAACAGGGACCGCACAATGAGCGTTGCAGAGAAAGAGACAAGCTCAAAATTCCGAAACTCAGCAGCAGCGAGGGGAACAACAACAGCACTGAAGAGGCAGTCCACCAAAACACGTCTTTCGCGAGCAACTGACTCCGCAACGGTCCCCACTGATTCAGGTAGGGAGAAAGGAATGACCGTCACGAGAAAGGCTACTGCCTCCGTGACGGAACACATTACCCATTCAGCTGCTGAAGAAGTTCCTTCTGAATTCGCTACGTGGCGGGACGTTACTACAGCAGAAAAGAAAGTGGAATCCAACGCGGCAGCCAGGACCGGAACTCCCAAAGCTGCAAAAGTTTCTACAGAATCCGCTAGAGATGAAAGTAGAACCACTATGGGAAAGAGTGAAGAGTCCATTGACCCTGCGACTACAGAAGGCTTCTCCGCGACAGCGGTTAGAGCTGAGACTGGCGAGCTGAAAGCAACGGCTGCCTTCACTGACAGAAAGCCTTCAAATGAAGGGAAGACCACAGCTAGAAACCTTGGAACACCAGCTGCTGCTCAACACAATTCAACAGAAGCTGACGCGACTGTGAAATCCGCCGATTCCAAAGCAACTGCTCATCCAAAGCCCTCAACTCTACAGGGGCCTGAAAGCTTCTCTGCTGAAGTCTCAGCTCTCTATTCTGACTTGATGAATTCTGGAGCGATAACGAAGGAGGGACCACACTCTGCGCCGAGCAGAAGGACAACAGCACACGTGGCCACTGAACCAGAGGGCGAAGGACATTCCTCGGCAGGAGTTACTGCATCCAACCACGATCACGGCCCTCCGGAGCAGACAGATTCGGCAACAGGTAGAGAATCGTTCACTGACAGCAAGAGCAGCTCATCGAGTCAGAATACCACTAGGACTTCAGATGCCATAACTGCACTCTAAGGACCTTTTAATCCCAGGGAAACATTCCACTCTAAGGACCTTCTAATCCCAGGGAAACATTACTGGTACCCCTTCTTCTTCTTCTTCTTCTTCTTCTTCTTCTTCTTCTTCTTCTTCTTCTTCTTCTCCTGAGCGTTTAGTCCCGCGCAGTCGCAGGATCCCCTGTTCTTGTGATCTGTCGCCATCTCATCCTATCAAGGGCGTCATCTGCCGTGGCGCCGACTTCGGCGAGATCTCCCTTGATGACGTCCTTCCACCTCTTCCTTGGGGCTCCCCTCGGACGCTTTCCGGGTGCCTCGAAATCTAGGGCCAACCTTGTGGGGTGATCCTCTGGTCTTCTGAGGACGTGTCCATACCACCTCAGGCGCTGCTCTCTCATCTTCAGCTGATCGGGGCTGTCTTCATCACTGCCCTAAGATCCTCGTTTCACACCCTGTCCCGACGGGTCCATCCACATGCCCACCTCAGTATCCTCATCTCCGCCGCGTGCAGTTGCCGCTCCTGCGCCTTACCCAGGGCCCAGCACTCACTGCCGTAGAGGAGGGCAGGTCTCACAACTGTTCTATGGAGCTTGCCTTTGAGCGTCCTGGAGCATCTACGGTCGCAGAGGATCCCTGTGGACTCCCTCCACTTGAGCCAGGCTGCGTTTATCCGTTCCCTGACCGCCTGGTCTACACTTCCTTCCTCCGATAGGTCACTTCCGAGGTAGCGGAATTCTTCCACCTTCTCGATCGCTTCCCCTTGGCAATCTAGGATCGATCCAGCGCACTGCTCAGAGCTGAGGAACTTCGTCTTCTTCACGTTCAGCCGTAGGCCGTTGTCTGCGAGGGCTCTCTGCCACAGCTGCACCTTCTCCTCCAGCTCCTCCTGGTTGTCGGCTACTAAGGCGATGTCGTCCGCGTAGAGGATCGTTCTGAGAGGGCCTTCCTCAAGGTGGATTACTGGTACCCCAATTCCGCCAACTCTACCGAAGGTCTTACTATTACAAGCAACTACAAATTGGTTTAATGTAGGATCTTACGTCAAATTGCACACTTCTGAATAAACTTGATGCTTCTGAAATCAAAGCGAATGCCCTCCAAAGTCCGAAACGAGCTTCCAGATTAAACCGCAGACTCTCACTATGGTTAGAATAATTCTCGTTCAAGGAAAATTTGATGTAACCGTCTTTGAAATTTTCTTAGTACAGCTTTCCCAATGAATTTAATAATTTTTGAGAAAGTATAACAAATTAAATTTTATTTTAAAACAGAACAAGGCAACAGTCATTCAATCATATAAAAGACGAGATTGCACCATGCACTCAAAAGACTCGTCGCAAATTGTATTTCATTCATAGTGTAAATTCTGCTTACATGAAGCAACCAAGTAAGAATATGTATGTTCTGTACAAATGTACTTATTCCATCAGAATACAGATGTAAAATTCAATGCAGACAAAAAGTTTGCAACCAATCTGATAAGAATCGCGAGGTCCTAGACAAGACCGTGGCGCAATCTCTTCTTTTGGATCTGAAAATGGCTGCAAAACAAACTTCAAAACATAATTTTTCTTCAAAAAATGAGGATTCTATGAAATTTTGAACAGTGTCTTCACTGATTGGGTAGGTGAACTAAAGCTTCAAAGTAAGTTATACGAAAAATTTTCCTAGAGTCAAAAATTTTTCCAACCTTTCTGGAGCCTCCAGTTTAATTTGAAAGAAGCTAAGCTTGATTTGGAAGATGTTCAGTTTAATTTCAGAAGCGTTATACAGTATTCAGAAGATGTCCACATTGGGGTGTAAATGGCGCAAATGGAAAGACCAGGTAAACCACCGTACCGCGAACGCATAGTTCCGCCGACTGCCGCTCGCCATGCGCTGAGAGACGACGAGCGACAGCCGCGACAGAAAGTATGCTTGTGCTTGAGGTCCCGTTTATACTTCGACGCCGAGCGAAGCGACGCCACGTATTGTAGCCACATTGATCGGGCGACCGATCGATCAATCTGGCCAATCGATCAATCTGGCCAAGTGGCGTCGCGTCATCTTGCGGCAAGTCCAATCCTTAAGCATAGGGTAGGGACACAGGGGTTGCCGCCATGCGGTGCCGCGCGGCCTGCGATGCCGTGCCGCGCCAGAAGCCTTCTGCCGCACGATCTTCGGCGGCGGTGGCGCCCCAAGTGCAATGATGGTTCACATCAACATTGCCACCGATTTGCCGCGGCAGGGATCGGCTAGAGATCAGACAGAAGGCGGGAAAGCGAATAGCAGCAGCAATAGGTCCCGACTAGAAAGAACACAGTCCCTCTGTTGCTTGCCGTAGGCAGGACTCGCGGGTGTGTGAGCGGCGCGTTTCAGGAGTTTTGCCGCTCGCTGCTTTGCCGCAAAAGTGTGCGAAGGCCCTAGACTCTCGGAGTTTGCCCACCTCCAGAGGCGATGTGGCGTGACCGACAACTCATCCCGCGCAATTCATGACAACATCGGAAATGGGGTCCTGTCAAGAACGTGAATGCAGACCCTACTACGACCGGCTGTCAGTTGCTCTGTACCCAAGGATCTAGAGTCTAGAGTCTATCAAAGCTCTAACCTATGGGCGCGTTGCAAGGTATCGCAAAATTGAAAGGGCTTCAAGAGGGATATTTTTTTGCAAGACCGATAAGTTTGGCGTTGATTTCTACTATTCTACGGGAAGGAAGACTCATTGTTTGCAGACTTGAGAGTAACGAGAGACACACATCTCGAACGTGATGGTTAGCTTTCTTCAGAATAACAGATTCACGAAAACGAGAAGCAGTTTAACCCATATTACCTCAAAACCAGCGCTTCACCTGTTCAGAATCGCTTCATGTTTCCTCTTTCTAAGACGAAATTCACTTAGTCTACCATAGTCTGCGATAAAACGCCTCGTCACTAGGCGATGCTAGTTACTCCTTTATGGTTGCTCGCCACTGCGTCCCAACAGGCACACCTGCATTCACCCTAATTTCGGCGCAAACCCTCGACAGCTCGCTGGTTTGGCTAGCGTTGTTGCTTAGTGAATCGCTTTTTCTTCGAGACCCACGAAAGCTCGTTGCTGGGAGGCTAGAAACGGCCATGCTGGCATCCGGGTGCAATTCAGTCTAGAAATGGGCAACGTCGGCGTATTTGTCCTGCTGCTACTGACTTCCTTCGAAATCCAATGTAATTGTGGTCTGCTTGACATTCTGTTCCAAAATTCGACTTCGTCTCCAAATCGTGTCCCACTTGATGACGCTGTAAAGAACAAGCTGGTCCCCTTTTTGCAAGGGCTATTGCAGAACCTTACTGGTATGCTTATGCAGAACTTTCTGTTGTTCAGTGTTTATTTCATTGTGTGCTGATCGTGAGATGAGATTTCCAGCAACGTCGGAGCCAGAAGATGCCATGGTCAACTCTACTTGGAGTCCACATACGTCGCAAGCTAGCCGGACAGAAGCTGTTCGTAACAATTACATGCTTATTTGCAGTAATATTTTAATTTATTTATTTATTTATACATCCATAAGGATGCACCAACATTGATCGTAATAAAGCCACGAAAACATTGCCCAAAAAACAAGAACAGAAAAAACTTAGAACTCAGTTACATTTAGCGAAAAAGATTAAGAAGAAGGCTATCGAGAGCACTGAGGAGAAAGGCTTACCATCTATGAACCTGCGCTATAAAGGAAGAAAATAACCAGAGGAAGGGTAGGACACCCAACCCATAAGTAACATGCTCACTACAGAAAATCAGATCAGCTTGCCCTCTGGTAAGCTATGGTGTCATAATGCATCGCAAAATAGGAAAAGCAACTGAGTAATGTTAGGTGGGGGGGGGGGGGCAAAAGTAATGAGACTCTCCATGCCGTGTCCACATATCTCGTGTCTGGAGTCTGGTTTCGTGCCTATCGTATTTGTATGCTTGTTTACTACCTACTGAAGACCACCTGAGAAGTTGCCACTTCCGTCCTTTCCACAAGCATGCCAAAACCCCAGTCTGTCTCATGCCGAAACCCCGGTCTGACGAGTCGACCTGTGTCACGCAAATCTCGCCCAATTCCCAACCTCGAGCAGCCTGGGCTCAATATTCACGCAAGATGAGAAGTACGTCTTCTACCTTAACCCTGCCAAGTAGCGAGTCTGCGTGAAGTCTGATAACCCGTTACCGACCTTCGTTCGGCGAGATGTTCATGGCGAGAAGTACCTTCAGAGCTTTGGGTCTGCACCCATGGACCGGTGTACTGGAAGCTGTTTACCAAAAGCACGATGATGAACTCCAAGGCTATGGTAAAGGAAATAGAAGAGATGGACCTGCGACTCGAACTTATTCAGTCGCAACGCTTCAAGAAGGTCCTCCTCTTCGACAACGCCACGCCCCATCGGACAAAAGTAACTACGGACAAGCTTGCCCAGCTTCTACGTTCACATGCCTCACCCACCGTATTCGCCGGACATCTCTTCATGCGACTTCCACTACTTCTTGACATACAGGACTTCCTGGTCGGAGGAGACACAAGAACCCAAGCAGTCCTTGACAACCATATCGAGCAGTTGATCAATATCAGGCCGAAGCAGTTCTGGGAGGATGGGATCAGGAAGTTGGCTGAGCGATGGCAGCAAGGTCCTTGCCCTTAATGGCAAATACATTCCTCAGC
Source organism: Heligmosomoides polygyrus bakeri (assembly GCA_947359475.1). Taxonomy (NCBI): domain Eukaryota; kingdom Metazoa; phylum Nematoda; class Chromadorea; order Rhabditida; family Heligmosomidae; genus Heligmosomoides; species Heligmosomoides polygyrus. Next base: position 83,654,543 of record OX375869.1, on the reverse strand, counting down.
ATCGTTGAGTTGTAATTGAGTTATAGAGAGATAAAAAAAATTTCAATTTGTCTCATTACTTTTGCCCCCCCCCCCCCTCCCTAATAAGTGCTTTGTAGTGCCTACGAAGATGACTATCCGTAGACCAGTTGTATGAGTATGAGACAGCACTCTTGCCTGATGCCTGAAACAAACCGTCAGAAACTGGCAGTATTATTATGATTGTGATCCTGAGACACTTGAAGATCTAGCAGATTTATGCCATCTTAGCTGCCTTTACGACTGCATTGGTTGACTTCTCCGCTCGATGATTTGTAGTACGGTCAAATTGTTCGGTTCGGTCGTCCTCTGCCTTCCTTGGTGAATAAACAGCAAAGTTGGGGCTTCTATAAGGAATGGAAAAAATATAAATAAAATAAATAAATAAATATAAATAAATATAAATATAAATATAAGAACATGGCCCACAAGAGCTTGCAAATCCACTTAGTTTGATGTTTTAGTAGAAACGACCTTGTTAATGGATCGCTTTATTACTTCTGGAGCATGCCTGTTCGTAAGGGCGGGCATGGAACAGGGATGGACAGAAATTTTGATAATTTTCCCGAAAACAGAGAACAGAAAATCGAGTTTTTCAGAAGACAAAAACCAGAAGTGCCAAAAACGCTAGAAAGCAGAAAATTCAGAAAACAGAAAATTTCGAAGTTGTCAGTTTCGTTATTTTTTGTATCTACAGATGCGTTTCTACCGGTAACAAACACTTGTATACCATTTGATGTCAAGCTGCACACTTATCGACGTAAGCTGGATAGTTTTGAAATAAAACTAAACCACTTCCCAAATAAAAGCGAAGGGAACATCACGAGTGCAAATCAGCAGATCTTTTTTTTCGAAAATTTGTAGTTCACTTGCACCAAAAATTGAGTGCAGTGTTTGAAATTTATGAAATTTTCATTCATGCAGTTGAAATAATCAGTCAAATATTATTGTGACGTAAGGTAAAGCAGCAATTTTTTAGGGCATGAATAGAAGAGATCACATCGTGCAATCGTCTAGGTCGTCACGATTTTTTTTTAATTGATGGTATAAATAAAAATGAAGGTTACCTAAAACTGCCAGAAGGATGTGCATACTCTACATTTTTCGTGTTTTACCATTTACTAGTGAGTAAGCTGTGTAGAGAGTGCTGCCGTCAATGCCGAAATGCTGTGCTGGCTCTCTCACAGTCTGACGCGGATCCGCTTCCACCATGACTTTGAGTTGGGCGTCGTTCAGGAGTGATGAGCACTTACCTCACCTTCGAGAACTTCATCTCCAGATGGAAACCTCTCGAACCAGTGGCGGTTTGTGCGTTCCTCAGCGAAACCCTCTCTAAATATAGCGTTGATGTTACGGGCCCTTTCAGCTGCACTGCGACCAATGTTGAACTCGTTGAAGAAGACTTGGCGAAAATTGACTTTCAAAGCTTAAAATTGGACAACTTATTCCGCTCGACTTATCGTTAACTAACCTAATTTTTGTTTTAAACAAAATTCGAAATAAGATTAAAGGGAGCATGAGCTCAGCATTCTAATGGTCAATAATACTACAAGATACAAAACATTTTTTTGAAAAAAGTGCTCCAATAATAATTGCAAAACGTTCATTTATTTCCGCTACGCTTATCGTTAACTAACCTAGTTGTTTATCTAAATAAGAAGTTGTTGAAGGCTTTGTGAGAATTACATGTCTTGTTTAGGAACCTCACGCAACTGACTCCAAGAGATCTGAAGCAACGGAAGTGGACCGCACAAAGAGCGCTGCAGAGAAACAACCGAGCTCAAAATTCCGCACCTCAGCATCAGCGACGACGATGACAATAACAACAACCACAACAGTGAGAAAGCAATCCACTAAAGCCAGGACCGGAACTCACCAAGCTGCAAAACTTCCTTCACAATCTTCTAGAAAAGAAAGCGGAACCACCATAGGAAAGAGTGAGGAATCCATTGGCCCTGCTACTAGAGTAGGATCCTCTGCAACAGAGGTTAGAGCGGAAACTGGAGAGCTCAGAGCAACAGCTACCTTCACTGAGAGCAAGCCTTCAAATGAAGGGAAGACTACAGTAAGAAATGCCGACACTAGAACACCAGCCGCTGCTCAGCACAATTCAACAAAAGCTGACGCGACTGTGAAATCCACCGATTCCAATGCAACTGCTCATCCAAAGCTCTCAACTCCACAGCAATCCGAAAGCTTCCCTGGTGGAGTTTCAGCTGCCTCTAGTGACTTGATGAATTCTGGAGCGATAACGAAGGAGGGACCGTACTCTGCGCCGAGTGGAAAGACAACAGCACACGTGGCCACGGAAGCGGATGGCGAAGGACGTTCCTCAGCAGGTGTCACTGGATCAAACCACGAGAATAATTTCTCGGCGCAGACAGAACCCGCAAAAGGTATAGAATCCTTCTCTGTACCTGACGAGAAGAGCAGCACATCGATGCACAATTCCACTGGGACAGCAGCAGGATACCATAACTCCACGGGATCCACTCAAAAAAGTTTGCACACTCAGAGCAACATTACAGATCAACCGAATTCCGGCAAGTATTCTGAAGAGACGACTACTGCAAGCGACTTGCTGATGCAGAATGAGACAGAAGCATTCCTATCCCAAGGAGCTTATACCAGCTTTGTAACTCAAGATGTGTCACTGACAGAAGTGTCGTTCGATCAAGAGAATTCTACCGACCCTACACTTGAGATTGATTCAACACAAGCCTATTGTTGTTCTGGAGAAACTCTATTCGCTGACGGAAGTACAACTCTTCAAACGGAGATAGACGGCGCAAATGGAACAGCAGCTTTCAATGCATCTACGGCAATAAGTGGCCAGATGCTAGAGAGTGCAACGGACAGCTCCAGTGGTCAAGATATCACCGGAGTTACTGAAGAATCAGACGACAACGGCCAGCGAAATACCACCGAAGGATTGGACATTCAAGAGACCGCTTCTACACGTCTCGACTACAAGTGGTCACAGAGCAGGCCTGAAGGTGGTGCTCTGAATTCAAGCGAAGCCAATCAAATGCACGACGAATTTGCAACAGCCTCTGGGGATGCGGGCAGCATTAACAACACAGCTGGCAACGTAACCCAGACATATCAGCCAGGCGATGACACCACGACAATCATTGGATCTGAGGGCATGGAAACCAACGTCACCAGCAACACAACCGAGGACGTTTTCTCGACCACTACCCAAGGGCAAGGGCTAGAGGTGGATAGCACGGGAGAATCGAGTACTCAAACGAGTGTCAATACCAGTAGCGCTCATGAGGACGCGGCCGAATCAGACGACCAAATAAAGGTGAGGTGTGCAGTTCGTTTTCTTTTCGAGACCAGAATCTACCAATTATTAAAAGTCGACCCGCCTCCTCTACCAGAAGCAAGACTCTTGACAAACGGCAATCAATTCTATCACTAGGTGTATTCCTCAGGGTGTCTGAAAAATGCGAACTCTATTTGAACGGGCATGGATGATTCTGTGAATCGTTTGGAGAAGTTTGAAGATCATAGGAAAGAGCAGGAGAATACAATTTATGTGCCGTCTGACTGAGTGGTCACGAATGAGCACGGCACTCTTTCAAAACTTCAAATTGTAGACTTGACTAACAGTGTATCCAATAAATGCTCATTGCAGTTTGGACCTCAATTAGCCATTCCAACCTGTGTTTTCTTTGTCGCCCTTCCATTTTCTGAGACACCGTGTGCATATACTCGATACATGGTGGGGCGATTATATCCGGGCAAATTTAGATTCAAATTTTCCGACATACCGTAATCCCGCCAAAAGTCGCGATTTGCGTCCTTGAAAGACAGAAGCCTTCAGAAAGCAGTCATATCTGGGTTTGTACGTTAGGTGTCTCCCTGAGTTACGGTAGCGCGCCACCGCCTCACGATTACGGTAGCGTAGCGGGTTGTTGAGCCCGCCTTGGACGGTGCATCGGATAAGCAGAGAACAACATGCGCCGTGGGGCAAATTTTCTATCGTAGGATGGTGATTGACGCTTTTGTTCGTTTCTTGCTCTTTTTTCTCTTTGCCCTTCTAGTTTTCATATCTTTGGGCTCTGAGTGACTTCTGCTGGGAGAGGAGATGTTCACCTTATTACGCACTTTAACGAAAGCAATAAAGATCACGTGCTAGTAAGGACTGAACTCATTAAAGAACTATAAAACAACTAAAAGAAAACACAGGAGAAGTTAAAAAGAGAACATGGCCTGAGCTGTAGCTACAAAGCTGTCGTAGGTGCAGTCTTAGTTGGCGGTGGCCGCTTTTAAACGATTTCCCAACAGGTGGGTGTGAGCGTGGCACCAGGTCTGCCTACGGTAATCGAGCGCGCCGCTCCGCCCCTACAGTAATGGGAGACACCTAACGTAACGCACCCCCCCCCCCCCCCTGTTGCGATAACGCCTGCAGCAATCGTGGAAAAGGCTCAGGCACCGATTCCGGAGGACCCGAGGCAATGGTTGAGGGAATTGGCGGGTTTTGCAGATGGTAGTGAAGCCGTAGATGGTGACTCTATCCTCAAGGACGACATAAGGAGTTCCAGCAGGACGGCGCACCAGCTCATACGAGCCATTTAGTCCAGAACTGACTGTCCGATAACTTGGACATCCTTTGGTCTAAGGAGTTCCGGCCCCCGTTCAGCCTCAATTTGAATCCCCTGGACAACTATGTTTGGAGCGTAGTCGAACGAGTCGCTTACAAGACGAGGCACTCTAATGTCCCATCTCTTCGCACTTCGCGGCAGCATTCGCAAATACGGACAGCGCTCTTTTAAAGAGAACGTGCGAGCGCTTCAGACCAAGGACGTCGGCTGTCATTGCGGCTGACGGGGGGGGGGTATATTGAGCAGTTTTACTTCGAGATATCCCTCTATTTGTGTGTAAAAGAATTTTCTATTTTATTCATGTTGATAAATTTGTTTGAAAAGGGGAAAGTTTAGCCTGTCGGGATTAAAATGAAATTAAATTAAATGAAATTAATTAATTTTACAGGGCACGCCCTGTAGATCTGAAAATGGTTTAGTGAACCATAGCCGCTGCAAAAATTCCGCTGCGCTTCACTGCTGCAAAAATTTACTTGGTCAAGCCAGCACATCGGTGAGAAATCCTAGAGACGAAAAGGAGTGAATTGATTATTGAAGCACAGAGCTCCAGATGAACTCGAGATGAACCACAGAAAAATACCTTGAGAAGGACACTGAAGGGGTGCCAGCCTCTCTTCTTCGTTAGCAGGATTGGAAGTGCACGGCTTCTCTTCTTGGATGGCTGTATTCACTTTATAGTCAGGGTGCTATCAAGCAACGTGAGTGGAAACAGTACTACATAAGAGATATGGCTTATTCGGAGGGAGTGGAACCTTCATCTAGCCATAGGAGCTGCATGAAGTGGATGGATGCAAGTCGAATCGTTCCTTTTGTGCGGCGCGAAAACCACCACGAGTTTTACCTCTACGGGATCTCCTTAAGCAGTGCGATAAGTAAGTTAATGGTTCATTCTTTTCTGGTAGGTATGATACCAGGTCAGCAGCACCTAAAGGATGGAAGGGGTCTGGTTGGTCTGAACGAAACCCGAATCTTGAGCCAGTTCTGGAGGCACACAAGCGTCTTTGCCTTCCTAATTTAATCTTCACAGACTCCAAGTTCGACGTTCTTGAAACCGAGCAATTTCTTATCACTTGCTTATGCTTCTATGCCTACCAGGGTTGTCATGGCCGTAGGTCGTATGACCTACACGCGTGTAGCGCAGTCGGAGATGTCGGCTGTCGCATGCACCCGATACCAGGTTCTTGGTTAGGATTTTCCGCCCAGACCAACCAATTCACCCATCCCTCCGGGGTCAGTGAATTACTAGCAGTTCATCGGCTGACCACCGCAAGTTATTGTATGGCCAAATATTTATCCAAATCGCCTCCACTACATCACGTGAAGTAAAATGCGTGGCGCTTCCTAAAAAAGGGATTGAGTAACTCTGCTCCTTATCCTCATCCTTTATTACGGCTGAGGTTTAGACTAACTCGTCTTCTTCAAGGGCTGAATGGAACTCGAAATTTCCTCATTCGTGGTGCTCTCTGGATCTGAAACATCGTGCCCCCTTTGCTCAGATCAGCTTCTTGAAGAAGACGAGTTAGTCGAAGCGTCGGCGGTAATAATGAATAATTTTATTGCAAACTTGGTAGGCAAGAAGAATAAGAAAATCTTCATAGAATTGAGCAGATACCTTGCCTTGAATTCAGACATACTCAAGTATGTAAATACTTTCGCTGAATTTCTGACGAACAGATAAATTAGAAATAGGACAACTTAAAGCAGAAGTCTGTATCCTACCGTGTCATTAAAACGCCATCAAACTTCAAAAATAAAAGGTTCCAACAACTTGATTTCTGCTCCATAGGTGTAACGATTTCACTCTGGCTCTGAAGAAGGTGACGACGCCGAAACGTAAGCCGAAATAAAGAGTTATACCAATCTTGGTCACCCTGAAGAAAACACACTCGTCGATTTCATATTGTGAAGTTTCTAGTCAGTATCAGACAAGACAAATAATTTTTAGGTGGTCAATGAAACCACTTTCCACAGTCCCAGCGGTGTTCTGGTGACAAGCCAGCTCGTCCTTTACCCTAACGGGACTCTGACCTACCACAATGTCACAGGTACTGTACACGTCCTCTAGAACCTTTTCTTTTTAGCCCTTTTCACCTATCATATTTCACTCTTACGATATACTGGACAGGAACATCCTGGAAGCAACAAACAATCTCACGTTTCTCACACATGTTCTGACATCGCTCGCTAAATAAAAATTTATGTGCTAAAAAGCTGCAAGAGCTCTTGGTCACACAGCTAGAAGCTTTTCGGTTCCAGAACTCTATCATGGACAGGCAGTGGATATAGAATCCTGGGTATCGCACTTTTTAACGACCATGCAGAGAGGGTCATGGGTGCAGTGCTGAAACCGCTCAAAGGCGTTTATTTATTTCTTCGAGCTCTCCAGAGCTAAGCTACTAGGTTGGTGCATAAGTTCTCGGACATTTGGGGCATGAAATATTTGTTATCACAACATACGAACAACAATATCGAATCATTTGAAGTCACCACCCTTTACATCAATTGCCTTTCGCCAACGTGCTGTTAAGTCATGGATGCCTTTTCTCCAAAACGCGGCCGGTTGTGATTCGAAAAATGTGAGCAGTGCCTCCTTGACATCCTCTCGGCTCCTAAATTGCTGGCCGTCCAAATAGCGTTGAAGGCTTGAAAACAAATGATGATCAGAAGGAGCGAGATCTGGTGAGTAAGGTGGATGTGGAAGAACGGTCCATCCATAGTCCGCCAACCCAGCCGCCGTCGCTCTAGCAATATGCGGTCTAGCGTTGTCGTGTTGGAAATACAGCTTCACTTGCTCTCCTCGTGTGGTTAGATGGTGGGCCCTCAACTTCCTCAGTTGGTTGACGTAGACCTCTGCCGTCACTGTTATCCTTTCGTCCAGCAGCTCCCAGTACTCTACGCCAAGAACGCTCCACCAAATGCATAGCCCCACCTTTTTCACGTGAAGGTCGGGTTTCGGAACGTCCTCTGCCTCTCCAGTTGCGTCAACCCACTGTGCACGCCGGTGATAATTAGAGAAGAGTATCCACTTCTCATCCCCGGTGACAAGGTTGTCCAGCCATCCGTGGGTCCGTCTGAGGGTAAGGAGAGACAGAGCGACATCGGCTCTGCGATCCATGTCATGTTGTGTCAAGTCGTGAGGTAACCAGCGACCCAATTTGTGCACCTTGCCAATCGACTTCAATTCTCGAACGACTGTTGAGTGACTAACACCAAGAGTGCTTGATAGTTCGCGAGTGGTTTGGTATGGGTCCGCTTCCACTCTGCTTCGGAGGCCATCCAAATCCAGTGTCATCGGGCGCCCTTCTCGTTCATTACCTTCAACGGAGAATTCACCAACTGCAAACTTCGAGAACCACTGGTACACAGTACTTCGAGCAGGAGCACTCTCGTTGTAAACATCCTTCAGGCGACGATACGATTCGTTGGCATTGAGGCCAGATTGATGCAGGAACAACATGACGTGCCGAATATGCGTCTCAGTTGGGATGAATTGCTTAGCCATAATAGCTGACGTTAACAACGCAGAAGTAAGTGTAGGAACAGTTTTGTAGCCTTTCCTTTCTCTATCGATCGATCATTTACGCGTTGATACATGTGAGAAATTTGGCGGGAAAATGCGCTTTCAATTCAGGAGGGATCAAATGTCCGAGAATTTATGCACCAACTTAATACGTTGACAACTGTTAGGGACCTTAAGTCTTCTTCAGGTCTAAAGAAGCCAAATTGTGTATGTTATAGAGTTAACAACAACCGAACGGCTGAGAGCTGGGTTCCATGTAGATTTGGTTGTTTATTTACTAAAGCATTCATGCACTTATGCTAACCAGGGAGGGTCTCAGGGGTAGGTCTGAACGGGGGAAATGGATAGTACTACGAGAATCTCCACCCTTTGTGGTAAAAAAAAACGTGTTTCGTTTTTGCTGCTAGTCCTTGAACCAAAAGAGGTGCGGGCCCTCGAAGGCGGTGTACAGTAGCGCACCGTCAGCACGTGCCCCGTGCATGCGTGTGCGCGTGCTGCTGCATGGGACGCGACGAAAGGCTCTGCGCCAGGCCGAGGTGGCTCATCAGGGTGCGAGGCTGCATCAAAGGTGCTAGACCAGGTGTTCTACTCCCGTGCTATGCACTATTTTTGCATTTTTTCAGAACCGCTGCCTCCTTCACCAATTTCTTCCTACACATCTTCTACACATTTATTTCACTCTAAATTCTCTAAAGGGTCAGATTCGTGATCAGCGCCCCCACATAACCCTCCTGGGGGAGGTTTGGGTGAAGAATTTTTTTCGACCTCTCCTCGACCTCTGAAGTCGTGAAAGTACAATAGTGCCTTGATGGCGGTTTAAATCAGCTTACTTCCTACACATCTCCTACACATTTATTTCACTCAAATTTGTTAAGTAAGGATTTACTTTGAGCAGTGCCTCACTCACCTCTCTCACTTTTTGTATTATACAACGTTTTGCGATTTTCAGCAAATGTTAAACAGTGACCTCACAGCAGGTACGGGTTACAGCAGGAACGGATGACTAGGGACTGTCGAGGTCATAATCACCGATTTTGCCCAAACTTCTCCCAGGGTGTTATTTGGGGCGCTGATCACAAATCTCACATTCGTTTTTGAAATTTCGGCTGATTGCGGTAGGTTACAGCAGGTACGGGTGACTAGGGTTGTCGAGGTCATGGGGTGTCAAGGGAAACTGACCCTTTTGACAATATAGTGTGAAATAAATGTGTAGGAGATGTGTAGGAAGTAAATTGGCGAAGGAGGCAGCGGTTATGAAAAATGCAAAAATGGTGCACAGCACGGGGGTCGAACACCTAGTCTAGCACCTTCGAATTAGGCTCGCACCCTGCTGAGCCACTGACTCGCCTGCCGCAGAGCCTTTCTGCCATGTCTAGAATTGAACGGCGCGCATATGCACGAGCTGACGGTGCGCTACTGTACCCCGCCTTCGAGGTCCGTAGCTCTTTTGGTTCAAGGACTCAGCAAAAACGATACATGTTTTTCCACTGTATGAAGGGTAGAGATTCTCGTAGTACCACCCATTTCCCACGTTCAGATCTACGCCTGAGGCTCTTCCCTGGTAAGACGTGGATCGCACTCTAACTTCAGCAATATTAGGAAAAACGGGCCCTTTGCACAACACATATATTCTTCACTTTTTCTTTTCGCGAAACTTTGGCATCTTTCCTAGTTTATTTATTTATACGGGTACAACAACGCGAAACAAAAGGATCACAATTAGCGACATAATACGAGATAATAAACACAAAAATGGAAGAGACGGCAAAGTATCGAGCCTTTAGATAACTACTAACGAGCTTCTTATACTGGTTAAACAAGCAATGCAAAGCATGATTTTTGGAAAACGTCAAGATTTCAGAGCAGGCCCTTTGAGTAAAAAAGGACGTGCGAATACAATAAATTTTAACTGTGCAACCTCTTGTGGTAGAACAGTGGACAATGTACAGTCGTAGCTGTTTGTTTGATTGGTAGTTTGTCAACGTTTCTGTGCCGATCGAGGTTGTTATTGAGCTTTGCGTTGATCTTCAATCTGTCCGTCGTCTTCAGAGGCCTACAAGTGGTTCATGACTAGATTTCTCGCTCACCCGACCAAACGCCCCTTCACCCCCGCTCTTTCGGATATCGTCAGGTCTCAAATCGAAAATTCCCCATGCATGACGAAGAAACTCGCCCGCTGATCCACCGTTTACGTGGAGCAACGTCGCTACCGCTGGGGTTACTAGACGACTGGTAACTGAGACATACTGTGTCATTCCGCACTGATATATCTGATGGTGAGTAAGTACACTTCTTAAGGACATACATGTTTCCTCCGGTCGTTAGCTTACAATGCCAAAGGAATAGCAAGAAGTCACTAGTGATTGAGAGGCACTCATTTATTGCGTGCTGGCTTTGATGAGGGAAACCAGAATGCACCCGACGCTTTCCTTGATAAAATGTCGCACTTCACGTCAAAATCGGCCCCGCAGAAAATACAAAATAGCGCCCATTTTACTTGCCAGGCGTTCTTTAACGCTAACTGCTAGTCCTGATTATTCACTTCAGCTTTCCCGATGCACGTTTGGTTGAAAAAACACCAAACGCAAGGAAAGCACCAACTTTAACGCATCCCCCAACGTATTGTGGGGATAATATTATCAGAAATAAGAGAAGACAAAGGGGTATTCAATCTCGGCGTGGTATATTGCCCTGCACGGAGCGGACCCTTCGGTGGTGTTGTGGTACCACATAGCCATTTCGGGAAGCAATTTTGGAAAATTTCGCTAACCCTGATGAGTCCTAAGACTCTTCGGAGCCTGTGCACACATTACACGCTCCAAAATTAGCTGCTTTATTTTGTTCATAGTACAACGGGACATTTTGTCTTTTGTCCTTAAAAACTGTACTGGCATTCTCACCATCAATATAACCAGTCCGGATAACACAGTATGTGTCTCAGTCACCACTTGGCTACTAACAACAGTGGTAGCGACGTCGCTCCGCGTAAATGGTGGATCAACGGATGACTTTACTCTAATGAGCTGAAGTTTTCTGTTTTGCATCTAGGACTATATTTAAAAGACAAGACTGGAGAAGAATTTGGTCACGTAGATAGCAAATCCAGTGCCTTGAACTACTTTTAGGCCCCAAACACGACGAACAGGTTGAAACATTAGGCCGCCCAATAAAATTGATACACCTTAACCCGTTCGGCACAGAAGCATTGACAAACAACACTTACATTTCCGGAATACACACATCATCATTATTATAATCGGAATGTCAGCAGTAAATACATAACACGCCATCGAGCACTGCGTCAGCGGTATTTGACGCCGTAGTAGAAGAACCACAACGAAGAGCCAAGCAGCAAGCAGATCTCCTTGCGAATACTACACCTTGGGAAATCCGATCTAGCTCTAGCCATTTTTTATCAGAAATACAGAGGGGCTGACGTTAAGGCATCCGCTCTAAAGTTAGTGTCGAGCATCCAAATCTTCCTATTTTCAGGGCCCACCTGCCCTCCCTTGCAGGTCAACACATCGAACAGCTTATCGCCTCTTCCCAATGCCACCGAGCTCTCCGGTTCACAGCCAGTTGGCACAAGGATCATCCACATGTGTGCCGTCTCGTGAGTTAAATGATCGACATAAGAAAACAACATCAATGCATGTCCAGGAGAAATGACGGATGTGCCCTTTTTGTTGTCTTCAGCTTGCATTCACGCTTGCAGTGTGGGGAACCCTTCTGCAGCATAGAGTAGACTTTATAACCACACAGTGAAAGGATAGGACTCCCCTGTACCTGTCGTCTCTCTGATCGTCGAACTGTCCGAGCGCACGCCAGCAATGCCACTACTCATCCTTGCCTGGGTGGTCCAGCGGGTCCGCTTAGCTAGATGGATACAAGAAATCTAGAGGTAGTCCCAGTTCCCTTTCTAAATCTTCTGAAGTCCAGTCCGTTACGTTATTCGTCTAGCGGGTGTCAGCGAATCAATTGCACGCCCTGCCTTCCTAATCTTCCACGACACTGCCCAAGCAACAGCGCCTCTGATCTTGCGTATTGGTGAGACTCAGAATTCTCTTTTCTCTCGCTCTTCATCGTGTCACTTCTTGCATCAGCCTATCTTCCGCTTTCGTAGTCAGCTAACCACGATGTGCGTTAGCAAGGACAAACGATGAAGTTGAACGTTGGACACAAACCCAGATGTCTTCGCCTTCCTCACAACTTCTTCTTGCTCATGGTGGCTTTCCATGCTAATTGTTCCTTGTCCAGCTAGGCCGCTGGCTATACTGATTTCGCGACCCAGATACACGTAGCTGGAGCATTCCGAGATGTTCGTTCCGTTGAGCGACAATGGGGCATCATAAACCCGTCCGTTCCTCATGAACATCGTCTTCGTCAGAATCAGCAGCAGTCCAACCTTCCCGCATACACGATCGAAGTAGTTTAACGTCCTCTCCGCTTGGCTGATGCTCGGTGTCAAGAGAACGATATCGTATACGAAACGTAGATGGTGAAATTCAGTCCATCCGATACTCGAATAAAAGAAAAATGAGGTTCATTCGATTTCCGGTCATTCAGAAAAATTGATGATCGAATAAATTCGTTCGCTCATTCGCTCGAATTCCTTCAACATCAAATAAACTCGTTCATGCAATAGTTCCAAAATTTCCGAGATCGAATTTATTCTTTCACTCATTCGTCGATAAAATTTCTCAAAAGCGCAACTATATTAACCTCCGATATTGTCACAACCACAATCAGAACTACTACTTATCTTTTTCGGCTACGGTCGACTGTACTGTTTTCTGGGAAGTCTTTTTTTTGTATTCAAGCTGGACTGCACCAGCTGCAGAGAGCAGAGATGCGCCTCAGACATTTTTCGTCGTCAGTGACTGCTCGCCGATTTTCTGCAAATCCCTGGAAGATGCGCTCATCGATCTCACTCATGTCTTCCCTGAAACTCTTACATCATCCAGAACTTTGCTAACACTACCTTGTTCTCTATGCCACAACCTGTTTGCACACACCCGGTTGTCCCAGAAACTCAGTTCATTTTAGGTACGTCTTCGCATCTACCCAGCAACCTTTAAAGGTCTACGAATGCATGGCAGGTGGAAACTGGACCAGCAACTTCAACGGCGAAGCTTGTGAATGTAAGTAAACCCTGTTGACATTGTTAGTGACAGCCCCTGACGTTGTCAGCCTCTGACGTTCCTCATTTACAGATGTCGCACCTCGGTTGAAGAACATGCACGATCTGTGAGAGCAATCCGGACATTTTCATACGGCTTCTAGCACTTCATCTGTTCTTGTGTACTCGATCTTTTAGTTGCAAAGCAGGATAGATGGAATAAAAATTATTCGCTAGCTGTACCTCGCAACGTAACTTGTAAAGCTTGCTGACTACTGGTCCTCTTTGAAGCTCTGGGTTTATTCCTTGTGTACAATAAGCTGAACACACATGCTATTTGGAAAGAATTGTAATTCACTATTACTTAATCTGAGACCAGACTCACTATTGGTAAGGTAGTGGGTTAACGGTAATGGATAGGTTTACGAACAGAGGATAGTGGGCAGAAGGCAAATTTGGTATCCATGATATATGGTATAATTCTACCCCACCATTCACCACCTCCAAACTCTTGTGCATTACAGGTATTGCTTCAATTTCTACCCTCCACCCTCATAATTCTGGGTAAAGTCATTCATGAACCTATACCTAACATATTACCTACCTTCGTACCAATGCGGAAAATCTGTAATGGTGGGAACACTCTCCCTACCCATATTACAAGGTTAAATCGTTGTCGGTTTCGCCTTTGGGAGAAGGCACGTTCAATGGGAAGACATGAGGACTGGCAGGTATACGACGTGCTTTCCGCGAAACTAATCAGAGCTCTTCATCGATATAACAGCTATATAGAAAAAAGATTAACCAGATCTAAGGATAAATTAGCTTTTCACAGATTCATAAACTCACGTATTAGAATTAATAACGAAATTCCTATATTAAGGAAAGATAGTGGTGAGCTGATTTCTGCGGATAAGGAAAAAGCCGACTTGTTAGGCAAAGTATTCCAAAAGGTTTACAATAAGAAGACATTTGACGATACGATTTCCCCGAAAAACGACTGTAAGGATTTGCCACATTTTCCCACAATGGAGCCCACACTTTGGTTTCGTAGAGAAGAAATTATTGTGGTGCTGTCTAAATGGCCGAAATCCTTCTCTGAATCACCGGACTTCATTCCCTTGAATTTCGTGAAAAGCATTATCCATTACCTAGCCTATCCCTTGGAGCTCATATTTAACCTAAGCTACACTAGAGCGGAAGTCCCATTCAGGTGGAAACTGCATTTGTCACACTTATTTTGAAGAAGGCTCCACTTAGTGATCCCAAGAACTATAGGCCGATAAGTATAACTTCAATTTTTGCAAGAGCGTTTGAGAAAATTTTAAAAAAACGTCTTTTGGCACATTTTGAGTCATGTGAAATATTTTCAAAAAATCAGTACGGTTTTCTCAAGGGGAGGTCGGTCGAAACTGTCTTACTCAGCTCCATGAACGATTGGTCAAAGGCTTTGGAAGGAAGAAATCGTACTGATGTAGTGTACTTTGATTTTTCCAAGCCTTTTGATAAAGTTCCGTTAGATAAATTGATGGCAAAAATGGAAGTGGTAGGAATTCATCCCAGGATCGTCAACTGGACTAGACAGTTTTTACAAAATAGGACTTATCAGGTTAGAATCAAGGACAAGTACTCTGAGGTTTTCACTACATTTAGTGGTGTGCCCCAAGGTGGAGTACTGTCCCCGCTGTTGTTTTTACTGTACACATATGATTTGCCTAACTCGATTACCAGGCTCGGCGTCAAGTGTAAAATGTTCGCCGACGACGTCAAGATCTACAAGAGTATCGTGAGCCCGGAAGATTCAAACACACTTCAGATAGCAATTGATTATATCAGTAGCTGGGCAAACAAATGGGAGCTTCCTCTTTCGGCAGCTTATGATTGGATCAAGAAGTCACATTGATATCCCCATTTATACCATCTGCGGTCAGGTTTTAGCCAGAGTGGAAGAAGCTCGGGATCTCGGGATCTGGGCTTCATAATTACGAGAAATTTTTCTTTCAGTAAACACTGTAGCCTTCTAGTGAGGAAAGCAAATTACCGTATATATAACCTATTCCGAGTCCTGAAGTCAAACATCCCGGAAGTTTACATCCGTGCTTACAAGACCTACGTAAGACCAATCGTAGAATCGGGAACAACAGTCTTCAATCCGACCAGAAAGAAAGACATCGATCTTCTTGAGAGCATTCAGAACAGCTTTACCAGAAAGCTGATGATGAGGTGCTTCCCGGTCAGCTATGACATGATTCCTAACGGGCCTCAAAGATCTGAACTATTTGGTCTGCCGTCACTAGTGAGCAGGCGAAGGAGAGCAGATCTTATCATGATGTTTAAAATTCTCACCAAAAAGCTGAACAACGACACAGAAGAATTCTTGGACGGAGATCCGTCAGAGGAAAGCTCAAACTACGTGTGCCAGTTGCAAAGTCAAGACTCAGAACTGATTTCTTAACTTATAGAACTCTTACGGAACTAAACTTGCTTCTTGGTAGATAAGACGATATAATGTCAATGTCCACACATGTTTGGAGTAGAGCTATCACTTGTTGAAGTTCTTAATTGTCATTGTAGTCGATTGATGTGTGATGATGTTTTGTTCTTGTTTTTTTTGTTTGCTTTATGTTTCCATGCGTGAATTACATTCTCGCTTTGAATAAATAAATAAAAATAAATAAATAACCTGGTCTCTGGAATCCTACAGAACCTTTCGATTTTGATCCTGGCTGAAATTGATAACAATTTTAGAGTCTGGAAAACCATTCCTTAATCCTGAAAGCTCAGTACATGCCCCTTTGCCGTCGTATACAGCAACATTGACGAGCTCTTTGAATCGACTGCACTGTACAGAAAACCAGCTCGTCCTGCAACGAGCACATCGACCACCTCGTCAATTCTGGACCCTTTGGGCTTCGGTCGCGTAATATTTAGCCATCTATAACGTATACACAACATATACACACTTATTTATTTACTCACACAAACAGCATCGAGTAGAAATCACTTAGCAAAGGAATGGTATTATATATATATATATATATATATGTATATATACAATTTCACGTCGAACTGGACACTTTTCAAATCAAATTGGACACTTTTAAGCTAGCTTTGAGACTTTTAAATCAAAGAACTTTTCCAAATTAAAATGACCCTTACGCAGAATAAAATTCATACTCAATAAGATGGTTGGAATACTTTTTCGTCCTAAGAAAATTTGGTATAACTTTCTTTGCAATTTTTTAGTTTACCTGCCCAAATATGTGTAAAAATTCTGTAAAAGTTTTGTTCGTTGAGAGTAATAATGGATAAAAATGTGTCTAGAAGAACAGCAAAGAAGCAAACATGGCGCATCAAAAGTTCAGATAGTGTCATGCACTCATAAAGTTCGCTGCAACTTTTATTTGCTTGATAGTGCAAATGTCACTTCAACCACCAAAGTGAGAATATGAGTCTTGTTTTTGTTGTATCGTTAACAGTTGAAAAGCTCCATGCAAGCAGAAATTCTGCTATTAATAGAATAAAAATCGCGACGTCTTAGAAGAGGGCATGGAAGCCATTATTCTCCCCCCCCCCCAAAAAAAAATAAAAGTTTTATAAAACTTCAAACAATGTGTTTACTTAATGGGTATTTGAATTAAAACTTTAAAGAAATCATACTAAAATTTTCTTAAACAGAAAATTGTACTAACCTTTTTAAAGGTTTTTTAGTTTGATGAAGAAGAAGATAATTTCGATTCGAGTGAGTTCGCTTTGATTTCAAAAGCCATATGGTTAGGCTAGTTTAAAAGATGTCCAATTTGGATTTGAAAGGTGTCCAGTAAAAATTGTACAAACTGCCCATAAATAAATCAGCTACTCTCTGAAGAATTAGAAAAAGGCAGATTAAACAGTAAAAGAACCAGCTACAAAACGAATTTTAAAAAAGTGAAAAATACAGTACATAATCGAATCTATGGGCGAATTTTACGACTGGTACCGTGTTATGGACTGACCAGGATACTATCTCAACGGTAGGTCGGAACGGCCAAATGTTGTATATGGGCAGAACCGCCTCTCTCTGGGTAGCAACAAGCCGCAGGTATCTCGACCCCAATACAACTCTGCGCAGAGTTAGGGGCGACGGAAGTCGCGTGTTGGCGCCCTGTTGATTCACGTGCTCCGCAGCTGACGGGCGCGCGCGAGATGGGGGTCGCATCGCGGCTCAGCGCAGTGCATAGGTGGCGTAGTGGGGAAGAGCTCGGGCTCGTGAATGAGGGGTCGGTGGTTTGGATCCCGCAGACTGCTTTTGTTCTGCACTTTTGCAAAATCCATGTTTATCATATAGGTAATCCACCTAGGGGTATTATAGTTTAGGGCATATTTACATATAACATACCACTCATACCGTTATCAAGTGTGGTCAACGCAGGGTCGCCGATTTCGCTGAAACTTTGTCTAGGGGGGGGGGGGGGGTTATTTGAGGTGCTGATCACGAATCCGACATCCGTTTTTCTTGATTCTGTCTCTACCTGCCGTCACCGGCAGAAACTTTAAGAATGTAATCCTGTGCTTTCCTGTATCTATATTATCCAGACAATCGTGAAGTACGGATATCAGATTCGTGATCAGCACCCAAAATAACCCCTCTGACAAAGTTTCAGCGAAATCGGTGACCCTGCCTGGACCACCCTTGTTAACGGTATGAGTGGTATGTTATATGTAAACATGCTCTATAACACGTTGTGTTATAGAGCACGTCCATGTTTATCATATAGGTAATCCACCTAGGTCGAGATACCTGCAGCATCTTACTACCCAGAAAGGGGCGGTTTTGCCCATATACAACATCTGCGCCGTTCCGACCTACCGTTGAGATAGTATCCTGGTGAGACGTAATTTTAGGAATTTCTAGAAAGCATTGTATTAGGTTGTTGCAAAATTAGTTGCCGAAACGGACGTCAAAATGGCATAACTCGACTGTCAAACAAATTTATTCCTCAAAATAATAATCGTTCGAATGAATAAAGCTTTTCCAACGTTTTTGTGGAATGTATATTCCTCTACATTCAATAAAAATCTAGATCATAACAATCGAAGAACTTTCGGAACGGTTTCAAGGTGGTCCAGATGGTTGAAACTGCAACTGTCGCATGTTTGCATGGAGAGCACGGAAAAGGTGATAGTTAGTTGTGAAGAGATCTGGAGAACAAGGAGCATGAGGGAGAAGCTCAATGTCCTACTGCGTTCACTTCTGCCGGGTGATTTTTCGAAGAATAGGCCAACGTTGTTCTGGAGCAGGACGGCCCCCTTCTGTTGTTCTCCACTGACGGCCACATCTTCCGCAACTTCTCAAGATGAGAACAGTAGGACTCTGCTGTGGCTGCAAGATGCTGCAGGAATAAAGCCTTTACTGCACCACCGACTAGTTGAAATACTATTTTTAGGCTTGAGATCTGGCTTAGGATCGGGACGACTTACCCAACCAGACCCATTCTCGCTTTCTGCTGTCATGGAAGCCCATTTCTCATCGACAGTTCAAGTCACGAAGTATCCACTTCTTTTTCACACTGCCAGTTGAGGCCAAATGCCTTGATACTGTAGCAGAGTGGAGACCCATATCTGATGCTATCTTTCGGATAGAAGTATCCGGCTTTGATTGAGCGGCTGCTCTTAGCAACACCCTCCAACCAGGAACAGGCTTGTCCATAAGGTTAAAATATCAAGAAGGAGACTTTTCGAGCCAATATCTCACCGTACGTTCAGAAGGCGTTCGCAATATTACAGATTGCCTCAATTGCAGATTACTGAAGCTTGAGCGTAATCACTCGAAAATTGCATCGGTTCATCTGTAGTGTCCAGAATAAGGATAGGCGAATCATAATTTGAAAGAGGAAGAAAAGTGGACTGTGTATGTTGGTTTGAAAAAGTGATTTCTCGTGGGAAACAACTGCCTCTATGAATCCAAAACGGCAACCACCTTAAGCAGCAACCTGCGGCCGGATTCATCAACGACTTACAGAGATTTGACAGAGAAATTACAGTGGAAACTCCTTAAAAGAACGCGAATTAACGCGACTTGTCAACAAGCGATATGGTGAAATGCTGGCGTTATCGGGATTTTCCGCTGTAATTTCTCTGTCAAATCTTTGTAAGTCGTTGACGAGGCCGGCTCCTGGTAGTATACAATGATAAATTACCCTGTTCCGAAGCCACGCAAACGAGGAAGTGCCCATGAATAATAAAGAAACACCCACAACTGAATCTGGCAGTATCTCTGTATCGTATCGCCATGGAATATTACCGAAAATTCATGAGTAAGCAATAGAACAACATATCTCAGCATTAGAGCACCTGAGCATGCCTTTCACAGGCACCTTCCCATCTTCCAACCAATCAAGGCCTCGGAACACTTTTGCGGCGACGCTGCAAGCGGCAGGCGTCAAAACTGCCGCTTGCCGCCAATTTCCATTCTAGATCCCAACCGCGATCGGCCAGAGCCCACACGGAACTCTTCCGGCGACAAAGCGGCTGCAGCAGCAATAATGGTTTGAATCACATTTGCGCTGCCGCTTTGGCGACACCGTGTCTGCCGCACAGGCGGCACATCAGCGACAAGTTTTGCCGTCGGTGGCGGTCTCTGCGTCTCTGCTGTATGCCTAGAAATAGGGCTGCCGCGTTGCCGCAAAAGTGTGCGGATGCTTTTAGCCTTATTGTCCCGCTCCGCGTGACCTCCATTGTATTTCTCATGTATGTTGATGTCTATGATAGCAGAAAAAGTGCCCGTATCAATCGCAGGGTTCCAAAGAAGGGCCTGCGCGATTGATACGGGAGTGATACGGCTCTCGGTATAAATAGCCGGAGCACGAAGAAATAGGGTACACATACTTTGCACGATAATAAACTATTGGACTTCAAGAGTTTATTAACCAAGGCCGATAACCAAGCCCAAAACCAGAACCACACCATAGGTTCAAAGAGCAGAACCCCACCACAGGCCCATTTATCTGGGAATCTAATGACCATCTTACAAAACCTCGGAGACAAAAGAAATCAGGTGTACTAGGAGAAGAACTCGACTCCGCCCCCTTGGACGTACGTTCTACCTGAATGGACTGATATGTTTGATTGTCTTGTATCTTCATATTCCCTTCCTTTTCGTCGTCGCCATTGGTATAAAGGGTGCACTCTCTGCCCACTAATAGTGGGCCTAATCTTTTCGACATTGCTATGGCTCAAATTAACGGCGCCTAAGAAGCACGATGGAGCCTATCTGTAGCATATGCAGTGTACTTGCACAGCATATGATACTATGCCGACACCCTAAGATATTTTTCGTGTCGTCAGGATGGTCCCATCCTACAAGAGCGCACAAATTACATACATATTTTTCTTACCCGTGTGCCGTGGAATTTTCCACGGCTTTATTACGCCTCAGACGTAACACACCAACTGCTTCAGACTTGACGCCGTATCAGAATTTTGCTCTCCAATATTTAGCAACGCATTGTCGGCATTTGCTGGAATGGTTATTGGTATTTGATTTCCGACTATTAGCAGAGGTTGTGGTTGGAATAGTTCAGTGGTGGTGAATAGTTGGTCGATCTGTCAGCTCTACGCCCAATTCTCTTGTGGTTATGTGGAATTCCCTGCGTAAATGTTGCAAGTAACTCCCAGGATCATGTAGTCGGAATTCATGGAGTGGATGCAGTATTGTTTGATCTTCTTTCTGGGAAAGGCTCTCCAATAATCCGGTTTCATAAATTGTTCACCTTTTGGTAACCGAAACCTAGAATTGCGGCTATAAAAGCTCTGTAATTCGGCAAGCTGCCAGCACAGCAGTGTTGAAATCTAGGTCAAAGGGAGGAGGACCGTTTCGGTGTTTATTAGTTCGTTGACCATAGAGACTTTTCATGATCGTACTCACTTCAGGAGCATGAACCGCGCTCTGCAGTCGCTTCGTCCTCGCTTGGCGTGCGTCAGGTTCTCGTCGGGAATCACGAAGACGACGCCTGCCGACATCACCAAGGAAAACGCAAAATTCGACGAGGTCACGCATACTGGACAGGTATGAAACGCTCTTCAGGTGTACAAAATTCTGTCCTTGGGTGGCAGTTTCTAGCATTCGCCTGTGTTTTTAAGGCACTGTTTTTATGTTTTTCCCTTTTTAATCTGTATTCGTAATTTGAGTCCACCTGCACGCTTTATGCTCTCTTATTTCACAAATAACCAAGGCCAGTGTCGTCACGATTGGCTGATTCGCAAGGATTATAAACGGCGGATATCAGGACCGGCTCACAGTAACCTTAGTCGTCGGGTGAGACGTCCATTGTGCAATCGCAGAACCAGGCTAGGGAGGGGACTCCAGGGTGTGTGCCATACAAGCTGCTCGTATGGAGACTGCTTCTTCGCTCAGGGGGAGCCCGCGGAGGGGTTCTGCGCTCTTCGAGCGGCGAAGCGCATACGGCTGAAACAATGTGCAAAAAACGCGCAACGTCGTGTAGACGTCAAAACCTCCCAGGTCTCAGACACTCAGCTGAAGTGCAAAAACGCCGCGGCGCCCGGGAACCGGACCCCCGACATCTCTCGCATGAAGTAAACCCTCTACCTACTGCACTACGACCCACTTGCGCACGGCGCCATCGCGGGCGCAGAAGACATCGATCGGACGTCGCAGCATGGACGCCGACGCGCGATCTCTGAGCTAGGAGGGCGCAGACAGCAAAATCACGGCGCGACCCGCACTGCGGTTACGGTGAGCCGCTCCTGATATCCGCCGTTTATAATTGTCTCTGATTCGCGAATTCGGCTTTAGAGGCTTTTATCGCAAAGGTCTTAACATACAACTACCTAGTGTGCAAGCATAAAATACCGATGATATGCTTATACGCAGAATCACATCAGAAGTAGATAAGATTGACCATAGTGTCCTAGGCGGAACATCTCGGCGTTCTGTTTCTGGGAATAGTACGGAGGGTGATCTGAGAGGAAAACTCAAACTCCGGGTCTCGGTTGCCAAATCGCTTATAAGGTGTGACTTCCTAACTTATAGGTTTTTCTGAAGGAGTTTAACTCTTTGCCTAGAAAGTATGAAGGCGCAAATAGGGTCCGGGGGGGGGGGTCACCATATCATGGCTAGTCAATTTTAACCTGGGCGCGTCACTCGAGCCACACCCTGAAGTCCCTTTTATGATTAAGTTCTGCCTGGTCTACCTCAAACGATCATAACTTCTTTTATACTCACCGAATTCAGTCGGAATAAGCAGCGTTCGAATCAGCACACTTTTCCAATGCGCCACTAGTTGTTGAACAAAGCCATCAGCGAAAAAAAAAAACTGGGTGTACAAAATGCGACAATTTCTAGAAAGGCCGTTTTTGGTCCTGATTTGAGAAGGTCCAATCGGCGAGGAAGTTCCGAGAGTGCCTAAACAGGTGGACATCTATTGGCGCAAGGTCTGGTGAGTGAGGCAGAACTGCAACTTCTACTTCGTTCAATTCTCGCATGGTGATTTGCGAGACGTGTGGGCGAGCGTTGTCGTGAAAAAGAGCAATTTTCGCTTCATCTCGTCGATTTCGTCGCAGTAGGACTCTTTTGTGATGGGTCGGTCCGGTTCCAGAAAGTTGTAGCGAATCACACCAGCCGCCGACCACCACACTGTTACCATTGTCTCTTTCTGGTGGGGCTTCGGCTTTGGAAAGTGCCTAGGGTTCGTCGACTTCCACCCACCGTCCCGATCGTCTTCGGTTACCGTACAGAACCCACTTTTCATCAGATGTGACGACTCGGTCCAGAATCGGGCCGTTTTGATTTCGGAGAAGCGGAAAAGAACAGATTTCGAAACGCGACAATTTCTGGCGACCACCCAAATCGTGGGGCACCCACAGTCAGTTTTACTGACTCCTAGACCTCCCGCAATCTCACGGATTGTTTGCGATGGATTGGTTTCCACGAAGGCCTTCAAGTCGTCGTCGTGGATTGCTGTAGGTCCGCTTCGGAGTGCATCTTCATGGTTGAAATCTCCAGAACGACATTTCTCGAACCACCGTTGCACGGTCCTCTCTCAAATATGATCGGCCCCCACAGGTGGTTGATTTGTCGGGCTGTTTTGTCGGCAGATTGGCCCAGTTTGAAATTGAAATAGTATATCCTTCGGAATTGCTCTTTCGACATACTTTAATAAGTCTTCGAAGAAATACAGTTGTTAAGCATAGATGAATCACAGATAGATTCCATCAGATAGAGTGAAGAATTCCGTATTGGACGCTACATAAAATTGCGAAGTATGTTGAATATTGATTCATAATGAACGAACGAAAAACGGATGCATGAAATCCGCCAGAAATTTCCGGCCAACCCAATAATATAGTTGTCGTTTAGCTCATGGTTGAGTATTATACCGTACTGTGCTGTAACGATATCGTATGCTTATCCGTTGTCTATGCCTTAAATAAATAAAATAGAGTAATCTCGGTTTGTTGAAACTTAATGTTTCCTCAGCCTCGAGAAATTTGAGATTAATGTGTCTGTTATATGTGTAGGTATAAGCGTGTTAACTTTTTTGCCTGCACCGTTGTCATTGCTTGTACCATTCGCATGCAAGTTTTGAGGGTAACACATAGTAGACAGTATACAGTAACTCCTGAACAACTTACGAGACAACTGTGTTAAACATAGACCAAGTGTTCGACACACCGCAACTACTACCTTTCCTGTCAAAAATTTCCCTTTTATATACGCCTCCATCTGTACTCTTCCTTAAACAGCTTTACTGGTAACCAACTTATGTCTCTTTAGCTAGCGCTTACATTTTTGGAACTTCTTGTATGTGATTGGTAGTGAACCGTACTACCCAATCAATTTTAAGAATCGAGCTATGTTTGACATTTTTGAGAAGGCACTTCAGCATCTTGCTTTTGTGCCATTTTTAGAAAGAGGGCTATTTGGAAAACTTGGCTTCAACTGAATTGAGAGGTGCGCATAGAGCTCCTACACTCATATTACGGTACACTGGTTTAGGTATTTTATACGCAGTTGTGGATTTTAGCGTCAACGGATGTCTTATTTTTACTTTATATTAGTAGATTCGCCTTTAAACTTTCTGAATTAATGGTTGCAGGCGTGGGATCAAGCTGACTATCGTCTACAACGATTCGACATCTCAAAAAAGCAGGTAATCCGGTTCTATGTCGATTATTTATTTATTTATACGTGTATGACAACACGTGACAAAGGAATCACGATTACGACAACACATTGATAATAAACACGAAAATGCAAGAAACGGCGAATTAGCGAGTCCTAAGATAACTATAAACGAGCTTTCTATATTGATTCAACGAGGCTGGCAAGGCATTTTTTTGGAAAGCATCGGTAATTCATAACCAGCTCTTTGAGTAGAAAACGAGGCTCGAGCTCAACTTTTGGCCGTAGGATAATGAATTTTAGCTCTACAACCCCAGCTATTTTGAACAGATTCAAGACTCTGTATGCAGCGCTTAAAATGAGGACTAAACACAGTCGTGCCATACTCCAATACTGGGCGAACATGTGGTTTGTATGCAAGAAGCAAGTTAGTTTCTGAATTTGTAGATAACGCTCTAAAAATGTTTTTGATGTTCTATGGATCTTTATTAGAGTGAACGCCATTAAGTCTCTAGCACTGAGCTAAATTCCTTGCAAATACATCACAGCCACTTCAACGCCTAAGCAGCAGACTGATCTAGACAGCGATCCCTAAATCAGTGCCCTGAGCTAGAAAGCAAGACGCACAAACTGGCGTTATCGGAACTCCTCACTTGGGAATTAGGCATATGTTAGGAAAATGGATGCATGCCTTAATAAGCCTTCAGCTCAATAGCTGATATAGGCTAGGGTTTCGTGTGCATCCGAAATCTATTTTTTCTGGATCTTGTTCATTAAACAAGGTGGTGGGTGGTTTATCACAAAGCTATCATTGGGTCGACCTTTATGTAGAGGCATCATTATATTGCAGTTTCCTCTTTAGGTGAACCCTAACATCGCGATGAATCTCATCGCCGAGCGTCCAGCGCAAGACTGTGGAGCTGAACGTATCGTCTTCTGCGACGGTGGTCACCCTGCTCTCGGTCATCCCCGAGTGTACATAAACTTGGTGAGTTTCTCGGCCCTTGTTTTGACTGCCAGAATTCCTTCATGTAAAGACAAACGACCTTTCAGGACAAACCCGGTGTGCATGCCTGCGGATACTGCGGAAATCGTTTCTACAACTCGCACGTGACGAAGGGCGAAGACTTGAAGATCGAACACTTGAACTGCTAGCACTGCTTGTATAGGGCCTAATAGAGCGTATTCTATCATGAATAGAGGTGAAGGGTGGTTCAATAGAGAAATTGACGACATCATCGACAAAACACATTCAATAAAGCACGTTTCACCCTATTTTTTAGTCCTTCGGATCTCATTCTCACTATAGCAGTCAGACGCCCTAACAGCCAATCTGATTAGTGGGTTAGGGCTTCGCCCCTTCGCAGCAGTTATTTATCCATAATATCTACAGTATTTGGCGGGTTCATGGCTAGATACAGATTGAATATGCGCTACCTTCCCAAGCCAAGGAACTCTCGAGCTCGCCTGTCTTCAACACCTAGAGGGAAACATCGTGAATCCTCATTTATCACGTTGGAGAATTCGTTTCGAACTTTAAGATAGCCCTAGATCTTGGAGAAAATTGAACTAGGCGTTGGATTAAAACCTATGCTTGGAAACGGTTTACTCCAGTACCAACAGTTATTAGGTTGTTAGGTTGAAACATAACTTCTCACAATTTTGAAGCGCAAAATATTTCATTTCATAGTATCTAAACAACAATAGCGAATCACTTCAAGTGTGCACCATTATTGCCAATGGCCTTCTGCCAAATAGTTGGCAGGGCGTGGATGCCTTTCGTGCAAAGCGTAGCAAGCTGCGCCATGAAGAACGCTTCGAGCGCCTCTTCGATGTCGTCTCGGTTGTGAAATGCTTACCAAATGGCGTTGGAGAAGGTGGTACTCGGATGGAGCGAGGTCTGGGGAGCATGGGGATGGGGAAGGATTGTCCAGCTAGTAGTTCAGTCTTCGTTGACCTTGCAATGTGTGGTCTAGTGTAGTCGTGTTGGAAGGAGACATTGGCCTGCTCCCCACGTATAATTTGGGGATGGGATTTCAACTTCTGCAGCAGACTACCGTAGACCTCCGCCATCCCTGTCACACCTTCATCCTGTAGCTCCCAATATTCTACTCCATGTACACTCCACCAAACGCACAGGATCGCCTTCCTCACGTGCAAGTTGGGTTTCGAGACCTCTTTTGCCTCGTATCGTTTGTCGACCCACTGGGTACAGCGTTGAACGTTAGGCATCTGTCATACCTCCGAGTCGCTTCAAAGATTGTAGCAGGAGCGACCTGAGCTGGAATCGCGTCGGGATCGCTCACCTGGCCAATCGCCAACCCCGCCTTCCGCGGACAGACACAGCAGCAGTGATTGCAATCGCTGTGCAATGCGCAGCGACTCGGACAATCGCTGGAGCTACTCGGAGGTATGCCTATGCCTTAGAGTATAGTATCCACTTCTCATCCCCAGTTGTGAGATTGTCGAACCGGACGTGGGTGCGTCTGAGGCTGAGGAGAGAAAGAGCTGCGTCGACTCTGCGATCCATGTCGCGCTGGGTCAGCACATGGGGTATCCATCGACCAAGTTTTCTAACCTTGCCAATAGACTTCAATCCACGGACCACAATGGTTGGTTAGCTTCAAGCGTGACTGACATTTCGCGGGTGGTCTGATATGGATCCGCCTCAAGCACGTCCAAATCCAACTTTTTTGTGCGCACCGACATGTCGTCCGTCATCTTCCATTCTATAGTCGCCATCTCTGAACTTCTAGAACCAATTGTAGACTGTGCTTTGGACGGCTACCCCTTCCATTCAGACGCTCGTAAGATTGGTTGGCTTCGAGTTTAGAAAAGAAGAGAAACAACATCACGTTGCGGATGTGAGCATCAGAAGACCTGAATTGCAAAGCCAAAATTGCTGACGGTAGACGTATTGAAGTGACCTTTAAGAACGGTCTCGTAGAGAGAGTTATTTTCCTCTATCGATTGGCTGGTCACAGGTTTTTAAAGTATCCAAATTCGCGGGAAAATTCGTTTCTAATGCAAAGAGTCGCAAATGTCCGAGATCTTTTGCTTCAATCCAAAATAAGAACTACCATCATGGCTAATCGGAAGTAGCTTAGCAGAAACCATTAAGGACTCAATTACGGCAGGGATTAACGAAAAGGGTGATGCTAAGCGTAAACATCTGTTATCGTACCTTTCTCCTATATTTCTGTGGATATTACCCAGCCGGTGTTCGGCGCGTGGTAGCACCTAATCAGAAACCGGAATCTGAGGTGTATGCGGCAGCCGGAGGCCAGGCTGTCGCATGCACTCCGGGTCCCAGGTTTCTGATTAGGTTTTCCCGCTTAGGGCAACCAAGTCTTTCATTTCTGGGTGGTAGGAGATATGGCGCACCCCAGAAAAAGATCGATTAACGCCATCCTTTAGCCTTTTATCACGCGGACAGTTTCAGTTCCTATTCGAATTATTTAAGGATTTTTGGTGCCCAGTCCATAGACAAATCAGTATCTTATCATTCTCAGAAACGCCACCGGTCTGAAGGGATGAGAGATTTGGCGGGTCTCGGAGCGAGAAAAAAAAACTACTGATCGATTCGTGGTGACAGGCGAGACTTTGGCTCCCGCAGAATACGCCAGCGACTCCCATACCAGCAGGAACACAGTGAATCAAATAGTTTATGAGAATCAAAAGCCCACATCAATAACAACGCGCACTATCCACAGAAGAAATCACTTTTCAGAAACAATCGAGGTTGATCGAGAACAGTTCTCGTATAAGTGAGACGAACACGAACACAAGTCGCCAAGCATACTCTAGTCGGTTTTTCGAGAATGGACGCGACTGACTTGTAATAGGAAGGATCTATCAATAGTCTGACTAAAAGCAGAAAAGAGCTAGAATGAAGTTAGATCAACGCAACACGAAGACAGGCTAGAACGCCGTCTGTAGACGCCAGAGGTAAGAGTGGACAAACAAGTTCGCAAGGCGTATTCCAGGTGCTGTCAGCTACTCTCCATTTCTCAGAACAGATCGACGTGGACACAAACAGAACCTCTCCAGACGCACTGTCTCACAAATCTGGAGAAATCCAAGGGTAACTGACAGCGCATCTGTACGGTACCGCGTTCATAGGAAGGGACTGCAACTTGATTGCGACACACAGCTGTAGCACAACCACAACAGTTCCTATCCTATAACAGTAGCTTCGTCAGAGGTTTGTCAGAGAAAATAGCATTACCTAACCAAAACTACCAGATGGGCCTTATTTGCTGATATTCTTCACACAACACAACACCGATAAGATACCGTTAACAAATAATAACAATCAGTTGCACAAACGGCAAGTCAGTGCCGAGAAACACCGACTCTTGGTGCAGAGTCAACGAAGTCGCCTCTGTGTGTCTTCGGATACTCAAGGCGTCTCTTATTTCATGGAGAAGAACGGATGTTTAATGGCTTCGCCACAAGTTATCCGCTTCGCCGGCTCAAGTATGAGCATCTGCTCGAGCAGCGAGCGGAACGAGTGAACCTAGACAGGAAATAGTAATCTTCAGTGCCCAGCCAATATAACCGCTACGATGATCACCTGGGATAAGCCGTCGCGATCGAGGTCTTGTTCGCCAATCAGCTCCAACTCCAAGTTTCGCGAAATCCGAATGTTCGATAGGACCGTGACCTAAAGAATAATCATATAGAAACACCAGTATGGTCGAAGAATGGCTTCAGGCTCACCTTATCACGTTGTGTGACTTTATCGACCTCATGATACAGGAGATTACAGTTCGCGTCGAAATGCTGATCCCGGAACTGTGCTCTTCGAACAAGTTTATTGGGATACTTACCCTTCACTTCTGTGAAAAGCTGGAATCGAAACAGTTAGTAATTTTCACAGCGTTCAACATTGCCATTTGGGACATGAAGCTGACAATACGATAAGCTTGCAATTTAGAGTCAAACAGGGTGTCTCAGCCTCTTTGAAAACCTAAACCGAATTCTATCACTTGAATGATGAAACGCGAGAATAGACATTTTCATGGAAACTGAAAGCCTCTAACACGATATAAAAGTAGATTTAGCGGGCGAAAGGTTTTAATGTAGGCGGAAAGGTCTGAAACGTGCTTGAAGCACTACGAAGAAGTTGAAAAGGTGCATACGAAAAAGGCTCCCAGTCAAGCCTGAGGATCCTTCGAAGAAGGGTTCGTAAGATGCTTGTTCCAGCAATACCAGGTTTCTCCTGTTCACGGTTGTAGAATTTCCTCAGAGCAAACCGAATTTATTTTTTAAAAAATATAAACGTGGAAACCTCCAAACTCGACGTCCTTGAAGTCTTGGCATTTACCTATCACCTGCATATTCTTCTGTGCCTACAGTTTTATAACTACGCTTCGAAAAAAAATCGTCTTCATCAAATCCTAAGAGACGCTCGAAACTTTCAGACAGTAAGCTTCAGAATGGCTCAAACGGGGTGACTAGGGCTGCCGAGGTCATAATCACCGATTTCACCAAAACCTCTCAAGGAGGGGGATATTTGGGGTGTTGATCACGTCCGCAAGATAGGTCTTAAGTTCGAGGTAATAGGAAAGCGGCCTAGAGGGCGCCCGAAGCAGCGCTGGTCTGATACGTTACATATGGACTTGAAAGTAGCTGGTGTCCACCCTGATCTAGCGCTGGATCGGGAAAGGTGACGTCATGACACCAGGATAGCAGACTCCGCCACGAAGTGGGACAAACGCTGAAGAAGAATAATAGAAAGATCACGAATCTGACATCTGTTATTCGTATAAGGCTGGAATACGGTAAGTTACGGTAGATAGTGTGACTAATGGTATGGTCATGGCCATCGTTTTCGCACAAACCTCGTCTTTAGGATTTATCTAGGGTGCTAATCACGAGTCTGATCCTTATTTGACAATTCGAGTGAAATAAATGTGTAGGAGATGAGTAGGAAACAAATTGGTAAAGGAGGCAGCAATCATGAAAAACGTGCATAGCGCGGGAGTGAAACATCTGCCTTAGCATCCGTAAAGAAGCGTCGCACCCTGCTGAGCCACCGATTCGCTTGCCGCAAAGCCTTTCGCCGCGCCCCATACATCAGCGCCTGCACACACATGCGCTGACGGTGCAATCCTGTACTGAACTTCGAGAGCCCGTAGCTCTTCGGCTTCCAGGACTCAGCAAAAAGAAAAAGACATGTTTTCTACAATATGAAGAGTGGAGATTCTCGCTGTACTATCCATTTCCCCCTTGAGGCATACGACGGAGACCCTTCCTTGGTTAATGAGCCATTCCTTACTAAAGCGACCGAAAGCAAACGATTATTCACCCAAACTGTCGAATTCGACGACCCCACTTCAGTTTATTTTTTGGCAGCGTCGCAGGCACACCATTAATGAGTCCTACGATATGTAGCTCATGGTGATTGATACTAGTGACACAAGACCTCAACCACAGACCACCACCACTCTTTGAATATAGATACCAAACCACCGATCACCACCTATTTACATAAAAAATAACTATTTTCCTACTATTTAACACACACTTATAAGTAGTTTCGTAAGTTCTGCACACCTTAAAAAAATAGTTATAGCCCAAACTTCTGTAGAAATCCTCGAACCATTGGAAATGGACATTAACACATAATGCAATCACACAAATCCATACAGTTTTTTTTACTGAAATCGACTCTAACCATAAGTACATGATGAATGCACAACTAATTAGGCGAACACCGCTAAATGCTAGAGGACGGTATTATGCCATTTCATGAACGAAGCGAACGTAAGATTTTCACCATCTTGTTACAAAGAAAGGGCAGCGCGGCGGGAGGTACACCCGCCCCTTGCTGGGAGGGGTGGCGTCAGGAGGGACAGCCGCTGTTATGAGGACTGGAAACTCTTGTTTTGTGTGTCAAAGGTTTCGTAAGGCAGCTGTTAGACTACCAGTGACGCCTAGGGAGTTGGGGGTGGGTGAGCAAGGGGGATGAGAGGAAGATCGCACGTCCCCAGCAGGCGGCGGGTGTACCTCCTGACCGTCCCCCCAAAGTAAGGCACAAGACTTTGGTGCAGCTAAAGTATTGTAGGACTCTTATAACCACATAAACAGCAGAAGGAAGTGTTAATCACAACTTTAGAGACGCTGGTAAAGATGATTTTGACCATGTGGACAGCCTATTCTTCGAATTTCTTCGCAAGGATAGAACTGGAGACGTGCTCCACCTATCCACTGAACAGCACAATACTTAAAGAGCTTAATGCCATAGAACTGGAATTTCTGAGCATCTCGCCTTCAAAAAAAAAACCGCCTCAAGCAGTGGCAAAAATATATCAACAGCGGCAAGCCACCTACAAAATCAAGTGGACCGCGGCGCCTCTAGCACTCTGTCTTTTTTTTTCTGAAAATATTCGTGAACATTCCGAGTAATTAGAGGTAAAAGTTCGTCCTTGTTGACAAGTAGCAATTAATACGCATTGCCAATAGCTCTGTGGTGTGGTAACGAATGAGCTCCACTCCAGAAGGAACCAAAATGATAGCTAGAACGAGTCACTTTGTAGCGGGCATGTCGCTCGTTAGCTTGCGGTTCTGTCCCTCCTCTGGCACTCTCCCTTTGTCCAGCCTCTTCCCCTTTAGCTCAGGGCCTTGTTTACACTCGATCCAACCTTTGTGCTTTTTTCTTTTCTGGTTGTGGTCATCTTCAATTACGAATACTGTTCTGCCACATTCCATGGATATCATTACCATATATAATATGATAATAAATGAGTAGGAAGGAAAAGAAGGACAGAAAAGGGAAACATAATTTGAAATGGAATCAGGACCTCGTATACGGCTGCTTCGAATACCCACTATGGAATAAATCTGGCACATACCTTCAACATGTGGTTGTTGCTTTTTCCGGGAAACATAATTTTGCCAGTGTAAACCTCATATATCGTAACAGCTATTGACCACAAATCAATACCATAATCATGTGGAATTCCCAGCACTGAAAATACGAGACAAATAATGTTAAAGTGGACAGATTATGTAAAAAGACCCACTTATTTCCGGAGCTCGGTAAAACCGAGAAACGAGATATGGAGCGATTTCCTGGTCTTGAACATGGCCAGCCGATCCGAAGTCACATAACTTCAAGGTTAACTTCGACTCGTTCACCTGAAACCATGGAACATGAAAGGAAGCAAGAAAGCCTTTTTCACATGTGAACTCACAAGCGCATTAAATAAATAAATGAAGCGACTACCGTAGTGCAAATCTCACCAGAATGTTGTCGGGCTTGATGTCGGCATGCACCAGACCGCACTTCTTAAGAAGTCGCAAAGCCATCAGCAGTTGATGCGCATAGCTTCGAACAGCCTTCATATGGAGTCCAACATTATTCCCGTATTTCTTCAGCAGCTCTCGCAAATTCATACTGTAACACCCAATTATGAATGCAACACTACTTTATGATCACGACATCTAAACCACGGGTAAGGATCAACTCAACGTGTCAGAGTACTCTGCCATTCATTAACTACGACAAAAAATGAATCAGCTGTGGTTTTCGTTAAGCTGGCGATGACAGAGCGTGAAGCTAAGAGTGAGGAGTTCAATGCCACTAGCGCGCCTTAGGTAAAGATTTGCGGGAATAGTGACCAAATCAGACCGTGTAAGCGCATTGGATGCCGGACGCGGGCTGCACACGCACTTACAATATCAGACCAAACGTGTGTGTGTGTGTGTCTGAGAACATAGCATACATGAGCCTGTGTCTGAAATACTGTGGCATCATCAATCGCTCTTCGTCCACAAAACTCATAATTTAGATAGAAAAGAATGGCAGAGACTCGGCACATAGCCCACCTCAGATTCTCGAAGCACAGGCACAGATGGTTGTGATGGTTGAACGTGCGATACAGCTGCAAGCAGTGAAACCTGTCCTCCCTGTCAGCCTCATTTAACTTACGCAGAACTTCCAGCTCGCGAAGACCAGTCTTCCGCCTGTAATGCTTGGATAACATTCGTCATTAGACTTTGAGTAAAGCAAAGGACCACTCACATAATTT
Organism: Heligmosomoides polygyrus bakeri; assembly: GCA_947359475.1. Lineage (NCBI taxonomy): Eukaryota > Metazoa > Nematoda > Chromadorea > Rhabditida > Heligmosomidae > Heligmosomoides > Heligmosomoides polygyrus. Next base: position 83,621,113 of record OX375869.1, on the reverse strand, counting down.
CGTTGTTTCGAATGATCTTTATGGCAACCACGTCATTTCGGTTCTGATCTGTGCACCTCACCACATTACCGAACACTCCAGCTCCTGTATATCCGAAAACTCGATACCGGCCATCCAACACTTCCCCAATTCGTACTCCTTAACAACAATATAACAGATCAAACGACAAAAATAAAGGAAGGCGTTGATCGACGAGTCACGCATCTCCCTCTTAGAAGAAAAAGTCTGAAGCGCATGCCTGAACAGGGAGAGCGAGTCATATAAGAGGAATCCTCACCCCTCAGTTGCTACGGAATTGGCGCCTCACGTGCGCAGGGAGAGCTTGAACGCTCTCGATGCCACTACCGGTGGTAGTACGGGGTGCAGTGGACAACGGCGTTGCTTCAGAGAGAGGTTGGGGTTTCGATTCTTCTGCGTTGCGGTATTTTTGCATTTCAACAGACAGCTTATCTCCCGACATAGACCAATGACTTCGGACCATCGTGCCCAGATTTTCAAAGGGACTAGAATGCGACGTTGTATAAACAGCTTTTAAGCGACTTAATACTATAACTGAAAAATTCCTCGTCGGCTGGCGGAGTCTGGTCGGTGGCACCCGAAGGTATAGTCCGAATACTTAAGATCTTTCGGGGTATAGTAGTTTGAATCGCCACGTGATTCGAGAAGACGATCCATGAGTCCGGAATACGAGTACAGCTATCGTGCATCTGTGAGACGAAGACATGCTCAAAGGAGAACGTAGGTGAATAGTGTAGAAAGAGAGCATGTTGAATACCTTTCTCGTTGCCTTTTGGTTAAAAGCCGGTCACTAATAAACAAGTCGCGAGAATGTTATTCTTCACAGCATACAGCTGGAAAAAATGCCCAGAAAAAAATTTAGAACCCCTTAAAATCTAAATCCGCCAATTGAAATGCAAAAATACCTCAACGCAGAAGAACCAACCCCAACCTCGCCAGCATGAGACAACTCCCTTATCCACTGCGCATCGTGCCGGCACTGGCATCGGCACAGGCGTACAAGACCCTCTGCGCACGTTAGGTGCCGATTCCATATAACTTGTATGGAAGCGAACTGTGAGGAGCCTGTAGCCTTTATACGCTGTGCGTACTGTGACCAGCACGTTCATGCACCTTGTGCCTGTGTATCACTGGTGATGAACGTTTATAAATCATTATGTTGAATAGCTTTCACATTGACTTTTGGTTAAAAAACCGGTCAGCAATAAACAACTCGCAAAAAAGTTACTTTCCACAGCATACAGCTTTAAAAATGTACAGAAAACGTCTGAAAATAGTATAGACGTCAGAGTCCCTCAAATCTCAACCAGCCAGTTCAAATACAAAAATGAAGCAACGCAGAGGGATCGAACCGCCGACCTCCCTCGCATGAAGCAACGTGACTATCCACTGCGCTCCGACTTGCTTGGCGGCAGAGGCATCATGCGCGTACAAGACTCCCGAACTCGTGAGGCACCGATTATACTGCAACTTATATTGTAACTTCAAGAACCCCCTACTCTTTGGGTTTAACGATTTCGCAACAAAAAAAAAACATTTGAATACTGAGTGGAGGGGATTCTTCCCATATGACTCGCTTTCCAAATTCAGGCGGACCGCTTCAGACCTTTTCCTTGTAAGGGACGTCGTGAAGGCAATTTGAATGCGTATCTGGCTATGCAATGACCTGCAGTGACTAGCCGATACATGATTCCAGCCCAAACAAGCCCTCAGTTTCCCTAGAACCGTGAACTGGTACAAGACTTGTTTGGCAACGATAGACTGACTTATTCGTCTGCAACCCTAGTCACTGCAGTTCAAATACTCATTAAAACGGCTCCACATCTCGCAGAAGTGAAATACGCGGCCCATTCCAGAAAGGGATTAACTAGCGCCCCTACATTCCCTTATATTTATTCTTTCATTTAATTTTTTTCTAACAATACTGTTTTAGAAAACTAAGCCTACCACCTGGAAAAAGGAGACAATGAGGCTTTCTGAAAGCTTCCCTGCACCCTGGCATAATAGGACTCAAACAAAACGGCTTATGTTGATAGAAACTGTGCAGCTTTAAGAAAGGCTTAAGAGCGAGATAGGCCACCACCTCGAGGAACCTGATGATTAAAACAGAAGGGTATAAATGGTATATAGCCGTTAGCCACACAACAAGTCAAAAACGCCTTGGGCTTTTTGAGAAACGAGGCCATTTGTTCCGTAAAACAAACGCTTCCTCACTATAGTATCCTTCCGCATCATCCCAGTTGTCTCGCAGAGTGTCGCTTGCATGGTGTCCTTGCGACTGCAAAACGGCTTCGTCGGCAACGATGCCGTCCTGAAAGTGAGCGTCTAATCGTAGGTAAACGGAGTCTGGTAACAGGTTCCCTCACCTACCTGAGGAAGATCGGTGTCGTCCGAAAACATGTCAAATTCAGTCTTCGGTTTGACAGATGGTTTAGGAGGAGTAGTTACTTTCGGCGGTTCAACCTTTAAAAGGACCTCTAAATGAAACCTCGTTACAGTAAGTGTGAATGAATAACCAACGGGCGTGTCATTCTCGTGGTACTCCATTTCACGTTTGGCGTCGTCGGCTTCTTCCTTTTTAGCCTTCAGCAGTGTCTCCTCCACGCAGTGTTCGTCAGCTCCCCTACAGACGTACATCATAAATAGTGTGCACTACGACAAATAGTCTCCCACTCACTTCAAGTGGACCATTTTCTCTTTGAGATCAGCAAAGAAGTCGCCAGGAGTGCTTTCGCCGGCGTCCCTGTCCGGCGACGACAACACGCTGCTGCTCATCGGACTTTCGCTGCCCACAGCGCTCTGACATACAGACACTGTTAGCGTGAGCTTAGAGAGACACGAAAACCAAGAGTACCTTGCCGACCAATCGTCGAGCTTCCTTTATCAGCGCATCTTCTTCAGAGCTTTCGTCCGAGTCATCCTTCGTTTTGTCAGTCTGAAATTAGTGGAATTGGAAGCAAATCTAGATCTCTACAAATCCTCATTTATAACTAACCCTTAAAAAGGAGAATGTATGTAAAAACAATCACCGTTTCGACAGTTTGCTTCATTTGCTGAAGCAGTCTCATTCGCCTCTCCCTCTGCTCTCGAATTTTCCTTTCTTCTTCATCCGAGTCCTCCTCCAGATTCCACTCCACGTTAGGCACCTCATCGTCCTAGAATATTATCCGTTGACTCACATCCCTCGACATCGACACAATCTAGAGTGGTATTCACAATTGCAGCGCATCCAAGCACATCCAAGATTGCTCTAGAAGGAATAGTGGCGTGCACCTTTTATTGACCTAAAATAGCCTGAACTTTGACTTGACTTTCAACGCAACCGATGATGCACTGATTTGGATTTTATGCTATTTTAGCCCACACTTACTGCTTTATTGGACACATCCACTTTTCTTCTCGCGATAACAGCAGCTTGAGCTTCACTAGCGGTTTTATGGTTGTGTTCAAGCATTGTTTTATGGTTTCTATAGGCTGCGAGAGGTCAAGTGAAAATTAGAGAAAGCGCACCTTATGCAAGAACTCGTCTTAACAGGACTGACCTTAGGCTCTCATTGCTATGTATAATAAAAACCAACACTTTTCATTGACAAGACAGGAAATAAGCTTCCGCTATTACTTTTCAAACGAATAAATGAGCTTGCATGCGCTATAAACTACTTTCACGTGGAAATAAATTCGTGAAAGCAATCCGTAACCAACTATTTACTGATGATGAACTAGCAGTTGCTTTTATTTATGTGTAAGCGTCTGGATCTATACCGAATGGCAGCAAGAGGTTAATATTAGGTCGTTGCAAATGAAATGGCTGACTTTGCTACCTCAATTTATGGTCGATTTTTCGTGGCTACAAATGATCCCGTTTCAGGCATTGTATACAGTTTCTGAAAGCGCAGTATCTCCGCTCTCTTATCGTTTATAGTTTTTGTGACATAATTGCCCTTTTCCGAGATTTTGGCGTCGTTTCTATAGTACAAATAAACGTAATATTCTGGTGTTCTGCCTATATGAACGGAAAAGTGGACACAACGCCGCAGCCGCAGCTCGTAACATCAACGATACATTTGTGGGGGGCGGGAGGGGATTTCGCTAAGAATGCACAATTCGGCATTGGTTCGAAGGGTTTCGATCTGTAGATGATGACCTAGGTTGACTGCCATCACTCCTTAACGACGATCAACTCAAAGAAATGGTGGAAGTGAAACCGCGTCAAACTATGAGAGAGCTGGCACAGCATTTCGGCGTTGACGGCAGCACTATCAGTCGCCACTTAAATGCGATCGGAAAAGTAAAGAAGTTGGATTAATGATCCCGCACTAACTGACCGTCGGGCAGACGCTGAAGCGCCACGACACCTGTGTTTCGTTAAGGCTGCGCAATCTAAAGGAGCATTTTTGAACAGTTTCGTGACATGCGACGAAAAACGGATTCCTTTCCTTAATCGTCGTCGCTCTGCACAATGGCTGGGCAAGAATGAGAGTCCCAAGGGGATGCTGAAACCAAGTCCCCATCCAAGGAAGACCATGGTGACCATTTGGTGGACAACTTGCTTGGACAATGGTTGATACAGTCCATTACAAGTTCTTGAAGACTGGAGAGACTATCACAGCGGAGAAGTACTGTGCCGAAGTTGAAGTGATGCCCAGAAGTTGACTGAAAAACAGCGTGTCCGCACGTTTCAAAAACTGTTGCCCAGAAACTATTTGAATTGGGCTACGAAACTCCCCCTCATCCAATATACTCATCGGCCCTCTCGCCCACCGACCACCGCTTTTTTTGAGCATTTGGACAACTTCTTGAAGGAAAAATGTTTCAAAAACCAAGACGGTGTTCAAAATGACTTCTCATGTTTTATTAATTCTCGTAAATCTGATTTTTGCAGAGATGGAATGTCTAAGCAGTTGTCGTGTTGGGAAAAGTGTATTGATTGTAATGGTGCCTATTTTGATTAATAAGGTTGCTTCCAAGCAAAGTTATGATCTGTCAGTTTTCCGTCAAAATCGGTCACTTCATATGCAACTACCTAATACATTCATAAGTTGTTGAGTCTTGTTATTGCTGCAAGGTGGTAGAAATTGTCGCCAAATTGTGGGGCCAAGATTACTGTCCAGCGTTTACCTTGCCAACGTTTCGGCGTGACCGTCTTCTTCATGGAATCGAGAAGACTAGAAGACTTGGAGAAGATACAGAAGCCTGTCTCCATGCGAGAGTGCCTTATCATTCACTCGGTTATTGTCATGAGGACAATTGGGTAGTTCTATTCCCATTCATCTCGGTCTCCTAATAACTTTCAAAACAGTTATGTCATAGCCTTAAACAATCACCGTATACCTCAACATTGTTCGGTCCCGCATAGAAGCACCCATCCCCTCTGTTTATCCCGGGTCAGATTCATTGCAATTTAAGTCGTCGTGTTGTACAGGAAATTCGTTATAGCTCTAAAGACGGGCTAATGGCCCGAAACTTCTTCAATAAACGTTGACCTCGAACTTCGTCAAGAAAAATTGGACTATCAATCACCGGAAAAGTTCACAATCATCACAAAATGTGTGCCGTTTCTAGCTTCTTGCTTATCAACCAAGTTGTGAAAATGTATTAAAGACAAACGCAACAGTGTGTAGAAATAATCAAAAGGTAACACTCAACCTGCCTGAAAACTCACATCGTTCCTGGATCTATCCGCGTCACCGCCGCGTCTTCGGTCTGGACTTCGACTTCGTCGACCATAGTTCCGGTCCCGATTTCTGTCTCGTTCTCGATCACGGTATGAGTCAATTCTGAAGCCGTGTGAGAGCAAACGTAGTGGACATGTGCGAAAAAAGGTTAACAAAGTCCATGTGCCACAGCCCACTCACCTTCTCTCGTCCCGTCCACCTCGAAACGATCGGGACGTGCTACGGTGTGCCACGAACCTATCAGGGCTCCTCTCCCTTCGCCGCTCTGGACTGCGTCGTCTTTCACGATCTCGCCGTTCGCGCTCCTCACGTTCCCTCTGGAGAATTGTACATATTACTACAGATCAGATGAGCCTTACTAGGATATGCACTCACTATTAGGTGCTTGTCATCGCGACGATCTCGCCTTTCCCTCGAGTGCGGACGACTGCCTCTACTTCGATCGACGTCCTCCCTCCTATCCCTGACCTCTTCACGTCCTCGTCGCTCCTTCCCACTGTCCTCCCTCTCACGACTTCTCTCCGGCAGGTTTTCCTTCCTATCATCTTTTTTATCGAGTCGTTTCTCTCGGCTAGAACTTTTGTTTTCACTAAGATCCATACTCGGATCTCTACTCCTTCTACTATCCCTCCGTTCCTGACTTTGATCACGAGGCTTAGCCTCGTCATCGCTAGAGTCCTTGGTGCGATCATTGCTGCGTGAGTCACCGTCGTCTTTGACTGCTCTCTCCGTGCTCGAGTCGCCCGACACTCTTCCTGAGTCGCTCTTGCACGGATCTGGCTCTGGCGGATTCTCGACAAACCGCCGCTTCACTAAAACACAACATCTATATACCACTTTGGTTTGAAGGGAAAGTACTTGAAAGCTCCACTGCCTTAACGCAGCTTTTCTTGTTATATAAAAAACACGTCTATTAACCGCCCAGATGTCTCCATTCTAAAGAACTGCAAAGAAGGGAGTGCTTGAAGTTGCTTTGCCAGAACAAATAACGAGAAATTGTGGCTAAAAATATAGGAAATACTTTTTTTGTAGTTTTCAAAAAACGACAACTGATAAGGTGACAGTGTTGCGAAGCTACTGGAAAAGCTGCAGTGGTACTCTGAATATGTGTGTGGTTTAGATCGACAAAGGTCTAAACCGAATTGCAAAAGCGTACAGGAATACCTATTAGGATGAATGACAAAACAGTACTTGAAGACCTATTAGGATGAACGACGAAAAACAGCCCACGTTGACTTTAACGTATGAACTAAATACATACCATTTTCAAGTCGAATTGGACACTTTTCAAATCAAACTAGTACTTGTATGCTATCCCAAGACTTTTAAAATCAAAGCGAACTCGGTGCAAATAGGCTCGAAAGAGGTCACTTTGTGGAACATCCCTATACACCGTTTTGTGTCTTCCGAAACAAAAAGTTTACCGGTGTACCCCTCGGTGAAAACTGGTAGGTCATTTGTAATGTAATTGGGCATACATACGCCTTCTTACCAATGCGAATATGATTACGAGAAAAAATGCCCGAACCGCGCAACGTCTGTTTCAGTGCGAGAAAATGCCGGCGGTCAGGGGAAAAAATATCCGCGACCATTGAGCGGTTGTCGATAGCGCGATCAAACCCGTTTAACAAAGCACATGGTAGTCACATGAACACGAATACGGTGATTTCTCATTCCGTCATGGACAGGGTCTGTGAAAAGCGTGGGAACTGAAGCCGTGATCTCATATTCAAAAAGAGCAATGTAGCCATTTTCAATTACTCGAAGTTCACGAAATGTCGCGCGAACACACATCAGCAAAGCTTAGCTACGAATACACTTTCGAGAGGAAAAACAGCAATGATGATTTCGTCTATGTACGCAATGGCTGCCGATGCATGAAAATATTAGGTTGGAAAAAAAGTCTTTTCATTTTTTTCAAAGATTTATTACTTCACAACTACAAAGTCAAATCAACTGAGATAAACTCTATTTTGTTCCACTACACTTCTCCAAAGACTGGGTAATTTTCCAATTCCTCTCGCTTAAAAGACTGCAGTTCTGGAGTCGAACCATTGCTGAATCCAATTTTTGAGGTCTTCATCTGCTTCAAAATATTTCTTTCCAATTTCTTGCTTGAGAGCACGGAAGAGATGGTAGTCGGCACGAACGAGGTTAGGGCTATACGGTGGATGTGGCATTACCTCCCAGCCCATCTCCTTTATTGTTTCTCTTGTGAGTCTTGCAACATGTGGTTTTGCATCGTCATGCAGGATCATCACCTTCGACTTCTCCGGCCTGTTTTCTTAGAGAGTTGCGACGACTTTGTGGAGTTGGCCGCAGTATGTGACAGCAGTAAGTGTCTCTCCACTTCTGAGAGTTTGCCGATAAATCACTTCTCTGATATCCCACCAAACACTGAAGAGAATCTTCCTTTCGTGAACATTGGGCTTGAGATCAGACTTAGGGCTCTCTCCCTTTTGTACCCATTGCCTTTTCCTCGGAAGTTGGCACACAGAACCCAGGACTCTTCGCCTGTCACAATCCGCGGAAGAAACGATTTTCTTCCTTATCTGGACAGAAGAGAAGCAGCGATGGAGAGCCGTCGACCTTTCTGAGTGTCTGACAGGGCATGTGGAATCCAAGCTCCAAATTTCCATGAAAGCCAAGATTCTTCAGATGGATTCCTACTATCCTATGAGACACTTCGAGCTTCTCTGCCAGCTGACGTGTCGTCTGCCAACTATCGGTACGAAGAAGATGGTGTAGTTCACTGTCGTCCAATCCAGTTGGCCTTCCTGACCATGCTTTGCCCTCAGTGAATAATCTCCCTTTAAAGACTTTCCGAACCACTCATAACAGGCGCGATGAGTAGTAGATCCCAAGCCATATATATGGTTAATTTGGTCTGCTGCCTGACGTGCTGTGGATTCTTTAATGAATTCATGAAGAATGCCGTGCTGAAAATGGCCATGAAGTAGATCTGGCATTGAGTTCGGAAGATTGGGTGGATAACGAATTATAAGAAGAGTCTTAACCTGTGTCCGCGTGCGAACGGTAGACAAGTGTGATAGGATTACGAAATCAGCAATCAACATTGGGTAGTGCGTTTACAAGGGGAAGGGTAAAAAAATTTCGAATTGTGAAGAGACTTTTTTTCCAACCTAATATTTGACCCAGCAAGAGATCGATCCCTTGCTACTGCAAAGATAAAAGGATTTTTGCGTTTTTCTGCAATGTGACGGTGTAATGAAACATCTTAGTTAACAGATACCTACTTCATAGCAGATCTTCCTGGTCCCTACTGTCAGCCTGGGAGCTCCGTTAAAGTTCCTATGAAACATGAGATGGTTAAGAGTTGTTCTAGGTGTGCGATATACCTAGGTCTACATCAATCCCTGCTCGTATGCAATCAGTACGAACCATTGGTAAATCAGCCGTATGCTCGTCAACCCGAGTCTTCCCCAATGGGGGATTGGGCGTGATAAGATATGTTGATACTGATTGGATTTCCCCCATCGGGGGAACGCGAGCATACGGCCCCAGAATACGGTGGGAGAGTAGAAATTGGAAGCATTATTCATTAAAAATATCGTTACTGCGTTCTTATCACATTTTGATGCTGAAATGACGCCAAAAAAACTATGGCTAGTGTATTGTCCACTGGTACGGGATGATAGCATGAACATTTTCGAAGACGACATCTTTGGAACAGAACCTGTTCGGAGAGACTGAACACTACGGTCTTAGGGAATGTTAGATACATATTTCGACACGTCTTTACTTTAGAAGTGTTTCTTCCTCCGGAATACCGCTGGTGCAAGGATTTAAATATGAGAACACAAGGTTGGTTGCTACATAAAAGGATTTGCCAAAAACCTTGAAATGGCGCCATTCTAAGCCTTTCAGCCGCCATCAAATGAACAGAACTTACGGTGCAGTACCGTAACACAAATCCGTTGAGCTCTCTTGTTCAGAAAGAGCATTTTTCGTGTATGATTTTTTGATCCACTTCTTATTAAAGCATAAATTTGAATGAAACGCTACAGGAATTAGATTAGCGATGTATGACGATGCATCCGAATTTTGTCTCCGAAATAAATGAAATCAAATCAAATCCGGTTAAGACTCATCAAATAAAGGGTTTTCCCAACAGCTTCGATGATATATTCTGGAGTAGTATAGGCATTCTCTATGCTATACGAGTATACTATACGTTTGCGGGCACTTTCTCCCCTGGTTGCGGGCATTTTCTCCCCTGGTTGCGAGCATTTTCTCCCCCGGGTGTGGGATTTTCTTCGCACGCAACGCACACCGTGAGATTCGGGCATTTTCTCCGCAGACCGGCGAATATCCTCTGAGTACAAGGTGAGTCCCTCCCTACCTGTTTGCATCGCGAACTCCTCCAAACTGAAATGAGCTTCTTCCACATTAAACTAGAGACTCTCCACAAAGGTTAGAATAAATTTCCTCCAAGGAAAGCTTCAGTATAACTTTCTTCGAAGTTCTAATTTATTCACCGAATAAGAACACATTTTTTGAAATTTTATTTAAACATTTATTTTTTGTGGAAAAATAATGTTTAAAGCCTGTTTTAAGGAGCATGAAGGCGGCCATTTTTAGTGTCAGAACAGAGACTGCGCCATGAACTCTTCCGAGTGGTCCCGATTTTATTCAATTGATAGTAAAAACTCTGATTGATTGATGTTTGATACCAGTTAACGATAAAACAAAAACAAGAACACACAAATCCTCCTTTGGTTCTTCATGTGAGCAGCATTTACAGTATCAATCAAATGAAAATCGTCAATGCTTTTCCAGGGCATGACACGTTCTGATCTTTTAATGCACTACATGCTTGCTTTTTTGTTGTACTTTAAGACGATTTTTTATTTTTTATTTTCTCCAGAAAATAAAAATTTTATAAAATTATTGCACTTATTAGGGTGGCTGAATTTTAAAAAAATTACAAAGAAACTTTTACCAAAATTCCTTGAACAACAATTATTCTAACCATCATAGAAAGTATGTAGTTTAACTCCCTGAAGGTCATTTCGACTTGGAAGGGTTCGCTGTGATTTAAAAATTCTCAGGCTAGCTTAGAAGGGAGTCCAAATTGGTTATAAAAGGGTCCAATTCGACGTGAAAATGGTATATATCGTATCCTATTCAGGAGCGGTACTGCTAGTGCGACAGTTCGACGACACGACACATTCCCTGCGCTCTCGTGAGAGCCATCGTATAACTTGGAAGTGGCTGAAGCTCTGGGACAAATTAAGAGGAAGTGGTGGAGAGGCAAACCACCGCATGCCCCCGCCTCTGACTACAACAGGTCGCAAAGCCTTTTTAAAATCCTTAAGAGGTCAAAATCCATAGCCAATGGCCACCAACCTTCCTCTTTCGCTTTTTTGTGCTTCTTGTCTTTCTTGTGTTTCTTCTCCTTCTTGTGCTTCTTGCTCTTCTTCTTTCGTTTCTTATCTAAAGCATAACATGAACTAGCAGCCTCGATCACCATATCTGCCATTATTGCCCACCTTCTCTGTCAGAAGTGTCGGATAGCTCGGTGAACTTCCTCTTTCTGTTCTCTTTCAACTCGCTCTCATCAGAACTTTCCTTTCGGTCGACTTCAGACAGCTCACCTTCCTCCTGCGGAGACATGGTGACATCTGTACCCATTTGTACCTGGAAATTGGACAGAACCTTTAAATTTTTAGTGCGCAGGAGTGATCAGATAAGCCGTCAACGTGCCGTGATTCAACTAGAGCAACTGGTAGAAGCTGCTGAAAGAAAGAACTTCACTATGCACCTCCATAAAATGGTGTTATCTAGCAACTTTTCAGTTTAGTTGTGTGTATGCGCAACATAGACGCCTTCGTATTGACTCTGTGCGGGTCTGTCCCCTTCAATGCAGAAGGTCCGCCGTTTTCTGCAAGCGATATGTGCTAGCAATATAAGGCACAAGGGAGGAAAAACTAAGAAGGGCTTCTCGAAGGCGGTGAATTATGCGAGGGGATGCCAGTCGAATAAAGCAGAGGTGAAGGTCTCCAACGCGCCCAGTCATTTGAACACAAACACTCTTTTGCGGATATATTTTGGGCGCAATCCTTGTCCTAGAGGTCTTATCCTTTATTCCCTATCTGTTAGATATACGAAAGGTGGCCAATAGGTTGATGTCTATATGGCAACTGGAGAACTGCTCCTCGAATTTTCCTGCCCTTTTTCGAGCTCCACTTCGGAATAGCAATGGTAGGCTATGTTTATTCTTTTGTATCGTCCCTTACTTTACACAGCTTCATTTGGATCTACGTGGTAAATTAAGTAACTCACATCTCTTTCAGGAATGTCAACCTATTTGATCTATCGAAACAGATCGAAAGACAAAAGGATCAATGTGTGGTCACGTCATGAAAAATAGCTTCTCACAGAACCAGGTTGTGGAAAGGACCCAGTAAGTAAACGTCGATACCAGTGGCACCACTCACTATCATCGACGTGAATGAATGTTCTCTTCGTAAGGATCTACCAACGATTAAACATGTGGGTATGCTGGGTATGAAGGGTGTCTAAGGGAGGGGGGGGGGCACTTGTTTCTCTATCCGGTACCTCATCACGTCCCCCCCCCCCCCTCCCTTCCCCCATGAAAGTGCCTGAACGTTCTCAGACGGACATTGGGTTTTTGAGGAGATTCAGTGTAGACTTCTAGTGGCGTAAACCACTATGCGGTCCCTCGAACTAGGATTGTACCTGTATTCTATTTATAGTAAGCGAATGACAAGGAGGGCTAATATTAATCATAACCTTTTCTTTAGCACTTGACGAATGATACTGGGAAATGCTTTCTACCACAATCATTCAAGATAAACAACAGAGATCATGCTGAAGGAGAAACGAAGGTTAGGAACGCAACTGCCCTATTTGAAACGTTCCCCTCGGCTAGGACTGCACCGGTAATTTTTAGTCAAGGTACAAATCCTGCGGTTCGGGAAGAAAAAGGTCGATACGCTTCTAGTTACTCGTAAATATTCGCAACAACATAAACGGCTTAAAAGAAACCACACTCGCCGATACACTTAAAACCGGAAAAAACCCGTCCGAGTTGTCCGGGGTGCAACGCCCACAGCCGCGCGATTCAAACATGGTTTTTATTAACCATGAAACGCCCTTACTATAGGCTTTATACGTCGGAGCCAGGGATGAAGGACATTAACGACGCTACGACGCTCTATGGGATTTTCTGCCCATCAGAAGCCCCCCTCCCCCGACCCTATTTGCGCCGGAGAAGCATGCAAGCAAATAGCACTAGCTGCAGCGACTGATTAGCAAAAGGATAGGCAACTCGGTCCCGTAACGATCTCCCTGAATTTCACTCCGAAACTACGGTGAATAACTTAGACGGGTTTTTTTCCGGTTGTAAGTTTATCAAACACTAGAAACCACAGCCACCAGATGACGAACGGATTGTAAGCAAACCTAATTCAGAAAGATACAACGAGAACAATCACAAAGAAATAATGTCACACATAGAACGGCTACGTAAAATATCAAAGCTTTCTAAACTCGGTAATTTTCGATCCCTGCCATTTATTTCCGTCGGTGGAGCGGCGGTCGCGCCGCATTCCACATTGGAGCATGATATTTCATGCCCACACGATGGCACAGCTCCTCACACGCTACCTGTCAGAGTACAAGGTCTAGTCTCGGTGGAAGAATAGCAGGACCGTCTTGCTCTACAAGAAGGGAGACGTGCACGACATTGGCAACTATCGCCCGATTTGCCTGCTGTCCGTAGTCTACAAGCTGTTCACTCGAGTCATCCTGAATAGGATCAGCAGAACGCTGGACGAAGGACAGCCACGCGAACAAGCAGGATTTCGGAGAGGTTTCAGCACGATCGACCACATTTATTTATTCATTTATACGTGAAGTTCACGCGAAATATAATTCATAAGGATATTGAAAGAATTGTCAAAAAAAGACTGCTACACTCATAGAAAGACAAGCAATTAAGCGTTTCGGAAATGTCTGATAAAAAGTCTTTTGAATTTACTTAAGGAGTCAGGAGTTGGAGATGTCTTTGATAATTTGAAGAATTCGGATCCAGCCCTTTGTGTAAACAATATGGAATCCCCAATATGTAGTCGTCAGGAACTTCAAAGAGGCGAACCATGGGATTATCGGTATTTATTTAGATAACATTGATTGGATAGGGTCTTTCAGTTGTTCCAAAACGGTGGATGCAATGTATGAAACCTTCAGCTTTATTCTAAACCACGTTATCTCTTTGTTTATTCCAATAATAAGGATACCATTGGCTAAAAACAGGCTGCCCACTGTTTAATAAGTTATGAGGCGAAATGTAGGGCATACAAGGAAGCCATGTCATGCAGCTCCACTCTATTGTGGGATCCTTACAAGAAAGAACCTCTCATTTTCGAACGTAGGCTTAACAAATTCAGTGCTTTGATAGAGTCTAAGTTAATTGGAAGTAAGAATAAAAGATCCCTTTATAAACTTGTCAGCTCTAGGCTCAAAAAAAGGTGTTCCCGCTCTAATTAACTCTGATGTTGAAGTAATTTTCAAAGATTGTGATAAATCAAATAGGTTAGACGACTTCTTTGAACGGGTTTTCGTAAAGGAAACTCTTACATGTAGTTGTAGTGGTGACTTTATTGGCAATTCTTTTCCTGCAGTCCCCTTAATGGTAAATTCTCCTTCTCTTGATCGTGGTACTATCAACAGTCTCATTAGTAAGTGGTAGAGTTCGGGTGCTATCACCTCGGACAAAATTCCATTCTGTTTTATTAAAAGAATTGTCAATCACATTGCAGCGCCATTAGAATTTATTAGGGTGACCAGAAGGTATCTGCAGAAATACGACAATTTTTTCAAAATGACACAATTATTTAACAACATTTTATCAATCAACCAAATATTTTCCATCAACACTACAACTGGACTACTCTCCGCCAACGTTCCACAAAACTTCGAATTCCTCTGGCGTAAACATCCGGAGACTTGGACGCGAAAAAAGCTCGGAGGCCATTTTCAAGGTGGTCACGATCTTCATAACGCTTCCCTTTCAGATGATGCTGAAGAGATCGAAAAAGGTGGTAGTCACTTGGGGCCAGATCTGGATTGTATGGTGGGTGCGGCAGAACTTCCCATCCGAGTTCCAGAATTTTCTGAGAAGTCGTCTTCGCGATGTGTGGGCGCGCGTTATCGTGCAGCAAGCAAACCTTGTCGAGCCCGGGCTATTCCTTGCGCATCCTGTCGGCCAGTCTCAGCAGTTGGGTAGCGTATACCTCGGCAGTGACAGTCGTGCTGTCAGGCAGCAGCTCGAAATGGTAGATCTCATACACTCCCCACCAGACGCTCAGCATGACTTCCCTCGCATGAATTTCACCTTTTACGAAAGATTTCGGCACTTCATCGCGTTGGCACCACGCACGTTTACGATCGTGGTTGACTAGAAGACCCAGTTTTCGTCTCCTGTGACGATGGTGTCCAGCCAGTTGAAGGTGCGAGTTCGGGAGAGCAACTGAGTGCATATGTCCAGACGTACTCGGCGGTTGTCGTCGGTCAGTTCGTGTGAGAGCCACTGACCGAGCTTTTTAACCATTCCAAGAGATCGCAGTCCATTGTCCACGGTGGATCGGGAACAGCCAAGAGCAGCAGCAAAATAACGCACACCTTCATATGGATGCTGCTCCGCCAGTTTCCTCTGTTCATCCGAAGATATCGTTGCCGGTCGACCAGAGCGAGGCTCATCTTCGCCACTCTTGTTCCCGCTTGTGAAGCGTTTGAACCAGCTATACAGACCGTACACAAGGAGCTTCAGAGCCGAATACACGACACAAGTTTCGATAGGCTTCTGCACCTGTGCCCAGGTTCAAACTCGTAAAGAGTACGTGCCTAACATGGGTAGACAGTTCGGGCATCGTACAGTGAAACAGGCAAGGAAGATGGAGCTGGATATGTTGTGCAGATGGAGCAGAATAGTGTCTTTATATAGCACTTATGTTGAAATCTTCAGAACATTCTAGAAAAAATTTGGAACATTGCGAAGTTTATATAGAATGGTTGTGGACCCCCTAAACACTTAGATAAATATCACATTCTATCAAAATATCAGCATGGTTTTAAAAAGAATAAGTCTACTGTTACACAAATGATTAACACGCTCAATTTATGGACTAACCAGAAAACTATCTCAACGGTAGGTCGGAACGGCCCAAGTGTTCTATATAGGCAGGATCGCCTTTCTCTGGGAAACAACAAAATGCAAATATCTCCACCCCAATACGACTCTGCGCAGAGTTAGGGATGACGGAAGTTGGGCTGTTGGCGGCGTTAGCCCTATGCCTGTACGCGGACGGCGAGCTCAAGTTGGCTGGAAGCAGCGATGACGAGCGAGAGATGGTGGCGCAGTGGGTAGAGGGGCGGCGTAGTCCCCATGATCGCTGTTTTCAGCCAACTTGAGCCCACCCTTCGCGCGCAGGCAGAGGGTTAACGCTGCTAGGCCCAGCTCCCCTCGTCCCTAACTCTGCGCAGATTTGTATTGGGGTCGAGATACCTGCAGTTTATTACTTCCCAGAGACAGGCGATTCTGCTCAAACACAATACTTAGGTCGTTCCGACCTACCGTTGAGATAGCTTCCTGGTAAGATCTTAGATAAGAAGAGAAATGAGGACGTGATATATCTTGATCTTGAGAAAGCGTTTAATAAAGTGGTCTATCCTAGGTTACTTTAAAAGCTCAGACTTGTTGGTATTCACCCTAAGATCATTGATTGGATTCAAGCTTTTCTTTTTAATCGTACTTTTCAGGTGCGGGTGAACAACTCGCTTTCTTCTATAATATCTACCCTAGCGGAGTTCCGCAAGGAGGAATTTTGTTTCCTACTCTTTTTAATATTTATACTTTTGAGATCCCGGACTTAACTAGCAGATATGGCATTCACTGCAGACTACTTGCCGATGATATTAACATTTTTGCTGAAGTGAATCATGCAAATACCACGAGAAACGTTGATGTTCAGGCATGTGTCGATTATATATATATATATCAATGGTCAAAAGACTCGGGTCTTCCTATACCTGTTGCTAAGACCAAGGTACTCCATTTAGGTCCCACAAATCCTATGTATAGCCATAATTTTTTTCAATGGAATTACGCTCGAGGATGTGAATAGAGTTCAAGATCTAGGCTTTCCTTGTGATCGTGGCTTGCCTTTGACGAGCACTGTTGTCAGGTGGCTGCAACGGCTGAACGCAGGCTCTATCTCCTTTTTAAAACTTTACGATCAAAAAATCCATATATTCTCCTAGAAGCCTACAAAGTCTACGTTATCTATTGCCAAATATGGCACTTGTATTTTTAGCCCTCATAAGAAGTCTATGATTGAAAGACTTGAAAGGGTGCAAAACAGTTTCACGAGGAAACTGTTCATTAGAACACAGGGCCTCAACCACAACGACATCCCTTCAAACTTAGAAAGGAACAAAATACTTAACATCGACTCCTTTGAGATCCGAAGGAAAAGGAATGACCTTTTATTGCACTATAACATCCTATATGGAAGAATCGGACTTCGCCCTGACGACGTTTTCAAAGTAGTTCAGTCTTCGATGAGAGGGGCTGGTTTTAGGCCGAGTTTAGCCGTTCAAAAACGTCTCTTAAGTTCAATGGCTTTGCGTATCGTGCTAGCTTGGAGTTTGCTAAGCTAAGTAAATCAAGCCACATCCCTACAGAATTTCGCAAGTTCAAGACGAATGTCCTCCACTACCTACGCTAGAAATGTGGTTCCCTTTTTCTCTATTGCATTCTACTTTCCTTGTTTTGTTTGTTTGCCTTCATATTTCTACCACCTTAGTTCTTAGTTAGTTCTAGTCCATTCAGCTCACGACCTTGTACGTTTGAGTCCTTCGCTAATGTGGTTTGTTTGTGTTCACACCGGAGTTTAGTATATGCATGTGCATGTGGTTTCACATGAAATAAATGTTAAATGTTAAATCTTACACAATGGCACAGCTCCTCACACGCTACCTGTCGGAGTGCAAGGTCTAATCTCAGTGGAAGACCAACAGGACCATGTTGCTGTGCAAGAAAGGAGACGTGCACGACATTGGCAACTTTCGCCCGATCTGCCTGCTGTCCGTAGTCTGGAAGCCATGCGGCCATGCGAACCCATGCGAACAGCCATGCGAACAAGCAGGATTTCGGAGGGGATTCAGCACGATCGACCACATTTATTTATTCATTTATACGTGAAGTTTATGCGAAACATAAACAATTCATAAGGATATTGAAATAACTGTAAAAAAAGACTTCTACACTCATAGAAAGACAAACAGTTAAGCGTTTCGGAAATGTCTGTTCAAAAGCCTTTTGAATTTTCTTAAGGAGTCAGGAGTTGGAGATGTCTTTGATAATTTGAAGAGTTCGGATCCAGCCCTATGTGCAAAGGACGTAGCACGCAGGGAAGTCTTAGTTCTTGGAAAATGAAGCTTTGCCTGTGCACCTCTGGCGGTGGAAGGCTAAAACTGCTCCATAGATAGGCCAGTCATTGAATTTAGGTTTTGTAAATCGTACCTTTTTCTTTGAAAATGAGGTCGTACCTTTTTCTTTGAATAGCAAGCGACGAGATGTCAAAAATTTTACTGCGTATAGGGGTGGGCGGCATGTGGAGTACTCATAACCATGAAGCCTTATCCACAGCTTTCTAGTAAAGTTGTTCTGCACTGCTTCAAGTTTTATTATGTTGCGACTTGAGGACGGATTATATACAGTTGTGCCATATTCAAGTTGTCGTCGTACATAGGGCTTATATGCTGAAACTAAATGTTTCACTGAATTAATGCTCAAGGACTCGAATATGTTGTGGATAGTTCTATTGGCTTTACTGGATACATCATCACAGTGAGAATTAAAAGGGAGCCTGGGGTCAATAAGAAAACCTAGATCCCGAACAATATCGGTGCTGCTAAGTTGGGACCCTCCAAGGTAATAAATGTGCCTACTGTCAGAACTTCCAAGGTGGAGCAGCTTCGTTTTAGGTAAGGAGAGTTGGAGCTTCCATGTCGCCGACCACTCAGCAATAGCTTTAATAGCAGATAGGAGTGCAATACAACCCTCAGTCTTTTCAATGATTTCGCAGGTCTTCGTTATATCGTCCGCAAACGTTTTGCAGGACACATTATACCTTTGAATTAGTTCTGGTATTTCAGAAGTATGGATGATGAAAAGAGTAGGAAATAAAACTCCACCTTGCGGCACTCCACTTGACGTTCGCCGACCAGAAGAAGGCTTTCGACTTTGTCAAAACTGAAGCGGTCATCGAAGCCCTGTCAGGATGTTCCTACTCAGTACATCAGAGTCGTTCGAAAGCTGAATGGGAGTGCACAGTGGATTCACGACCAAGATCTCACCGTTCTAGAACGACGTCTTTGTCAACGTGAAGAGAGGGGTTCGGCAAAGGGATCAATAAGGAAACCTAGATACCGAACAATGAAGAGGGTCCCAACTCAGCAGCACTGATATTGTTCAGGATCTAGGTTTCCTTATTGATCCCCTTGCCGAACCCCTCTCTTCACTATTCTCGAAAATCTTCAGCGCCACCCTCGAAAACGTCATTTGCGATCTAGGATGGAACGAATGGGAGTGAAGATCGGCGGCCGGCGACTGCACCATACCATCTTCGCTGAAAGAATTCTTCGCATTAGCCACGCGGTATTCGTGCACAACACGCGATAGGCAGTTTTACTTCCTCAAGCTTGAGTAATCAAACAGACATAAACAAACAATAACGCAACAATAAGGCGTACGTAAGCATACATAATAATAAGGCATAATAGGGCAGCTTACAGTAACAGATAAGGCATGTGTGGAAGAAGGCAAGCTTAGAAAGGTTACAAGAACTATTTCTACGGCGCAATAGGAACGAACTTAGGGATATTTGAATGTATGGCGCAATCTGAGAGATAACAAACGGGGTTAAGGCGCAAAAGAGAAAACTGGTGAAGCTGAGGGTGCAAAACAAGAGCTTGGACATGCGCGCAGGGAAGAGGGAAAATAAGAAAATGGGGTTCAGGATAGTGGAGGAGATCAGGGCCCTGAGTCATCAACGACTTACAGCAATTTAACGGGGAAAATACAGCCTAGGGTCAGATTCATCAACGATAGCGCTGGTATCATCTCACCGCGGATTCACCATATCGGTCCACGTATTATGGCCAAACTCTTACAAGTCGCCATTGCGCATTCCGCTGTTCGCTTCTCAAAAAAAAAAAAAAACCTCGCGTTAGAGTCGCGATATTCGCTTCGCTGACGACATCGTGCTCTGAACACCGGGTATTAGTCAAGCAGGGTGAGTACTGGCCGAGTTCGACAGAGTGTGTGGGAGCGTAGGACTGCAAGTTAAGCTTGCGAAGTCGAGTTCCCGAGAAACGGACGAGTTTTCGATGCCCCATTCACGTTTAACGGCAGGAATATCTCTGATGTTGAGTGTGCCAGCTACAAGTATCTAGGTGGCCAAAGCACGGCCAACGATCAAGTACTGGAACTCTAAAGTGCTGAAGTTAGCAGATGGGCTAACCTTATATGTAACATGAACGCTGAAACGCCGAGCAATACGCTGATTGACTTCTTCTTGAAAACCTGTAACGAGAGATATGATAATTCTTGCGTACGTCTGACGAGAGGGCCCACGTGCTCTCTTGGCAACCAAAACGGACGTATTGAGTTGTTACTGCCATAGGAGCGTATGATGTATGAACGTATGAACAATCCCATGAACAATGTCGAGGAAGGAATTATGGTGTTCAATGTTCTAGCAAGAGTGCAAGAATTTGAAAGCAATAAGTTTTGTTTCAAAGAAACTCTTGAGATAGTACCCAAAAACTATACTCCAGTAAATCAAGTCATTTTTACCCAAGGTCGATACAAAGCTTCGTAGCTAAATTGTGAACGATTTCAGGAAAGGAGGTGCCTTGGAGATGTAGGTTTGTATCCCATCCACGCTCTCGATGGCGACGCGCTGCTACAGATAGCGGCGCTCTGATACAGGAGTATCATCTACATCGGCGAGGTCGGAAAGCTGTTAGGAGAGGGCTTGCCTGCCTCTCCTCCCACCTCTTGTCTATCGTTCCTTACAGTACGACATCTAATAAAGAAGTACCATTTTCATGTCGAACTGGACATTTTCCAAATTAGATTTGAGAAGTGTCCAACTTAACTTTTTACGTCGTATTGGACACTTTTCTAGTCAAATTGGACACTCTTCTACGCTAATCTAATACCTTTCAAATCAAAGTGAGATCTTCCAGATTAAAACGAGCTTCTTTTACACTAATCTAGGGACTCTACGAAAACGTTAGGATATTTTCTTGCTTAAGGAACAATTTAGTATGACTTTGTTAAAGTTTTTAAAGCTTTGATTTTTAAATTTTTTAAAAGTTTCAAGTCCTAAAGTTTTAATTCATCTACCCAATAAGTGAATACATTGATTGAGATTTTATAATTTTTTTATATTTTTTAGAGGAAAAATAATAGTTTAAAGCTTGTTTTAAAGGGCAGGAAGGCGGCCATTTTTTAGTGCCAAAAAAGAGATTGCGCCGCTCGCTCTTCCAAGACGTCGCAATTTTTATTTGATAGTAGAATTTCTGTTTCATCAAGTTTGTTACTTTTTAACAGCATAACAAGGTGAACTGTTGAGAACACATATATCCTCACTATTATGGTTCATGTAAGTGGCATTTACACTACCATTCAAATTAAAGTTGCGGCGAACTTTCTGAGTGCATGGCGCAATCTCATCTTCTAATGGACTATATGCTTCCTTCTTGTAGCGCCAAACGCAATTTAAAAATTGGCGCCGTCTACCGTCTGATGCACTCTACCGTACCTCGTCAACGACTCGAGAAAATTTGGGCCGGAAGTGGACCGAAAGCGCTGTACCGTTGCAGTCGTCAGAACACCTAATCTTGCTCCTCCTCTCCGACAGCCCCGTCAAGAGGACGCCACGGATCCCACTCCTCAGTTCAAGAATCCCCTCAACAGGACTCCCGAATCCAGCTCTTCATCTCCAAGAGCCCCGTCGACAGGACGCCCGAATGTGCTCCTTCTCTCCGAGGGCCCCCTCGTCGAGACTCCACGAATCCCGCCCATCTTTCCCTCCTCCTACCCTTTTCTGAGTCGTGTCGACTCGACATTAATTGAACATCTGTTGTTTGCTTAGGTAACTGAGTAGAAATCGTTCCTTGTTGTGTTATTGACTGATAAAACTGCTAACATCGACATCGGTAGGTATGGCAAAATTACAAAGGGGATGGTCATCGCTGCGACACTTCTTTGCTGTGCTTTAGACCAATGCTAGTTTGGGATAGGTAAACTAAAAAATTTCAAAGAAAGTTGTACCAAGTTTTCCTTGAACAAAAATTATTTTAACCATCTTATTGAGTCTGCACTTTAACCTGCCTGAAGGTCATTTTGATTCGGAAGAGTTCGCTTTGATTTCAAAAGTAAAGCTGGCTTAGAAGAGTGTCAAATTCGCTTTGAATTTTGAATCGATTTTACCATTTCAACTAGCAAGGTAATGAAGCGGATCCAATGCAAAACCTAAAGAGTTACTTAAACGACAACAACCTCATTTTAATGAGGAACGCGGCTTCCTAGGACAGAAGTAACATCATGCGCTTTAATGTCCACAATACCGTTATGTTTAAAGGAAATGGAAAGGGACCACATTTCTGCTTGTTATTTAGCTTATTCGAAAGCCTTCTACATAATATCCGTCCTGCTATTCTTTCAAAAGTTCTTTGAATACAGTATTAAAGAGCAACTATGAGTTTTCTAAAATATTTTCTGACTGTGTTCAATCCGTAGGAGATAACGACAGCGTTTTCCCTTCTTATCCCACGCCTAGTGGAGGTTGCTAAGGCCTATGTTGTACTTCGGCGATGCCGTTGTCGGCGACAGTATTGCAAGAGCTCCTTCTCACTGGGTAGCATCCGCTCAACACTGTCGCCGACGTCGCCGATAACAGCGTCGCCGAAGTATGACATAGGCCTAATGAACGATTGGGTTCTCTGGTTCTTTCTAGGCTTTCGTTAATCCAGAACCTTAGATCACTCACCTCTTAGTTTGTCAGATCTGATCTGATTGGATGTTGTCAACAAGGTCGACTTGATCTCTTGTATTGTTCGTAGGTTGTAGTGTTGTTTTGATTCTTTCACCCTCGTGTGCTATTGGTGTGAGTTATTGAAGCCATGTTTCGACACGAAGCTGCGGCTCGCAGCTATCCCGGTCGTTATCAATCGCTATCAGTATACGGCTGTATAAAATCCGGTGGAGAGAGGGACCCACTTCCACTTCTTCTTCTCGCTTGGCGACCTCCATCTCTCAAGTGCCTTCTCTCCTCCCCACAAGTTCTACTGCTAGTTCTTGTGAGTCTTCTTCTCTGTTTGTGTTATTTGTTTGTGTTATAAACTTATAAAATAACTTGTCTTAAGTACAGCACAAGTTCGTCATCAGCAAACAGTCCCGCGTGGCATCTCACAAGTGGGGTAGGTCTAAAGAGAGAGAGTAAGCACTTTCAGATGTTCTCTAATAAAAAAAATTCATCGAAAAATTTATTGAAGCCGTCAAAGACGTAGTTAACTCCCAAGTTGTTCTCACCTTGGTTTTTCCCTCGCTCCTATGAAAGAGAAGATTGACTACAGAAGTTGAAAAGGTCCTACAAAATTTCATATATCGATCTTTCCGCCGTTGTTGAATAAAGGATCTTTCATAGAAGCAACGACTATCCCAACTTAGTGTGGATTCTTTAGAGTTTATTTATATATTTATTTATTTATTTATCAGACATAAACATAGTTATGCATTACATAAGTAATGACAGATAAACAAATACTAGGACACACAAATTACAACAAACATAAAATTAAACACAGCACGTTTAACATAACTTTTTACGTACCATTAAGGACATGAACGAACCCACAGACATGTTTATGATATTCTCATTCTCACCTAATAATAAGTTCAAGTCCTTAAGATTTCTGTAAGTGAGGATGTTTGATCTCGCCTGCGATTTTGGAACGGGAAGGTAAAGCCTTAGGTTCCCTCTCCTATTCGTAGTCAGAGGTGCACCAAAAAATATCGTGGGATCTATTGAAATTCTATTTGTAAGAATCTTAAACATCATGATCATGTCAACCATCTTCCTTCGACTGCGGAGGCAAGGTAACTTAAGCTGTTTGGCCCTGTCTGGACCTCTAAGTAGGTGGTGTCATAATTAGTACCAAAACACCTTAAAAATAATTTTCGGGTGAAGTTGTTCTGGATGCTTTCAAGAAGAGCAATGTCTTTCTTTTTGAATGGATTGAACATTTAAGTACCGCTCTCTAAAACCGGCCTACGTCTTCTATGCACGAAGAACTGCAAGAGAATCATTGGTTTTGAGCTGTTTGAACACGTTGTAAATACGATAATTCGCCTTTTTAACAATTGCCTCATAATGGGAATCGAAGCTTAGTTCACTAGATATATGGAAACCCAAATCACGGGTGTTTTCTACGTGCCTTAAATCTGTGTCCTTCAGCTTATAAGTTGGTGAACTGTGCTGATGTTTTGACTGAATGACAAGAAAATGCCATTTTCCTGTGGCCAACGGAAGCTCCCAAGTTGTAGCCCATTTCTCAATAAAATTAATTGCGGCTTGGATTTCGTGAGCAGGCTCTTCTCCGTCCACTTCAGTATAAACTTTCGCGTCGTCAGCATATATCCTGACCCCTAGGCTGGTGATAGCTTTAGGAAGTTTGTAGTAAAAATAGTTCAGAAGAAAAATTGTAGCTCTTCTTATGGTGTATAAAATGACTACGAATGAGATCAGCCTTAGTCTCCCCGTTCCCATTGAAATTTTCCGATGAATTTCTTTTATTAGAGGACATCCATACTGGATCAAACCTTACGTATTAAACCAAATACGACTCACGTCAGTTCAAAAATTAGTTCTTGTGAGAAGCGTAGCTCTATGGAATAGTTTGCGCGGCTACCTTCACATATACAGAAACTCCCACGCATTCCAGACTCATCGAATCGCCCGCCTGTCGCAGCGCTGAGAGTCGCCTCTCTGCCCCTCTCCGTCCGCTCTATTTCGTACGCTGTCGCTGAGCATTCGCCGGACTGTTTTCTACTCGCATATTCAGCTGCTCGACGTCGAACAACCCATAGGGCAATTTTCTCTTGTGGCCGGAGAAAAAATAACGATTCTGTCCTGTTTCGAGCCACTTCAGCAGGTGAATTGGATCAATTTTGTCATTGATCGATTCGGCGGAGGCAGGGTGCGACCCCCTGCCAATATTTGACTGTGATCATAGATAGGTCGCACTGCTAGGTCTATCTTTCCTATTCGGCTGATTTTTTTTTCGAGTCATGGACACCGCTTCTGGTATTGCATTTAAGAGCAACCACAAGCGACCGAGGACGTCTTCTCCCCTGCTGGCTACGGAAGGATTAAAGAAGGCCATTGGTGACTTGGAGTCGTGCAGAAAGTGCCAGATTGTTTGAAAACAATCCTACTGCTGATCGCGACGCAGCTAGATTCCGTCATCGAAGAGAACAACTTACTACGCTCCGAAAACGCCCAATATCTCAAGGAGAAGCTGAACTCCACTCAAAGCTAAGTGCGCTGCAGAAAAAGATTTTAGAATTTGAGTCTCTCGGAGCTTCTAAAGATAATCTTAAGACGAGTGCAACGTGTCAAGTGAGATTGATAACTTCCATGAATGTGAACGTCAGTGCTCAATTGTGATAAGTGGTGTCTGTGAAATGTCTTCTCCAAATGTTGCTGATCGAGTCCAACATGACTTCAATTGCGTTGTAAAAATTCTGTCTTTTCTAGGAATTGAATCGTTTCCTTTGAATGTTTATAGGCTTGGCAGGTTGCTGCCAGGCAAAAATAGACTCTTAAAGGCTGTCCTCCCATTTACCTTCCATCAACGTCTTGCTGTGAAAAGGGCTCCCCATCTGCGCTTCTTCGCAGTCAAGGGTCTATTTCTTCGCCCATTCCTGACCTTGGCTGAGAGGAAAGCAAGGAAAGAGCTTCGTGATGCGAGAACTCCTACCCAGGAGCAGGCAAAGGACGTGCCAACTGCGCTTCCTTGCTTTGCTGAAGGGGAGCGTGACACTCGTGCCATGGAAGCCTCTTTCCAGACCTCTGCTTTAAACTGAATAGAAATCTACGGTGTTCAGTTAAGTGCTTGTATTCGAATGTCCGTTCGATTCCTAAGAACGCCAAGGAAATCGATCTATTAGGTTGGTACATAAGTTCTCGCACATTTGGGGCATGAAATATTTGTTATCACAACATACGAACAACAATATCAAATCGTTTGAAGTAACCACCCTTTACATCAAATGTCTTTCGCCAACGTGCTGGTAAGTCATGGATGCCGTTTCTCCAGAACGTGGTCGGTTGTGATTCGAAAAATGTGAGCAGTGCCTCCTTGACATCCTCCCGGCTCCTGGCCGTCCAAATAGCGTCGAAGGCTTGAAAACAAATGATAATCAGAAGGAGCGAGATCTGGTGAGTAAGGAGGATGTGGAAGAACGGTCCATCCGTAGTCCGCCAGCTCAGCCGCCGTCGCTCTAGCAATATGCGATCTAGCGTTGTCGTGTTGAAAATACACCTTCACTTGCCCTCCTCGTGTGATTTGAAGGTGGGCCCTCAACTTCCTCAGTTGGTTGACGTAAACCCCTGCCGTCACTGTTATCCCTTCGTCCAGCAGCTCCCAGTATTCTACGCCAAGAACGCTCCACCAAATGCATAGCATCACCTTTTTCACGTGAAGGTCGGGTTTCGGAACGTCCTCTGCCTCTCCAGTTGCGTCAACCCACTGTGCACGCCGGTGATAATTAGAGTAGAGTATCCACTTCTCATCCCCGGCGACAAGGTTGTGCAGCCATCCGTGGGTACGTCTGAGGGTAAGGAGAGACAGAGCGACATCGGCTCTGCGATCCATGTCATGTTGTGTCAAGTCGTGAGGTACCCAGCGACCCAATTTTGGCACCTTGCCAATCGACTTCAATCCTCGAACGACTGTTGAGTGACTAACACCAAGAGTGCTTGATAGTTCGCGAGTGGTTTGGTATGGGTCCGCTTCCACTCTACTTCGGAGGCCATCCAAACCCAGTGCCATCGGGCGCCCTTCTCGTTCATTATCTTCAACGGAGAATTCACCAACTGCAAACTTTGAGAACCACTGGTACACAGTACTTCGAGCAGGAGCACTCTCGTTGTAAACATCCTTCAGGCGACGATACGATTCGCTGGTATTGAGGCCAGATTGATGCAGGAATAACATGACGTGCCGAATATGCGTCTCAGTTGGGATGAATTGCTTAGCCGTAATAGCTGACGTTAACAACGCAGAAGTAAATGTTAGGAACAGTTTTGTAGCCCTTTCCTTTCTCTATCGATCGATTATTTAAGCGTTTATACATATGAGAAGTTTGGCGGGAAAATGCGCTTTCAATTCAGGAGGGATCAAATGTCCGAGAACTTATACACCAACCTAATAGTTTTAGCTAGTAGATATGACTTATGCGTATTCAATGAAACTTGGCTAAAGTGTCACCATTCTTTGCCATCCTTTTATACAATTCGTGTTGTAAGTTTGAGGCCATTCGTTGCAACAGACCGAGAAAACTGGGAGGTGGAGTGCTGGTTCTCCTTTTAAAAAACCCTACAGTATGAACTTGTCTTTTCCGAAAGCGTATGTGAAAGCTACGAAATTCTAGCACTCGATGTTCTTTGTAATCCAACTCCGGTGAGGTTGGTAGCTGTGTACAGAACGTCCCCTTGCTCGCAACTTTACACTGAACAACTTATTAACCCTACTAGTGACCTTATTATTACTGGGCATCCTGCCATAATTGTTGGGGACTTCAATTTTCCCGAGATCAACTGGATTTCTTCGAGACCTACAGCCTCAGAGTGTGAAAACTTCCTTGAATTTGTGAATAATTATGACCTCAAGCAGTTTATAAAGACCCCAACCAGAGGAGAACATTTTCTTGATTTGCTTCTGTCAAATGACAAAAACCTCATTGGTCGAATTCAGATTAAGCCACCCATTGGCACAAGCCATCACTCAAGCTTCTCATTTGATGTCAATGTCGAGCTTCCTAGCTCTAACGTTGCATACCGCCGACTTTTTTCGAAGTGTGATTACTCAAGAGTTTGCGAATATTTAAGCGGTGTTATGTGGGGTGAATCCCTGGAACAAGCAGGAACAGTTAATGAGAATACGAAATGTTTTTAAATATTCTTTATCACGCATTAGAGATGTTTGTTCCATAGGCCCGTGTGTCCACGACGCGGTCCTCTATGCCAACGTACCTCCAAGAATGTTTGAGCACAAAGTCTGCCTGTTTTCAGTGGCTTACAAATCACAAGCTTTCCAAAATTGCGGGGCTTGCAGAACGTTTTCTAAATGCTTTGCAAAAAATTGGATAAGTTTAATCACAACCTTGAACGAAAAATAATAGAATCTGGAGAGAAGCGTTCACTGTTCAAGTATATAAACAATAGGCTGAAATTTAAGAACAGCGTACCCATTCTAAGCAATGGAAGCACACGAGCAATAGGAGACTACGATGAGGCAAACATGCTAGCCCATAAATTTGGGAAAGTCTTCATTAGTGATGGAAACATCCTCCCATGTTTCGACCCTGCCATCAGTCATGCAATGGAGTCTTTTCCTTGGTTTAATGAACTAAGGATATTCGAACTCCTCCAAAAATGGCCGGCATCCTTTTCGATCACTCCGGACAATATTCCTTGGAGATTTATTAAGGAAACAGCGCAATGTGCTTGCAAAACCGCTAGCTTACATTTTTAATCAGTCCATTATGTACTCACAACTTCACAGGCGCTGGAAACATTCGTACATTACACCAATTTAAAGAAGGAACCGTCTAGCGACCCGATAAACTATAGACCTGTTAGCATCACATCACTTTTTTGCCGTGTCTTTGAGAAAATAATAAGAGATCATCTATCAGAGCATCTGGAGACAAATTCCATTATACCTAAGAGTCAACATGGATTTGTTAAGGGACGCTCTATTGAAACAAACCTAGTGGAATCGCTAAATGATTGGACGTGTGCACTAGACGACAGAAAGAGCTGCGATGTTATTTATTTGGATCTTTCTAAAGCCCTTGATCGCGTTTGTCATAGTAAGCTTATTTTCAAGTTGAAGAAGCTCAAAGTTCATCCTATACTTGTAAACTGGATAAAGGAATTTATCACTGGAAGAACATACCAGGTCAAGGTTAACAACCATTATTCTGAAGCTGAAGATGTTAAAAGCGGTGTACCTCAGGTGTTTTATCAACACTTCTGTTTGCTGTTTATACCTACGACCTTGCCCAGGTTGTCAGGACTTTGGAATACGTTTTAAGCAGTATGCTGACGAGGTTAAGATTTACTGAGAAACTGGAAACAACTCATCAGCCAATCTTCAGTCCGCAATTGATGCTATTTGTTTGTGGTCACTGCCTCTATCTCCTGAGGAAACAGTTCATATGAGGCTAGGTAGCTGTCCAGGTCCAGCAACTTTTGACATTCAAGGTACCATCATTCCTACTGTTGATCATGTTGTTGATTTAGGATTTTCTTACAATAACAAGTTAGACTTTAGCGAGCACTACAAGAGCATTGGCAGGAGGGCGTATGTCCGCACTTACTGAATTTTCAAAGGAATAGGTACGAAAAACATCCAGGTTTTACTCAAGGTGTACAAAACCTACGTTAGACCGCTTTTAGAATGTGGTACAACAGTGTTTTCACCTTGTGAGAAAAAGGATATTGCAGCTATTGAGAAGATTCAGAATAATTTCACTAGTTAATTGTCAGATATGGTGGATTTTTGTATTCTCTAATACCAAGGTCTACAATTAGAAACAAATTTCTCGGTCTTCATTCATTGAAAACACGTAGAAAACTAAGAGATGTCTCCATGGTTTTTAAGATGTCTGGAATGTGTGACGTTGATAGCACAACATACTACAGTTATATAGCATCGAAGACGCGAGGCAATTGCTATAAATTGACTTATCGAAGACCTAGGACTAATACCCGAGCGCATTCATTTGTTGTAAGAGCAGGATCTATGAACGTATCTTTGAAAAGCGCGCTAGTGCATACACCTCCCAACTTTCCTTCTTTCAAACGGATGGCCTCTGACAAGATTCTCAGCTTTTAAACATTTCACTGCCCCTACTTTCACCTCTCAACTCCTACCTCAGTGAATTGTCTTGCTTTAACGCTGCCATTGTACGAAGTATTCTCATAATGGTCTGTGTTGCCGTTCGTCACGTTTTCTAACGTTTGTCTTGAACAACGTAATAAATTATTATTATTATTATTATTATTATTATTATTATTATTATCCAGTCAAGATACTATTAAGAACTTTCTAGTTACCATAGAAATCGTCTTCATAACTGCAAAATCAGAAATTCATTACGTTGAGATGTCTGTCGGTTATCGTAATCAAAATGTTAAGGGTCTTTCTGTGTAGTTGCTGAAGTGTCGTCGCGTTTAATGAATGAAGACCGACTCATTTCGTATAGGTACAAACCAAGCACTGTGTGTCATACGCCGTTTCCATCTGTAGCGACAAATTTAGTTGGCAAAATGAATATGAGGAGTCACAAAACACATCCTCAACAGAATCAGATCCGAACACCTGGATAATCTCCGGCAGTCCTCCTTAGCACATCGGCAGAGCTCTTAACATGCTATCTGTCGTAATGGAAGGTCCCATCTCACAAGGAAGGGATACTAGGTGACTATGGCACTTTGAGATGAGACGTGTATCACTGATGCGACTTCGAACGCTGATACCAAATGTGTGTTCCGTTTCTGCTGTGCGCATCTGTGAACGGAGTTGTGGACCATTTTCATAGCAGGCCCCTTTGCCCTCCAGGTCCACGCAGAGCAGGCCACTCACAAGGGAGCGAGCTCAGGTAGGGTTGACTGCGCTGCCAGCCGAGCAGTGGTGGCGCAGGGGGCAGAGAAGCGGCGTGGTGAGACGGGTGGCTTATGGCTCAACTCCCCTGTGATGAAGGATTTTTGCATTTCCTATAAAAGATCTGACACAATCAACCCAAGCTCTCTATGTCAAATCGCAACGGAAAAGATCACCAGAAAGGACTCGCCTTCATACTGGCACGAAGATATTAGGTTTAGTCATAAATTTTGCAACATTTCTGTTTTTTTTTCTGGATTTCAAACTAAAGCCGCTGAAGTATTACATTGTCTTTGAAAGCTTGTTTCCTAGCGATCATTTTGAGTTATGAGTCGTTAATTTTCTTTCCGTTTTTGAAAAGTTTTATTCACTAAAACGATGACCACTCAAAGTGAAAAGTTGTGTGATTTCACTTTCAACTAGTTCAAGCTCAGCAGCAACCCAGCGACGGGGATCAAGCACATTCAGGAAGTCACCGGCAAGTTCACTCCAAACCGAATAAGTTGGAGATGGTATCAGAAGTTCCGTTCCGCCCAGAAGGGCAACAAAGACAAACCACTCCCGGGAAGATCAACTGCTGTAAACAAAAGCCGATTACGCCAATCCATCAAGTCGAAGTCTTCTGGAACCACACTAGTACTAACAGCTGATCTCCACATCTCCCAGCGAACCACTGCTCGTCAGCTGCTGTAGATTGGAAAGTCGCCAAAATCGCTTTCGTGAATGCCTCATGCCGGCGGAGAGTCGTTGGATACACCGCCTTCAGAAAGGGGCGGGGCGAGGGGCGCGCCGAGGACAAGATGTCCGGGTCCCTGCCTTCACATGGAGGCATCGCATTTTTAATCAATTAGCTTGGCCCTGCATCTCTATCCTGACCTGATTTCGTTCTCGAGACAAGAGTCAGAACCTTGTTCACCATATTTGGAGCAAAAGAGTTTTCAAAAGAGTTTCTGCAGCGCCAAGGCTTTCAACGAGCGTCATTCGGACCAAGTTGCACGCGTAAATGCACTTCAACCATCAGTTTGCTATTCCAGAACCCAGGTACTTAAAGACCGACGAATCCGTGGAAGCTCGATGCCGATAGCCTTGATGGAGCTGGACTCGGTAGCGTCCGTCGTTAGATACTCGGTCTCCTTCACGTTCAATCTCAGTCCAAACCGCTCCAAGCTTGCACATTTCGCTCGAGTTCATTATCTTCGCAAGCGAGCCATTGCGTCATCAGCATAAAACAACGTCGAGGGGACTGGACTCTGAAGCCCTCGTGTGACTGCATCCATGATGACAACAAAAATAAGTGCGGAAAGCGTAGAGACCTGATGTAACCCGACAGAGATGGGACACCACCATGGAGGCTCCAGCTGCAGCTTAAGCTCGGCTCTTTAGATAAGAGAATTCGCACCTACTCTATGAGCTCTTCAGGCTCTCTGATGTCGTAGGGCGTACCATGTCACTTCACGCGGTACGCGATCAAAGGCCTTTTCCAGGTCGAGGAAAGCGATGTCCAGTGGCTCTTGCCGGAGAATATACTACTTCATCTGGTCCAGGTAGCTAGATGAATTTGTACCTCACTGGACGCTGTAGTCCTCAACTGTCCCGCGAGGGATTATGACAACACAGAAATGAAGCGAAGTCAATGTCTGCCGCTAAAATTACCATCTTCACTTTCCAAACCATCCCACTTTATAGGAGCAATCGTACCGCTGTAAACTCCTCTGTCAGTTTCAGCAGTTTAATCCTTTCTCAAACACATGGCTTTTTCGCAGGGATAACAGTTTCAGAAATCTGATCCTTGCTACTCTTCATCGCTCTTGTGTTGAACTTCTTCGCTCACCATAAGTACCTTCACAACTGCAGCCGTTTCCAACCTCGGTGAAGAGGTAGGAAGTTTCGGCAGAAAACAAGACTATGCATCATACAATCTCTGTGAGAACCATACTGACGAAAAGACCGCTTGTCATCCTCTATTCATAACACGTGATGGGCGTTGTGACGCAGACGGCCACTCACTAATGAATCACAACTTGTCGCCCTCGGCGAAAAGAATGGCGCCGTGAAACGGAAACAACACTTGTAATGCCTTCATAGTCGTTCGTGCTAGTGAAAACAACGGCGGAGCAATCATTTCTTTTTTTGATGTTCTGGTATCGATAGAAAGATATTCAGGACAGGAGGTAGGTTACTATGGTACAAACATGAAACATCGGTCAACTATGCTGCTAGCGTTTAGTGTCGAAGAATGTTAGCTGAACAAGGCATTAAGTAGCAGATAGGCTGTTCATAGCCAAGCTCTCACAGATAGGCTCTTTACGTGATAAACCGTAGAAATCTGATCCTTGCTACTCTTCATCGCCTTTGGCGACAGCAGAAAACATCGATATGATTGGATCCCCGTTGCTCTCGAAGCGTCTCCCTGAATTGCAGAAATAAGTAATTAGTGCATTGAAATGGGTTACCTCATCCAAACTTTGTCAAGACGCTATTCTCTCTCATCGCTTGGTTAAAATACATTCTTTCAAGTGAAAAGATGAAACCATCCTCATTGGCTGGAACAAGGTACCCTTTATGAGGCTTCTACAAAAGCTGCAGTGAATCACTGTCAAAGTGGAGCAAAACATCTTCAGCCCCATTCGGTACTGTTTAACAACGTGCGAATATAAGGTAATGAGCTGTGAGGGCTTCCATGGTATAATCCTAGCTAGGAGGGGGAGGGGGCGTGATTTTTACGACCACAACCTAATCTGAACCTCCTGAAGAGCCGAAGAGCCCAGCTGTCGTTTTGTGAGATCAGGACGCTCTGGCAATTTCAAGGCACTGGGTGGTGAGGCACAGGAGAGGGAAGCCCCGATTGTGAGTGGTCCCCTTTAACTGCGATTGCATCTCTTTTAACAATAACCCCTGATTCGCATGTACATGTACTGTCCCACATTGTTTGTTCCAGATCACTTCTCAGAAACACCGGCGTTATGCGGGTTAAGGGTGCACTCCCTCCTATGCGTGGACCTCTCTAATGCAGAGCTAACGTTAGGACAGCTCTAGGAGGACTAGGACACTTTCCTTGGCATGGTTCGCTCCAGCTCTATGATTTCCTGGAAAAGTGAAACTAAAAAGGAGTAAGAAAACTCATCATCTCAACCTCCTAACACGCATTGTGCCGAAACACCGATGACCTACCGGGTTCGCTTAATCGCCACTCCCGTTTTGTTTATTTCCTTTTGTCTGTTCTATAACACATATCATTCCTTGAAACATCAGTGCTCACAGCTTAGAGCAGTTAAGGATGGATGAGGGGAACACGAACAATCTGCCATGCACAAGGTAACGACACAGAATAGAAACAAATTTGACAGACCTTACCAGCAATATTGTTTTAACACATTTGTTTAAGCCTTGGGCGGCTGATAGAGGGGCTTATGTAATTGCAGGATGTTTTGTTGTGATCAAGATTCTCGCGCCAGGCGGAGTCGAACCTGCACCCGTAGTATCGCTGCCCGGAAAGCAGAAAGTTCAAATTCGACTCCCGCTAGACGCAAAAGTTTTGACCGCAGCAAAACATCCTCTAACAACATATAAAATTGACAAAACTGAGCATGCAACAAACTCCTCCAGCAGCGCAATACACATCTATAGAGGTTAGGCCCACATGATG
Organism: Heligmosomoides polygyrus bakeri; assembly: GCA_947359475.1. Classification (NCBI taxonomy): domain Eukaryota; kingdom Metazoa; phylum Nematoda; class Chromadorea; order Rhabditida; family Heligmosomidae; genus Heligmosomoides; species Heligmosomoides polygyrus. The sequence continues at coordinate 83,586,757 of OX375869.1, read as the reverse complement.
GAACTTCATACAGGTTCGCCGCATCCAACTTTAACTGGACCAAAACGCCCAGGTTCAACTTTTCAGAAATCTGGCATGACGTTGCTCAATTATGGTGTGAACTTGATAAGCTGTCGACCAAGATTGTCAACGGCTTTATTCCTGCCTGGTGTTTCAGCAGCTTTTCCATATTCATAGCCTGAAAAAAAATCGGCAGTATTCGGAACGCCACTCTTCCAAATATCATTTCATCCTGCTTTAAGGATGGAATGAAGTTTGAGCGAGTGGCGTTTTGAATATTGCCGATTTTTTTCAGGCTCCGAAGAAGGCAAAGCAGCCGAAACATCAGCAGGAATAAAGCCGCTAACCATCTTGGTCGACTTCTTATCAAGTTCGCATCATAATTGGACTAAAATGCTCCTGATGCATAAAACTGGTACATGTTGCAGAGGTATAGACGAATTCAATAGACGAATTGGACTATTAAGCAGAAAAATGGGCACTATTGTACTTCACGGACTCCAGAGGATGAGGAGAGGGCAAAAAAATTCGCCTAAACTTCGCCCAGGGTAGTTATTTGGGGTGCTTATCACGAATCTGACATCAGCCTTTGAAATTTCGGCCGATTACGGTAGGTGCGGGTAACTAAGGCTGCTGAGATCATAATCACCGGTTTCGCCCAAACATCGCCTAGGGCGGGGGAAAGGGGGGGGGGGTATTTGGAGTGCTGATCACGAATATGATATAGGTTTTTCGTTTTACGCTGGAGGCGCTTGGTTGGGAGGAAAATCCGACCAAGGAACATGAAGTCGGGTGCAAGTAACACCCCCTCCCCCGACTGCACTACCGTAACCTATCGTACTCCAGCATACAACGAAAAACCGATGTTAGATTCGTGATCAGCACCACGACAAACAACCCCCACCCCCTAGGCAAAGTTTGGGCGAAATCGGCGATTATAACCTCGGCAGCCTTAGTTACCCGTACCTACCGTAACCTAGGTACTCCAACGTAAAACGAAAAACTGATGTCAGATTCGTGATCAGCAACCAAATAACCACTCTGGGCGATGTTTGGGCGAAATTTTTTTCGACCTCTCCTCGTCCTCTGGAGTCCGCAAAGTACAATAGTGCCGAAAAATGTACTAACCTAGTGCAATCAATGACAGGCATCAGTGGCGAAGGAATCCGCTGTTTCTCCAACAGGATCTCGAAACTTCAGAACTGCAAACAGCCAGTGCCCGAAGCCAGCTCCCACGACGACCGCCATAGCTGAAGTGACGAGCAGATATGTAACGATAATGCAACAGTTGACTGAGTAGATAGTTTGGAACTATGAACGGAGATAACATGAAATAAGAAGTGACAGACTCACTCAGCCATGTATTATAAGTCATCACTATCAACATCAGCCAATAGGCCAGAACAAGTTGCACTATGTAGAGGAATGCTTGCGTGAGACGTATAGACGAGAAAGCGGACGCTGAGGAGAATGGGCTGTAAAAGTGGAATCATTTTTAATAAAAAAGCCTTTCGAACGTAGAGCTTATTAAAAAAGAACTTGAAAAGAACCTTGAAAATAGAAACTTGAAAATAGAACTAGAGCTGATAGCTTCATAGTTCCCTAGTGTTAGGCCTTTCTGTGTGTTAAAGGTGGTAAAATGTGGAAGCGTATGCCGTATAGAATAGGCGATAACTCTTCACACTTTAAGTGTATTTCAATTACGTACCAGCTAAAGTCTAGCAAGAAAGCCTGTTGGCACTCATGTACATTTATGGCTCTAGAAGTTAGAATACCAGACATCGACGGTTGAAAATGTTATTTGGGGTGCTGTTCACAAGTATGATGCAATGTTTTAAAATAGCGACCGATTACGGTACTTTACGGTAAGCATTGCAGAGTAGGGGCGGCAGGATCGGTCGGCTCATTTATTTCTCCCAAACATTGTGTTATTTGTGCAGTATGCGCAGTTACGCAACGAGATATCAGCAAGAAGTCGCTGGTAATTCGAAGCCATGGGCAATGTAAAAGAGTGTGCCAGTGGCATCGTTTTCTCCATTTATGTGGTCGGGTTTACTTCCCAGCTACCCAAATTCAGATGAAAAATTGTCAATCACAAATTGAATTTTTAGGAAAAATGACAGTTTTGTGATTGGCACTCCAAACAACAGCATCTTTATGAATGCTGGGTGAGTTTCATGACGCCTGCCTAGTTCCTCGTACCGTGCGTACTTCACAGTACCAACAAAAGCGAAGCTCATATCCCTGATCAGCATTCAAACTAGCCTCTCCAAGCAAAGTTTCGGCAAATTTTTCCAACCTATGGAGTCGTAAAAATGTAATAATGTCAATCTTACCATATTATCCAAGCTTCTCTCCCAGACGAAGTTAAAGGGTAACACTATATAGCACTCACTGACATGAGCATTGAAATTAAAAAAAAAATAAAAACCACTTTTCTTGTTATTCGAAGATATGTGACACAAAAAGGACCGCGTAAATGTACTCAAACAAAGCGGTCCCTTAACTGTTTCCCTACGTTGCATTCTTTAGTTTCTGCTTTATTCCACTACACCACACAAGTGTTTGCGCGGAAATAGAAAACGTACGCCTGCCAAGTGGCTGGAAGATGTCGCATAAAAGTAGAATGTGCGGTTTAATCGAAAGACAGGGTTCACTAAATTATTTCTATCGCACTGAAGCTTAGAGCGAATGTTGTGAAGGCTGCAAGCAACTGCAAGAATCTCGGCTTGTGACCAAAACTTTTGCACCTGGCGGACTATAGCCGTTGTCACTTTTTCAGGACTAGACAGATCAAAACGAAAATATGGCGGCTGCAGTGTTGAACCAAGGACTGCCAGTGATGTGAATGGTCAAACGAAAGAGGTTGAAGATTGCAAAAAATGGTGAGCACTAAAACCATCCTCACTAGCGGTCCATCATAAAAGCTTGTTAGTGTTGGCACTACAGTATACATCGAGCACTTCTGCCCGTTTCATGACCTCAAAAATGCATCTTCCTTTCAAAACAAACACCTCTATTAGCATGAAATACGTGAACCAATAAGTGATCTTCGCATTCAATTTTCTCTCAATTTGTGGCCGCACGTCATGAATCATAGGATTAAGGCGTGGCTGAATAGTGTAGACTGTATCCTTTCCAGAGAGGTCTGGTAGAGGAAGGCTCTTTGCCAGAACAGTTTATTCATGACACCACGCGTGAGCAGACCTCCTGTCGACTGTGTCACCAATCACGCGGGGAGCGACTCGAGCTTGCGAATGGTCATAGCGGCTACGGCAGCCACCGCCGCGCTGTAACTAGCCAGTGCTGCGCCACCACTGATCACTGTTGTACGTGCGGAAGTCCGTGCCGCAAACGCGACGACTACTTCTTGGGACTTTGCTTCAATCTCTCAGTGGTCTTTGCCCAGCTATTTAGCCGATTCGGGACCCACCGATGACTGCGGCGAAGGATGTCGCCGCAATTAGGGATGGCATTCGTAAGCTCAGTTCTTGCTTCGGAAAACTGCGGCACTCAGAGGTAGTGGTCAAACGCTTACAGCCAGTTTACCAGAAACTACAAAACCATTCACTGTTGTGGTCTGCTGCTCCACAGCAGTGAACTCGACAACCACATAATTATTCATTTCAACATTCCAGAATCCTCTGAGTACAAAGGGTAAAGGATAAAGACCGGCGAGCTTGAAATGCGCCACGTATTATATTTCTCAGTGATATCGTGGAGGCAATTTGAATGCGTATTTGACCTAGACATTGCTGCATGGGCCAAATAATCAACAATTCAGCTTTAGGAGGGATTTATACTTCGGTCGCCTGCGCCGCCTAATCGATATTGGCAGCTTTCATAATGTCCCATCGTCCGGCGACTGAACTATAAATCCCGCCGTCACTATCATATACAAGCCTGGCACTAATTTACAGGCTGTGATGGACGGAAGGAGTAGCTGACTTGGACGGGACATAACCGAGGAACCAGATTCGGATTGTGCGCTACAGCCGCCTCTTCAGACTGCGCTATATACTACATATTATCTCATAAATGTGAACTAATCGAAGTAACATATATAATATATAATATATAATATATATATAATGTAAACTTATATAAAAAACTAAACTTATAAACATTATATATAAACTTATTAAACTTAACTATATGTATAATGTAAACTATATTGAAGTGCATACCTCAAGCTTATGAAAGACGAATCAAGGGTCCTATCAGTAAAGCAGTTTAGGCGGTTTGCTAGCAATACATTACTTAGATATGATCTTTCTTGAGACAAGTCGACAAGTGATACCGATTACCAACTCGTTGTATATATTTTGTACTGCATGTTGTGTTTGCTTTGGATTTGTAGTATTGAGCCTTGTTTTTAATGTTCGCCTTCTGCAAATATCATAAATAAATAAATAAAATAAATTCTCTTAGAGCCCCATTCCCTACTGCGAAGCCTTCTAACAGTATATTTGTTCCAGTTTTCGCTAGGAGTAATAAATCGTGAAGAGATAAGAAACCTGAACACCACCTCATGGTCCCTATTGAATAAAATTTGACGCAGTGTAGAACAGAGATAAAATCACTACCTCCTATCATACTTCGTTACATCCATGAGAAAAAGAGCATTGAGTAAAAAAGACTGGTACGCCAGTTTTTACTCACCTCGTACGACGATTATGAGATCGTGAAGCAGGCGTTGGTGGAGTGGTTGTAGGCTTGTAGATATCTTCATTCGAATTGCAGTGACCAACGTCATTATGAAGAGGAGTCTTAAACCAGATGCATTGATTCAAAGTATCAGTACAGTACAAAGAAACAGTGAAGAAAGACGAAACCTTATCATGTTTTATGTCCTGGAGGCCGATTCCTTTTTGCTGTGAAAGCAACTCGGCGTTAGAAGAGTTCATCTGTAGGTATACTCGAAACCATTTAATGCCCTCATACATGGCACCCATAACGAAGATGCAGATGAATGACAAGATCAGTCCTGAAATGATGAACGCATCAAAAGGATTTTTCGCCTTGCCAAAATGTATTAATATGGACGTCAGCCGAACCTGATAAGGACTCGATACGCCAAAAGTCAAAGAGAATCACTTCGTTCCATCCGCCGTGAAACCACATTTTCATCTCGTGTCCGCCATGACCACCATGGCCTACGTGACTGCTGTGCAATGAATGATCGTGAGAACCTGAATCGTCATGCTGTGAGTAGCAGAACTTGTAAAGGGCAACTAAAAATGGAGTTCGAAACTGCGACTTTGCACGTAGCGAGACGAAGCAAGTGCTGGCGTCAATCGCTAGCACTTCTCCGGTATTGCTCCCGAAATGAGAGCAGTGAGAAGACATGGACCAAAACCACCGGTAAGTGGAAATTGACCGGCTCGGTTTCTTCCACAGAATATCTGTGAATGACAGCAGTAGCAATAACGCGTTCCCCCGTGCAAAATGATCAGATCACTTTGAATATGCGTTAACTATTCTACAGAAGATAGACAAGTTATGATAGAACGTTTGTACAATGACTTGCGGAACCTGAGTGAAAGGCACGACTGACTTATTCGTGAGATTAAAAGTGGACGTCCTTTCCAAAAAAGTTTGCTACTAATTTACGGCAGCGAAAAACTGACTTCTCGTTTGAATTGCTCCTCCGCATCTCAGTCATGACGATGACATTTCGAAGGGCGTCTGGTTCCCCAAACATAGCTTGTGACTAATCGCTGTCTTCCAGCGCATGGCGACGATCACAACATTACTTCAATCATACTCTCATAGTACGCCTTTTCAATTATCCGGTAGAGTTTTCGCGACCGTGAAGCTTAATGAGCAACTTCTACTGTGGACGTTAGTGGTCTGACAAGCAAAGATTCGCAGCTCATGGTGAGCTTTTGCGATGCTATTTGGACACGAGGTAGGGCCGTGTGAGCGGAGTCCAGAGCTACAGTTAGTTCTTGCTGAACGCTTTTTTTAAAGCAGAGAAATAGGTGTGCACAACAATCAGCAAACTTTACGACATTCCACGAAATGTGCCTTGGTGGCGCAGTCGGTAAGAGCGCCGCCTCATAGGAGCACATCGGCGGGTGTTGAGTTCGAGCTCGCGTACTGCCAACAATTTCGCTGATATTATTTTGTTGTTACTACGCTTTCTCATGATCGCAAAAGTCAATTTTAGACCATCAGTTACAAGAAACCACGGCTGTCTACTTGCAGCTCCATATTTTCTCGTTTTTCAACGATGTATCACCTCCATATCATACCATATCACCAATGATACCATAACTGCACACAACTTCTTTCACTGTTTTACTTGTTTCACAGTTTTGTACTATAGCCGTTGACTAAAAGGGAAGAGCAACAAGGCCTTTTATTTCCAGAAAGATGATATGGTGCAGATAAGCATCCTTCAAAAACTAGCACATTTGAAGGTTCAAATAAACAGCCCTGGTTTGTTGCAAGCACTGATGGTCTAAAATTGACTTCTATGATCATGAGAAAGCGTTATAACAACAAACTAATATGTGCAAGAATATGGCAGTGCGCGGACTTGAACTCGAAAGTCCATCGATGTGCCTCTATGAGGCGGCACTTCTACCGACTGCCCCACCGAAGCACATCTCGCGGGGTGTCTTAGGGCTTGATGATTGTTGCGAATACGTTTTTACACCTAGTTTTAATAAAAACGTTCATCAAAAACTACCTGTAACTCTGGACTCCGCTCACATGGCTCTACATCCTGTCCAAATGACATAGCAAAAGCTCACCACGAGTTAGAAACATTTCTTTGTGAGCTCCGACTAATGCATCCCTTCTTTACGAACAAAACATTTCTCCAAAAAATGCAGGCTATCTTAATATAATTTTTTGATGATAAAAACTTATTTAGCGTTATTTAAGCGCTAACACATCACTCTTCTTTTTTTTTGCCGAACAGATTAAAGATAAGCTTACTTGCTAAGATAGAAATATCGCTTTACATTTTGGAGCTGTCAAAACGGCGCAAACACAAATTAGTTGCAATGAATAGAATTAACAGAAAGAACTAATGCTGGGAACGAAAATCGACGCTAGGCCACTATTTCATAGTCGATCTATCACTAAGAACACAAAATTCAAGCGGCAAGGAAGTCTCGGCGACAATATGCTTATTTACGTCCTTTTTTTCAGAATGACGCATTACAGCGACCAAAATGATGCACTGGCAGACAAGTTATCTTACAAGTTTGACACAGATCTCGCCTCTCATGGCATATTTTGAATTAGAACTTGGGTATTTTTTTTCTCTGTTCAACTCCAAAAGTGGACTATTTACCAACTGTTTGCCGATATCTTATCAGCACAGAGCAATCACATGGTGACCACATCGGCAAAAATCGACGGTGAACCGCTTAAGCTAAAGCTTATTGTTAGTAGCCAACCCTTATCTCTAAAATGAACCCGATGAGGCATACGGCGCAGATTGTACGAGTCGGTCTTGTGCGGTTTATGAATCGATTCTGCTAGAGTTATGCTAGGGATGATTTTGCAAGACAACCCTAACCAATCCTTCAGTTTTCCATCTCTTCAGGGTCGACTAATTAGTACCAGACTTGTCTGTAGGATAAAACACAGACTTGTTCATTGGCTCTCCACTGCAAGTCATTGTACAGGCCAAATGCGTACCGAAATCGCCTCCACGACATTCCGTAAATTGGTGGCGCATCCCAAAAGCGGTTGATTTACTCAATTCTTCACCCTCTATCCTTATTGCTACGGTGCACGTTTATTCTGAGTCATTACTGAAACGTGTCCAATCGGAGTCGTACCAGTCCAAGGGCACGTGACTAGACATTCGTGCGCAAATATTCTCAGAGAAGGGAGAGAGAGAGAGAGAGAGAGAGAGAGAGAGAGATAAAGAGAGAGAGGAGACAAGACGTTCCTAGGACTTGTTCATACTTCGCGACAGAAGCGAGGGCAGAGGCGGGAGCAACAGAGCGAAGAATACGTATCGATCAGTGCCGAGCCGCTACATGGGAAAATAGATAGGTATGCATTACTTTCTCGCTCCTGTCGGCGCCGTCGCTCCCATCACGGAGAATGAGCGTGCCCTTACTAGAGAACCACGTTTTCAAACCGTTACCGTAAAAACAGTCGTTGTGGGACAGCCACGTCTTCGGATCAGTGCTGGCATCATGCCAACTCTAAGATTACTCAATTGCAGAGCTATAGAGCTACGGGAAAAAGCATCATACTGCTCGAGGCGGTTTCCGGTGGTGCATTTTTGGGAAGAAATGCAATTTGACGTCGTAATAGATCAACAGTTGTTTCAGCGTAGCCAAGATTGGTACGTCTTCTGTCCATATCTAAGGTCAGCCTTGTTTTGAACTTCTTAGAGCGACGTTTTCATGGTCTCTTAGCCCTTTGGAGAGTGGTTTCCGAAATAACCTCGACTTTTCTAGGCCCTGAAGAAGACGACAACGCCGAAACGCAAGCCGCAATGAACACTTGTACCAATCTTGGCTACGCTGAAGCAGCTGTTCATCTTTTACAACGTTAACTTGCATTTCTTCTGAAAATGCTCTACCGAAAACCGCGTCAAATAGTATGAAGCTTCTTCTCTCCTTTCCATACCTCCACTATTAATTCACTGCGTAGTAGGCATGGTGCAAGCACCGGTGCAGACATGGCGGTCCCGCAACGGTTTCTACGGTAACGGTTTGAAAACGTGGAACGTCTTGTGGGGGAGGGGGTCACCATGTACTTAGTGCATATTCGGCTTTGTAGGAAGGCATATGCATGTCCAACTACATCAGAAATGGTCTAGCTCAATTCATCATAGGGCTAGAACACTCCAATGCTGCATAACATTTTTAGTTTCGTAGCAACAAAAGGCGTGTAGGGCTGTCATACGTGGACCCACTCCGGAGCCTATTTGGGCCGACATTAGGCAGGTGCTCACATCTGAGTCATGCGTTGGTGTAAAACACGTACCGTGGTGTGCATGATGATCCTGAGGGTGGGCTGGAGCGACAGCAGATGCGTTCTCCATCTCCTTCATGAAGGAAGCGATGTCGTCCAAGACATCACTCCCCATCCCCAAATCGGTCTGAAAACTCGCTTTGACTGAAGCTTTAACGGGACTTGTTGTAGGAAGATTGGCGAGCTGGCCAGCAATATGCGTGTAGGTTGACGAGAACGGAACACTCTGACTGCTGACCACTCGTCAAGCGGATAAATTGAAGCAAATAAAGCACAGAAGCAAACAACGGGAAGTGCGAGATGAATCGATAATGCCCATCCTCTCGAAGGCGAGCTGTATTCGGACACAGAAGCAGTGCGGCTGGGACGAGCCGTATGGATCCGGCCAGGAGGGCATCTGACTGGAGTCGACAGAAGTCGAAAGCAGATGACGGACGAGGAACATCTAATCAGCAGCCACCGATTAGTGCGAGCCCCATCGCGGTGGCGACTCTCCACGGGTATCGGCCACACCGCCCACCTCTTCGCCGCCGCCGGCGACGTCGCGTCGCGGCATCGCGCCAGCTCGGGCGGCGGTAAGCGCCACCTCTACGAGGTGGACAGAAGTAGGTGGCCGGACGGACGGAGAAGTGACCCCGAAACAACGACGATTAACTCGCGGCCACGTATCGAAACGACTCCTCGAAGAGCGGCCGTGTCGAGCGGGAGCTGCCGATGCTCCCCGGTAGCCTCCTATAAGGATAAAAAGGATATGAAAAAGATATTCTGTAGAAGTAGAATGCGTGGCGCATCCCAAGAGGGACGTCGTTGCTCAATCCCTCTTGGGATGCCCCACGCATTCTACTTCTACGGGATATCGCGGAGGCGACTTGAATGTGTACTTGGCCTATACAATGACTTGCGGTGGCCAGCGGACGAACAAGCCAGCTCTTTATCCTTCCCAAATAGGTATGGTACCAATTATAGTTGTGACCTTTACGAATGACCTTTACGAATAGGTATCCGAATTTCAATCGAGTTTGAGTATCCGCATTCGGATATTCAGAAAATCGCGTTTTTCGAATGCATTTGAATTGGAGTGTCCAAAAAATCGCTTTTTTTCGAATGTCTTTGCATCCGAATAAAAAGAACTAGGGCCGGAACGTTAAGGCTTGCCGGCTCGGTCGCAAAAACTAGGATCAGGTCAGATTTCTTCTCCTTAACACGTTGACGACCGCGCAATTTTCGCGCGTCGGACAGGTGGGCGCGTGTGACACGATATTTCGTCACCTTAGCTTAGCATAAATTGAATTTTCAAAATGCACATCACGAATCTGATAAACGTTCTCGAAATTCTGGTTTCGTTTTTGCAATATTCCCTAAATCTTTTCTTTTCCGAAATGAGCTTCCCTCCTTTCTCCATTTTGATGGTCTCATTGGAAAATAATTGTTTTTGACGCGGAACTTACCAAGAGACTATCTCAATGGTAGGTCGGAACGGCCCAAGTGTTGTTTATGGGCAGAATCGCCTCTCTTTGGGAAACAACAAGATGCAAATATCTCGGCCCCAATACAACTCTGCGCAGAGTTAGGGACGACGGAAGTTGGGCCGTTGGCAGCGAGCGAGCTCAAGTTGGCTGGAAACAGCGACTATGGGGATGACGCCGCCCTTCTACGCACTGCGCCACCATCGCTCACTCGTCATCGCTGTTCCCAGCCAACTTGAGCCCGCCCTCCGCCTGCAGACATAGGGCTAACGCCGCCAACGGCCCAACTTCCGCTGTCCCTAACTCCGCGCAGAGTTGTATTGGAGTCGAGATATTTGCATTTTGCTGTTTCCCAGAGAGAGGCTATTCTGTCCATATACAACACTTAGGTCGTTCCTACCGTTGAGATAGTTTCCTGGTTAGACTGAGAAATTCTAGAATTGCGATCAGAAATCGTTATCATAAGCATTCTGGATGACAATGTCGACGAACTAAACGAAAGTTTTGACGTGTGCTCGACAGCGATCTTGAAGCACCTGATAGCACGGAATGCGACGACATGGCCCCTGCTGTGGCACATGACTCCGATCAATTTCTGTCTGCACTTTATTTATGAAGTTGATCTCCTTTGTGACACCTGGTAACATCCAAGTTGTTGTAGTTTGTAATCATGCCTGTTTGCCACCTTTATTGAATGAAGTCTCGAAAAATAACTCTGAAGTTCAATGGATAGCTGGCCGATGCCATAATAGGTTGCCTCTGATATATTCCCACGTAGCCATGCCACTTGTAACTTATCCTTAATCGAGCGAAATTCGAGAGCAGATATCAGATTCATGACCAGCACCTCGAATAACCCCATTCAGGGAGTTTGGGCAAGGGTGGCGACAACGCTAGTTATCGATATGGGTGGTAATCGGTCGTATTTTAACAAACGGACATCGCCACTGTGTTCAGCATCTTAATAACCTTCCTAGGCAAAGTTTGGACGGAGGTAATGTCACTCTGATCGAAATAATACTGTCGCGCGCCATTGCGCGACATTGTCGTCAACGTGTTAGGAACATTCCGCTTATTTGTACCTTTGATCATAGACAAGGTACTCGAAATGCTCAGTAATGTGTTAAGGAGATATCTTGACCGATGATTTAAGAAGGTGTAATTGTAATTTCAAGTAGTTGCATACCTCCGCTCTGCTACTTATATTTCACTACTTGGGTTTCATACTGGCACTTTTGATTTTACATTTTCGCGTATTCTTATTCACTGTTTCGTTTGTCTGCTTCCATCGTTCATTTGTATTTCGGTTTTTACAGCTGTTGTTTTGAAACGCGTCTTTGCTCGCATCCTGTAATGAAGAAATAAATAATTACAGTTGTGCTCGAATGCCCTTTTCGAATAGGTATTCGATTGGTTTTCATTCGAGTTTTGATTACTCGAATTCGGATATTCAGAAAACCGCGTTTTTCGAATGCATTCGAATTTGAATATTCAGAAAAACCGTTTTTCGAACATATTCGAATTCAACTATTCGAAATTTCCATGCATTCAAATATTCGAAAAAAATTTGAGAACACAACCATCATACCAATTCACGGACTCCGGAGAGATGATACGCTTTGTTGGCCTGAGCGAGAAATCCGAACCAAGAACCTGGTATCAGCTGCACGCGACAACCGGCACCTCCTTCGACTGCGCTACACGCGCCCACATCTATATGTATATTCGTCACAAAAGCCAAAAGTCGCGCTCAAGCCGACTACTTTCTTCATTTGCAGAATGAAGCTATCGGGCCGGCAAACATAACCTCCTCGTGCTCATTTGGCACGGTTTTCTCACTGGAATGCGCTAGTATTCCTTTCTTCCTTCTTGACAACGACATTACAACCTTCTTCCTTCTTGACAACCGGCACTTCCTTGACAACCGGCACCGACATTAGATTTATACAATTTTCACGTCAAATTCGACTCTCTTCTAAACAAGCCTAACGATTTTGAAGTGAAGCTGAACATCTTCCGAATGAAAACGAGTCACTTCCGGACTAAACAGTGTGCTGTTTAAACAGTTCAACAGCTCGTGCATCTTTCTCTACGTATAGAGCAGGTAGCGCTTACATAAGGCTCACGAAAAATACTTTTCAAAGCCTTACTCTAAACCTCAGCTCAAGCGGTGTGCAGCAAAAATTTTACTTAACTTTGACGGAATCTTGTCATGGAGATTGACTACACCCAGTTATTGTTTGATCGCGTTATTTTAGTGGTGTTCGTTACTTGTTTGTTTGTAATGATCTAGTTCTCATCTCGGTCTTTTGCGACGTATTATAGTAAACATAAACATAAGCTAGAGACTCTCCATTTTTTACGGAAAATTTAATATGAACTTCTTTGAATTTTTTGTGACCTGCCCCAATAAGTGAAGACATTGTTTGAAATTTTATAAACGTTTATTTTTTAGGAAGAATAATGAATTAGCATTTGTTTTGGAGCGCACAAAGGCAAAAATCATTTAGCATGGTAAAAGAAGAGATCACGCCTCTCTATCTCGTTGCAATTTTTATTCGATTGATAGCGAAAATTACGTTTACGTAAAATAATATAGATATAAGCAGTACAACAAAAACAGTTGTAAAAAAGCACACCATCCACACATCGCTGTTTCAATCAAGCACAATTACACTATCAATCAAGTAAAATCGCGACGAAGTATTCGAGGGCATGGCGCGATCTTTTCTTTTAATGCAATACATTATAGCTGTCTTGTTGCACTTTGAAACAACCCTAATTTATTGCTTTTTCTAATTTTTAAAATAAATTCATTACATCCTGGAGTTGATGCTACCTTTTCGTGCTCCACAAAAAGCTTTGAATAGCAATTTTGCCTTGAAAATAAAGGTTTTATAAAAGTTCATGTAGTTTGCTTGCTTGTTGTGCTCGCAGGTGAAAAAATTTCAGTGAAAGTGATAGTAAATTATCCTCAGACAAAAAATATTCTAATCTTCTTGGAGAGTCTCTTGCTTAATATGGGAGAGGATCGTTTTAATTTGGAAGATGTTCAGTTGAATTTTAAAAGCATCAAGCCTCCGTAGAAGAGTATCCAATTCGGTTTGAAAAGTGTCCAGTTTGACGTAAGGAGTGTTCAACTTGTCGCAAGATGGTATATTTTGAGTTATTCGTATCAGATCGCTACTAAGAGAAAAAAAAAACGTAGAAAATGAAAATAAAAAATGACGACAGAAGTTGATAAAAGCCCGATGTCTGATAGCTTTGTAATGCAAGAAGAAAGGAGAAATTTCTACACTTTACTGAAATAAGAAAACAGCCAGAAGAAGAAGAGGTTGAAAAAATGTTAGTCCGGTTAGATAATCCGTTCTGGCACAGCCGTAAATGGCGAGAGTATATCGCGTTCCGATGCCGAGGCTCGACCTAGGGGTTCGCTCCCGTGACGTCAGGCATCACGCACGAATCATTTTTTTTAAATTGTATTTTTGCTGTTTTCCACATCTTCAATGGTGCATTCGAGTTTTTGGAAATAATATTTTATATTTCCACGGATCTCCCTCGATAGAGAGCCTTCGGGCTCTCTTGTTAAGAGGGATCTCGGGCAGCTTGTCGCAGGGCCACGTGGCGCGTCCCCGGGTGGTGGATAGGGGAATTAAACGCGAACCAAATGCGACCGTGTACTGCCCAGAGACGCAGGTGGGATGCAGGGGATGGACTCCTTGCTCCTGCTGTGTCGGGTCGACGCGTCCCTTGTGCGCGGGAGCGGCATGTTCGTGCACAGTGTGCGCGGATGTGTCCGTGATTGTGCGGATTGTAATTGTGTCGGCCCGGCCAAAAGCTTGCACTCGGTAGACTGGGAGTACATGTAAGGCGATTCGAGGCCGCCTTAAGTCTCGCCCCGTCCCTTCGGGCAGTCTGGCTGGCTGCCCGGAGTTCTTCGCCCGCACGACAGAGCCTGACTCCCGTGTGTACTCCAGTCTAAAACAGCAGCACTAAAGGGCCTCATTCCCCTGACCCCGAAAGAGCCCCCATTTCTGCAGCGATGGTAAGGACGAGAACGGAGAGGCTGCTAAAATCTCAGGGCCTAACCAGGCTGCGCAAATTGACAAGGACTAGGATGACGATCTGTACCTACAACGCCCGCACGCTTGCATCGGAAGCATCCGTCGAGGACCTGATGATGCAAGCCAGGAAGATCAAGTACCACGTCATCGGACTGACCGAGACGAGAAGACACCACCCCTACACGCCGCCTACGACTCCGGAGAAGAACTGTTCCTCGGAGCATGCGACAGCAGAGGAGTAGGCGGCGTTGGTGTCCTCGTCAACACACATTGGCCATGAACATCGATTCGTACGAATCTCTGACAACCCGAATCGGACGTCTGTGACTGAAGCGATGTGGCTCCGTGCCAGCTTTGACTGTGTTCGTCGCGTATGCCCCAACATCCGACTACGACGACGAAGAGGTCGAAGCCTTCTACGTGGAGCTGGAGAAGTTCTATAAGTAAGATCACACCTTCTACAAGGTGATCGTCGGCGACTTCAACGCCAAGATCGGACCGCGAAGGTCGCCGGAAGAACTTCACATCGGAACCCACGGTTTGGAGTGGAACGAGCAAGGTGAAAGGCTGTCTGAGTTTATCATGTCGACCAAGACCATCCATGGAAACTCACAGTTCCAGAAGCCTCCCTCTCTACGATAGACCTGGGAATCCCCCGGTGGCCAGTTCCACAACGAGATCGACTACATCATCTTCAATCGCAAGTATTGCCTGACCGACGTCTCCGTTGTCCCCAAGTTCTACACGGGATCGGACCACCGCCTCCTTCGCACGAGGATTCGCTTTTCGCGTCAAGGAGAGAAGGCCGCGAAGTTCAAGAAGAGGAATCCCAGAACGACCATCAATTGGGACCTCTACACCTCTCTTGTCGGCCTTTGGGAAGATGCCGTCATGGACAACGTCGACGAGGAATACGACCGCTTCGTGCACCATCTCCACGATAGTGCTAAGGGAGCCGAGAGCTTGAAGACCACCAAGAGACGCCTGTCTCCGGAAACTGTCGAGCTGATACGCCAGCGTGGAGCAGCACGAGCGTCAGGCAACTACCAACTTGCGAAGCTATGCAGAGCGGCGATAAAGGAGGAAGCTGGAGAGGCAGGTTTGAGCATCCGCAATGCCCGCCGGAACTTCGCCAATTTCAAGACCAAGATGACCGCTCTCCGACGTCCTGACGGAACCATCACCTCTTCCAGAAGAACCATGGAGAAGGTCATCCACGACTTCTACTCCGATCTCTTCGATAGCCACGTCTACCTGCCCCCATGCCATCTTCCGCAGGATGGATACGTCGTTCCCTCTGTTCTCCCTTCCGAGATCCGACACGCCATTTCTTCGGTGAAGAAACGTACAGCACCCGGTCCCGACAGGATCAGATCCGAACACCTGAAGAACTTCCCGCCAACGCTCATCAACACCCTGGCGCGGCTCTTCACACGATACCTGTCGGAGTGCAAGGTTCCATCTGAGTGGAAAACCAGCAGGACCGTCTTGCTGTACAAGAAGGGAGACGTGCACGACATTGGCAACTATCGCCCGATCTGGCTGCTCTCCGTAGTCTACAAGCTGTTCACTCGAGTGATCCTGAATAGGATTAGCAGAACGCTGGACGAAGGACAGCCACGCGAACAAGCAGGATTTCGGAGAGGATTCAGCAGGATCGGCCACATTCACACCATTACGAAGCTCATCGAAGTGTCCCGAGAGTACAAGCTCCCGCTGTGTCTTACGTTCATCGCCCTGAAAAAGGCATTCGAATCCGTCGAGACCTATGCGGTCGTCGACGCCCTGCTCAATCAGGGTGTTCCTACTCAGTACATCAGAGTCCTTCGAGAGCTGTACAGTGGATTCACGACCAAGATCTCACCATTCTACAATGACGTCGTCATCGACGTGAAGAGAGGGGTTCGGCAAGGGGATACCATATCCCCGAATCTCTTCAGCGCCACCCTCGAAAACGTCATGCGCGAACTAGAATGGGAGGACATGGGAGTGAAGGTCGACGGCCGGCAACTGCACCATCTTCGCTTCGCTGCCGACATTGTGCTCATAACATCGAGCATCAGTCAGGCGGAGCGAATGCTGGCCAACTTCGATCGTGTATGTGGGAACGTTGGACTGCAGCTGAATCTGACAAAGACGATGTTCATGAGGAACGGACAAGTTTCTGATGCCCCATTCTCGCTCAACGAAACGAACATCTCCGAATGCTTCAGCTACGTGTATCTGGGTCGCCAAGTCAATATGGCCAACGACCTCGCGCCGGAGCTGAGCAGGAGGAAACGAGCGGCTTGGGGAGCTTTCAAGAGCTTCGAAGAATTCGCGAAGAAGACGAAAAACGTCTGACTCCGTGCCCACCTATTCGACTCTACCCTTCTTCCTGTCCTAACATACGCCTCAGAGACCTGGGCTATACGAAAGCAGGATGAACACGCGATCAGCGTCGCGCAGCGTGGAATCGAGAGGACGATGCTCGTAGTGACGCAACTCACGCAAGTGAGAGAAGGCCTCCGCAGTTCCGAGCTTCGCCGACGTTCGAAGATCAAAGACGCTGTCGCATGGGCCAAGTCGTCGAAAATTAGGTGGGCCGGCCACGTAATGCGATTCGTAGACACCCGCTGGACGAGAGCCATCATCGACCGGATTTCGCGGGATGTCAAGAGAACACCAGGACGCCCACCAACGCGCTGGTCGGACTTTTTCGTTAAAGCCCTGAACGACCGCTATGACGCTCTTCGCGTCCCTCGAGCGAGTAGGATCCATTGGAGCACTCTGGCACCCGACAGGGACGAATGGAGACGCTGCTGGCGCCCGCTCGAGCAAGTCGATGGTCAACGGGACGACAGGTGATACACGTGTATTTTATATTTAAGAGTAAGAAAAGTTCTCCGAGCCGTCCCAGTCACGTCAGCGAATCCAATAAAATACTGGTTCACCTTCCCCCCCCCCCCCCCCCCCTCCCCCCATAAGAACCCTTTTATGCTTCGACGTCGAGCGACGCGATGCCACGTATTGTGGCCACATTGATCAAGCGAAGCGATCGATCAATTTTGCCACTATACGTGCCGTCGCGTCGCTTGTCGTCGGAAGTATAAACGGGGCCTAAGACCTGCCTATCCCATACCTGGCGCTGCTTATCCCAAAAATAGGTTTGCTCGCCACATGGAACATTCAAGAAAAAGAGTATGTCAATAGCCGATGAGCGTATTCTAGATGATTTGAGAGAACGCTAACAACAGAAAATTTCGGAAAGCTGCTTTTCCTCAACGTTAACATTCCACTGATAGGCTTTTAATTGTACTTTTATTACTTCCTTCGGCACTTCCTGGTTAGTGGTCAGGTGCTCGCGTCGAGATTGTGCATGCTCGTTGAACAGTTACTCAGAACGGCTTCACACAGGACTAGGTAAAGGCTATAGGCTATATATTCCAGGGTTTGCCTGGCCTAACCTGCATTTTAAGATGCCTTAGCAGTGCGATGCGGACGCCTGCCCACGAAGTAGCGTCCCTTGAAGAATAATTCCGACCTGTTCTTCTCCTACACAAAGAAGATATGTAATTTGATGCTGAAAACTTGTTTATTTTGCTGTCCACTCTTTGTTAGCAGTGAGATGTGCGCTGCGTTCGTTGAACTTTAGTTGTTGACCTGCTGAAGTTGGAACATAAAAAAGTTATCCTGATTTTTTTATTTTAAATAAGAGCTCTAAGCCAATTGTATTTTTAACGAAATTTAACGATTTGCCGGAAACTTAACGAAAAACTTCCGTTAGAAAATTTTGTGGAAAAAAATTTGGACGCTCTGAACTTTGTGTGCACCCCTGATTCGGGTTACTCGCCCAGCGTTCGATGATACCAAGTCAAGATGGAAAAGCAGTCTCCCTCCCTCATAGCTCAGACTGCGTCCATGAATGCTCTGAGTACAGGGTGCGTGAAAAGTACTGACGCACTAAACGTAAACATTAGAAATAACAACATATTATAAAATTTAACAAGTTTATATACATAATGTCAACAAGGATCTAGCAAACAGAATAGCACCACTTGTATTTTATATGGGCTTCATTCCTGCGAATGCAGGGGCGAAGATGACGAGGAAAGGCATCGACGGTGCGCCGCAAGTAGTCCACGTCGATTTCGTTCCGTGCTTTGACCTTCAGTGACTTAATACTTTTGTGCAATCAACATGCAAAAGTGTTACATACTCTTCAAGGACCTGCAAAGTGCTAATTCTGGCGGAGGGCTCGGAACAAGGAAGGCGCATCCGGCCAGTATCATGGTTTGTGCATTCATCACAAGCGCTCGTTCTCGTGGATAAAGGAGTGAAAATAAATCAGAACAACTATCTGTAATGCCGTCCTAAAGAAGCCACTGGTTCCTTGGCTCGAATCCCATGTCGAGAATAAGCCGTATGTCTTCCAGCAGGAGTAGACTCCTACGCAGAGCCGAGGATTGTTGAGGACTGGTGCCGCGCCAACTTGAAGGACATCATTTCGGCAGAGGAATGACCTCTGTATAGGCCGGATTAGAATCCGCTGAATTACTCTACATGGGAAGTTTTGGAGAACAAGGCTTGCGCTATTTCCCACAAAAGTATGAAGTCAGTGAAGGATGATCTGGTCAAAGCACGGAACGAAATCGACGTGGGCTACTTGCGGCGCACCGTCGATGCCTTTCCTCGGCGTCTTCGCCCCTTCATTCACAGCAAAGAAGCCGATATAAAATACAAGTGGTGCTATTCTGTTTGCTAGATCCTTGTTGACATTATATATATAAACTTTTTGAATTTTATAATATGTTGTCATTTCTAACGCTTAGATTTAGTGCGTCAATACTTTTTACGCACCCTGTAAATCAGGAAAAAACGAATTTTGCTGTAAACCCGTGCTACTCGTGCTACCAGTAAGTCG
The DNA here is from genome assembly GCA_947359475.1 of Heligmosomoides polygyrus bakeri. Classification (NCBI taxonomy): domain Eukaryota; kingdom Metazoa; phylum Nematoda; class Chromadorea; order Rhabditida; family Heligmosomidae; genus Heligmosomoides; species Heligmosomoides polygyrus. The sequence continues at coordinate 83,567,369 of OX375869.1, read as the reverse complement.
TAAAAGAGAGGATAAAGGACGGCATTAATAAATACCTTTTGAGTGGCTCCACGCATTCAACTTCAACGGGATGTCGTGGAGACGATATGTACATAGTTAGACTGCATCAAGGTCCAATGGAATTTTGGTGGTTCTCAGTACAAATTTTCCTTTTTATTCTTACAGTACACCTTTAAGTGTTTATATATTTATTTCGCTCAAAATCAACCAAGAAGTACTCTACAAACTGCATAGAAATGAGAGTCGGTAAAGAAGTTGTGGTCTTGAAATTATTGTTAATCTTTAGGGCCTTAGCTTTGAGCTTGCTTATTGAGTTGCTATTATCTTTTGCCTAATTTATGCGAGTCCGACGACTGAGGCTAGCATCCGGCTTTAGGTCGGTTGATTTGTGATGGTTCTTTCGTCCGTAGGCTTCCCGTGTTTCCAAAGGTCCGATGATCGGGCGATCAAACCGAGGCGAAGTAGACCGGACTGGACTGAGCTGAACCGGCTTGAGCTTTATCTGCTCGACCTCAATTTATAGTCGTTATCCGGTTTCCGGAGTTTTGGCCTATCCGCTTCGTTGTTCGTTATCCAGCGATTTTGGGCCGGATAACGAACAACAAATTAGCTGAATCTTAGCTTTCGACGTGGTGATGGGTGAACCATGTACAGGATCCTTCACGATCGTGAGAGTGGTCGTCAGAAACAACAGAAGTATTCAAATCTGGAAGGGTTAATTGAAGTTTCCTCACTTGGGAACGGGCTACATAGTTTTAAAGATATTTAACTTCCAGCCTTACAGAAAGCCCGCTAAGCCTGTACCATACTTCTATGAGGCCTACTTAGCACAGCATTGTTCATTCTCAAGTCATGTGCTGACCAAGAAGGCATACAAACTGCTACTAACAATCGTCAAAAGTGGAGAGCCGCATCCTGGGAAGAATTTTTTTTTTACCACCGATCTTTCCATCGTATCATTTGTGGCTGCACGATTGCAGTATGTTCGATGTGAATTATCAACAAAAAAAATACTGCAGTGCAGCAATGAATACTAGCAAAAGAAATCGGATAAATCTAAATTCATAGAGTAAGCAACTTCTCCATTAAAAATTTTAGGGGAGCAATAAACTACTAAACAAACATCGTGAGTGCTGAAGACCTGCAGATTTGTTTTAATTTGTGACTTTTTTGTGAAACTTATCTGCAACATAGGGAACACCTCCGTTTTGGGCTGGGTCGGATATTCTTCCTCAGATCCAGAAGGTCTGGATGTCATAACTCTTTGAATATGTGTTTGCCGCACAAACTTGCTTGCAGTTAGTACCCAAAAGTTAGTATTTTATCCATCCCCGATAATTCCACATTGGATCTTTAGATCCTATCGTGCAGCAACAACAATAGTCGTTCTTAGCATGGACAAGATCGTTATGTGAAGTTTGTTTGGTTGGATGTCTCCTACCTTCCTCTTCGTTCCAGAGGCATCGAAAGAATTGCTCTTCCAAAGACTATTATATTTTTCAACTGCTCTAATTGAAAAAAGTTCAGCGCAGAGTAAGGCTGATAAATAAGACAATCCAACCGACCCCTTGGAAACAGGTGAAAGGCGGGTATGTTGCTGTGCGTTTGTCTTCCTACGGATGGGCAGACAACCCCATAGAGCGTCGTCAATGTGGCGACTGAAAAACGTTTAAAAACAATAGTAAAATATAGAAGTCTTATAAATTAACAGTGCTTCAAGTCCTGATCCGTTGTTGAAATTAGTGCAATTAAAAACGTATTTTACTTTTTGTTGTTTGTTCGTTATCCGTTTTTCCGTTATCCGGCCATTTTCGGGCAAAATTATCCGTTATCCGTTATCCGGTTTTCAAAATTTCATTATCCGGTCATCCCTGCTGCGCATCTCTTCGTGAAAGATTGAATCCGTCCGTGCTATGGAGGTTTGTCGTAATGGATCATCGTTGTTTGCGGTTTGATGTTTCAACAAACGTCACAAGCTGTTCAACGGGTGTAACTCGAGTACATCTCGTATGTAAATGGAGGCTAGTACCTTGGTCTACTGCAACATTAATAAATACAAATAAATTGAATGGATAACTTCGCGTCGAGTAAAACAAAAAAGGACGTTGTCCCATTTTGTTAACCAGGCATCCACGATAACATTTCCAGAAGCGATCTTCGATGTTTCTTTCTCGTCCTTTTAACAAACTATCAGACGCTATAACTACTTTGAAGAGTCTCTAGTTTAATGTCGAAGAAACCCATTTCAATCTGCAAGATCTTAGACTAGCTTGAAAAAGTGTCCAATTTATCGAGAAAAGTGTCCAATTCGAGAAGAAAATGGTCTATTTAACAGGCTACCTTTCGCACTGTTTTCTGGAAGTACCTGAAAATAGACAAATTCTTAATTCTTCTTCTTGTCGCTTGAAGGCGCCACCTTCAATTATATGTGCTTCTCCAAAATGCATAATGTGTAATAATTGAGTCTTATAAGGGTTATGTCTAAGGTACACAGACGCTGAGACATGGGGCCAGATTCATCAACGACTTACAGAGATTTCACGGACAAATTACAGCCGAAATTCGTGATAATGCCTACATTTCACCATATCGCCTGTTGATAAGCCGCGGGAATTCGCGTTTTTTTTTTAGGAATTTCGGCTGTAATTTCTCCGTTAAATCTCCGTAAGTCGTTGATGAACCCGGCCGTGATTGCTACCTTACTTGTAGAAAAATCTTGAGAGCTCTCGAATGTGCCACGATTAACGAGTTCTGCCAACTCACAAAACTTGTCAATCTTATCATTGAAATGATAGCGGAGGGACTATACCGCTCAGAAACGATAGTCTGCTTCACTTCGAGGCATGGTACACGAGACGTGAGTGTAATTACTGCAGTTTCCAACCTTACGATTAGACTTACTTCAAGCTGCAGCTAAATAGGTGTCGTCCCCAGTTGTTGTCATTCTTATTGTCTTGAGGCACCAGCTGCTCTTGTGAGGCTGACTTTGGCAAAATCACTTGTTCCGACTGCTAGATGTACCTGCTTCGTAAGAACATGTTGAGGCTGTGTTATACGCTGAGTATATAATCCAGTTTCTAGTCCAAGTAAATATAGTTAGTTAATAGATATAGAGAAGATAAAGATGACAAGAGTTGAGATAGATCTAAATGAAGTTAACACAGGTTGATCTTTTCTTTGATGAGACAACCTCGTCAAGGACCAACATGATACATAGCAGGGCTTCATTTATTGTCAACTTTCCAGAAAAATGGAGCAATGAAACAGGAGCATCTCTTCACATATACCACTAATTCTTTTGTGTCTCGCTGCACTTAGGAGAGCTCGGAACATACTCCAGCATTCTTTTCGGTCATGGGTGGTCCTGTTTCCTCATAACTGCGCTGACTCATCGGCATTTAGACCACCATGCGTAATCCGCTGGGTCATGAAGATGAGACATTCTTCGCATCTTGGAGCTGCGAAGTCTGGCTCGAAGTAGAGACTCACCCATTATACTCTAGGGGCCAGATTCATCAATCGCTTATCACCCCCTAGCGGTAAAAATACCGCCAAAGCTGATGCTGGTGAATGTCATATCAGGGGCCCTATGCTACTCTCGCCCGACTCGGGGACGGGGACGGCGGGAAAAATCGATGGCGCATGATGTGCATACCGGAGATGTGGGCGGAGACCGCCTCATACCCGGCCGGGGACGGTTGGGGAGAGAATAGCATACGGCCCCAGAGGATTTGGCTGTATTTTCCCCGTTAGAGGGCGGTAAACGGTTGGCCAGAAGACATTTCTCTAGCGCTCTGGGCGTAGTCCTTCGCGATCTTGATGTGGCAATAGTGTCCGCCCACGTCTCTGCTGCGTAACAGAACGCAAGGAGAACGGTGAATAGGTTTGCTCAGAGGTCGGGTTCGGTCAGATGGTCTGTAGCTGCTTAAGCTCATTTCGGCGCAACACGTGGATGGGGGAGGTAGTCCTTGGCTTCGACCGCCTTGAACATAGCAGTCGGGTTTGGTGACGTGGAATTTCCCCCATTGTACGCGTACGTACGTGTAATGCAAGTTGCACCGAGAGGGGCCGAGGTCAAACTGGTAAAAACCCGTAACTTTTTCGAGTACTGATGGACTGCCCCCCTCGTCCACTAGTTGCGCCCTCATTTCTCATTCCTGACTCATTTCATTGGTGAAGCCGAGTGTGTGCGCGACGGAATGGACGTGAAATTGGGGTATGTTACACAGATAGCCTAGCGAATCGAAGCGAATAGGTTGGAAAATTCTGAAACAAACGATCGCGAGGACAGCCGCGGTCAGAGCAACTCTGACAGTGCTGCAGTAGGCATACCCACATGTACTGATATTCCTGATGCTAGTGGAAGTTTAAATCACAGATCGGTAAGATCCTGCAGATCGATTAAACCTCCTCAGGCGTCTCTCCCGTTGTTCCACAGTGCCGGACATGTTCCTCCGTTCATTCGCCGGAAATACCGGAAAGGTTTGGAACGGTCCAAAGCGGCCTTTTCAAATAACTTTTTTAAAAATCAAGTATTTGTAAAAAGAAACATATATTTGAGCTCAGCAGCTCAAGCTCTATCTTATGACCTATAGATCTCAGTAGAATTGAACAATGCATATAGGCCCGACAGAACCAATCGGGTGGGCGCGACAACCTGTAGAGCGATCGAGCGACAGCTTGAAGAGTGAGCGTTTTGGGACTTTTATCACAAATTTGCAGCTGCCCTACTCAGGAATTGCTCTAAGACTGTCCAGCGAGCCTTTGAAGTGCGGTGTGCACAATGCATATAGGAGATACAGTGACGCGGCGGACTTTCCTGTGTATTGAGCAGCATTTGAATCTCTGTTCCCCAAGAGCAATGAGTTGGAGGCAATGGAAAAATACTGTTGCTCAAGGAAAGCCTAAAAGACAAGGCGAAAACTTCCATTAAAGAACTTCGACCTGTACCAGAAAACTACAACTGGATATTGAAAACGTTGTACGGCAACTACAACGACAGCCCCTCAAATTGTTCAAAAGCTCGTGAGCACAAAACCACTGAACAGTTCAGCTAAAGGCTTCTTCTTCATATATTATGAATCTGAGGTTCTAGTGAAACAAAAGGTGTCTGTCGGATACGATGTACGTCAAACATTCGACCCTATGTGAACCGAGGCTGTTCTAGCGAAGATTCTTTGGAACATTTTTTAATGATTTATTCTTTTGAAGCAACTCTCCCGTTGTTCCACTAGTTGTAAAGTTTTCGCGGTTGATTTAAAATTCTGTGCTAGCTTTAGAAACAAGCAGGAGAAGCCATTGCAGGCTGCTATTATTGCTGTTTATAAGTGAGTGTTCCAGTGCTCGGGGCTTACCTCTCTCTATTCATAACACTAAGGTTCTGCATTTATACCTTCAGATCGAATTTGACACCTTCCAAACCAAATTGGACACCTTTCACGTCAAATTGGTCACTCTTCTAAGCTAGCATATGACTTTTGAAATCAAAGGGAACTCTCCGAATTAAACCAACTTTCATACAGGTTGAATTACAGATTCAATAAGATGGTTAGAAAAATTTTTTGTTTAAGGAAAATTTAGAATAACTTTTTTAGATTTTTTTACTTTAGCTGCACAATGAGTGTAATAATTTTATAAAACTTTACTTTTGGAGAAAAAGTAACACATTAAATTTTTTTAAAGCGCACCAAAGCAGCAAGCATTAGTGCAGAGGACCAGATTGCGCCATGCACTCGAAAAGCTCGTCGCGATTTTCGTTTGATTGATTTTGTAAATGCTGCTTATATGAAACAACAAGATGGGGATATGCGCGTTCTCCACAATTATAGTTGTTGCATTGTCTCAGGTATGTATAAATTCACATATAAATATAACCAACATATACATATCACAGATCACGTAAGCAGTATTCCCCTTTTCCATTTCATGTTTCAGCTAGACAAAAAAATTACATAAGGCGTTACTCAATTAAAGGTGGTTATGACATTAAAGAGAGTACTTCAACAATGACAGTCAGTATAAAATAATTTGCAACAACTACAATTGTGAAGAACGCGCATATCCCCCACCTTGTTGCTTCATGTAAGCAGCATTTACACTATCAATCAAATGAAAATCGCGACGAGTTTTTCGAGTGCATGGCACAATCTGGTTTTTTAAAGCACTAATGGTTGCTGCTTTGCTGCGCTTTAAAAAAATTTAATGTGTTATTTTTTCTCCAAAAGTAAAGTTTTATAAAATTATTACACTCATTCGGGCAGCTAAAGTAAAAAAAAATTCAAAAAAGTTATTCTAAATTTTCCTTGAACAAAAATTTTTTTAACCATCTTATTGAGTTTGTAGTTCAACCTGTATGAAGGTTGTTTCAATTCGGAAGAGTTTTCTTTGATTTCAAAAGTCTTAGGAGCTTAGAAGAGTGTCCGATTTGACGTGAAAAGTGTTCAATTTGGTTTGAAAAAAGTCGAATTTGATTTGAAAAAAGTCCAATTTGATTTGAAAAGTGTCCAGTTCGATCTGAAAATGGTACATACAGTCCCCTATCGTTATAACGCCTTTGAAGGGAACGGAGAAAATCCGCTTTATAAGGGAGTCGTGTCCTAACCGGAGTTGACCATTTTGACACCATTTTACGCACAGATTTATTTCAAATCACATATAATGACTGAATGTAACTATAGTATTAAAATATATGACCATCAAGAGAATCTGAAGATACAAAACAACTTTAGACTATTAATGAATCCTGCCTTTAGATATAGTCTCTGTTGCATGCATAAGTATGACAGAAGTGCATGAGGAGTAATGAGTACTAGAGATAAGTTGGACGTGGTCAACAACAAAACTGTGCAACCCAGCGTTGAAGATCTTCTATTGTGATCAAAACTATCACGCCAGATGGGGCTCGAACCTGCATTTACTGCCTGTGGGCCGAATTTTGGCCCATCACACTATCAGCGCTGTTAAACTGCTCCGCGATATCCTTGTTGCAAACGGCTTATCTGCACTCTCCGATGATTTGGTGACGTCACGTGTGATCAAACAGCATTGCTGCTGTTGCTGCAGAGGGTACAGGCACAAGTTCCTTCTTCTTCTTCTTCTTCTTCTTCTTCTTCTTCAGCGTTTGTCCCGCTTCATGGCGGGGTCCGCTTTTCTGGTGCCATGTCACCATCTCTCCCAATCCCGTGCTAGGTCAGGGTGGACACCAGCTACTTTAAAGTCCTTGTGTAACGTATCAGCCCAGCGCTGCTTCGGGCGCCCTCTAGGCCGCTTTCCAGACACTTCAAAGTTAAGGCCTATCTTACGGACGCTGTCTTCCTTTCCACGCAGAACGTGGCCGTACCATCGCAGGCGAGCTTCTCGCATCTTGTCATCTATCGGCGCGACACCGAACTTCTGCCGAATAGCTTCGTTTCGGATGCGGTCCAGTCTCGTGACTCCAGCCATCCAGCGTAGCATCTTCGTTTCCATTACGCTGAGGCGACTTTCCGTTTCCTTTGTCGCAGGCCAACACTCAGCTCCGTACATTGCTACCGGCCGGACGACGGTTTTATAGATCTTTGACTTCAAGCGCTCTGGCATCTTCTTGTCGCAGAGTACTCTAGTCAACGAGCGCCACTTGGACCAAGCTGCACTCACGCGTGAGTTTTTTTTTTCTGCTCGCAGCAAAACATCCTGTAGCGAAACATCCGGTATGTGGCATCAATTCTAGCTGCTTTAGGCTCAAAACATAAGTGTACGGCATTGTTTTGAATAACCTGCGTTTGTTTCCACAGCCTCTCTAGTTTCTGATAGAGGAGATCCCAATACACGAATCCTCTAACGACTACCGGGAGGGAAGTCTTCCACTGTGCTCGACATATTGCTGACTATGAACACCTTTGGTGAACGCGCATGTGAGAAAACAATGATATGCATCTGACACAATGTCGCGAGGGTACTGGTCGTGAGTATGACAGAGAGAGAGAGAGGAACAGTAGGTTCCTCTCTCTAACAGTAGGTTCCTCTCTCTAACGACTACCGGGAGGGAAGTCTTCCACTGTGCTCGACATATTGCTGACTACGAACACCTTTGGTGAACGCGCATGTGAGAAAACAATGATATGCATCTGACACAATGTCGCGAGGGTACTGGTCGTGAGTATGACACAGAGAGAGAGAGGAACAGTAGGTTCCTCTCTCTAACAGTAGGTTCCTCTCTCTAACGACTACCGGGAGGGAAGTCTTCCACTGTGCTCGACATATTGCTGACTACGAACACCTTTGGTGAACGCGCATGTGAGAAAACAATGATATGCATCTGACACAATGTCGCGAGGGTACTGGTCGTGAGTATGACAGAGAGAGAGAGGAACAGTAGGTCTGATCACAGACGCGGTCCGCATTTTGCTCGTCTTGATTTTCCGTGCGGGACCCGAACTGAGCCGTGGTCGCGTTATAACGGGGTCATTTTGAATGCAGAGATCCTCCTAAAACCACGCTATAACGGGAGTAGCGTTATATCCGACGCGTCTTAAGCAGAGTTGGTTTGCACTGGCGTAAAGGTATGCTGGCCGGTTCCAGACAAACTCTACGTTATATCGAGAGTCGCGTCTCATCCGGAGGCGTTATAACGGGAGGGGACTGTATTTAAAAATCATCTTAATCGTGATTATTGTATAAAAGGTGCTCTAAGTGAAGTGGAAAAAGAAATACAAGAACTGGGACGCATAGTGTGCATGTTAGGCCGCTACTCAAGTACGGAACATGCGTTTACAGCCCGTACACGAAGAGGACCATTTTAAGACCAGAGTCAGTCCAGAATAGCTCTACTAGGATGGTTTTTCTTAGATATTTTGATTTCGGTCATGATGGCGTTCCTAGTAGCGCTATTACAAATAGCTTTGGATAGGAGTCGTAGAAGATTAGGAAAGGAAAGAACGACGTGAAACGGTCCTGGTTTACAGCGTTCTTTTTAGTAGAACATTCATAAGATCTAAAACCACCGAACCACACTTCAGAGACAGTTCTTCACGTCCCGAGGAACTTTGCAGTTTGCTAAAATGATTAAAAAGGCCAGCCTCCCTTTTTTTTGCAAGATTAAGGTAATTGGTAATCACTAATTACAAGAGCTACGAGACCTATTTGGTCGCTTCGTTTGACGAACTATTTTTTCATGCTGTTGTTCTAGTTGTTTCTTGTGTTGTGCCTTTTCCTCCTAGTCTCTCTTTTGACATGCTGGTGCATGTATTAAATGTTGAATGAACTTCGTTCAAAAATCGAAAAAATAATCGATAATTGTCGGTCGATCGATAATGTCTAGATGCTGTTCAGTTCTTCCAACAAGGTCACTCCATCTCAAAAGGTGCACTGTAGACAGAATTCTGTGGAACCCTTCCTGAAGCCGTCCTTATTATTTATATGAGCTGCGGATGGACTCACTACGAGATCCACTAATAACCTCAATTACGCATAGCAGTTCTCGTTTATTTATCAATCTTTTTTACTATTTATTCAAGGTACAAATAGCAAACCTTAAAAAGGGTAATTATCGAAAACACACAGCACTAAAATTACGGATTATTGAACTAAGCATAATGAGTAGAAACAAATACTTCTGGAAAAGAACTGCAGCGAAAGAAGAGGCTTAATTTGTTCGAAAAAGTGCCGCAGATGTGCATGTGACTGCTTCTATTATAACGTTTTAGGTACTGCTTGCTGCTTCTTTCCCTACTGTGCAACTTCTTGGGTCAGTTTCTTCAACTCTTACAGTACTTCCTTTTTTCATCTAATGAATCTTTCCTCTCTTCGCAGAGATCACCTCATAAATTATCCCCAGGAGGTAATTATTTCGAGAGGAAGGAACGATAATAAGCCTTTCGGTGTTCACTGATCATCCGCACTCCTCAAGTCACCTAAATTTTTCGACTAAAATTGGCTGAGAAGTTGTATATAGTTGCGCTGGATATACTGTTCAGAAACAGACAACTCTGAATGAAGATGTCGGAAAAACGCGGTTTTCGACCTTGTAACAAAGACATGGGGTCGTAGTGACGAAGATTTTGTGTGAGATCGGGCAAACGACGCTAACGCTGGGATCAAACGAAGACTAGGATTGAAATCTGATAGTTTTGCAGGCGACACAGTAAAGGAAGATTGGAAAGAGCATCTTCCACCCGCCTTTGTACCTGGAAAAGAGGGACCGCTTAAGGTTCTGGAGGTCAATTCCTCAATGGTCACAGTTCGGTTCGTGCCAGAAGATGAAGAACGCACATACAGAGTGAGCACTGTTTTTCTTTCCAATATTGATCCAACGAAATCTGACCTCTGAAATTCATTTTCTGCCTCTTTTCGGTGTCCTTGTGCAAAGTAGCAGTGCTAGTCGATGATTTCTGCGTCCACAGAAATTGGTCGTTTGGACAAAGAAAAACCACATTTGAGATCGAAGAGGATGATGACGGTGGGTGTTTTGAATTCTTGCATCGTCATTCAAACTGCTTTTGTGGAAGTGCTATTTTGCATCACATTCCTCGGGAAGTAGCGCCCAGGTTTTCCATCTGTAAGTTTCCTCTATGAGTTCGATAGTCCGATTCTGTCGCTGATGTGCAAACCTGCATATCGTTTTGAACCCCATTTTATTAGGTGGACGGAAAGGTTTCGTTGTGGTTTTTGTAAACATTTTTGAAAATTCTTCTTTAAGTTTCCATCAAAAATGCATACAGACGCTGGTTGTTAACCTAGATATACCTGAGAAATCTACATATAAATCATTTTCACTTCAAACCAAATGTTTTTAATTTCAAATTACACTTCGTGTTTTTAAAATTTGAAACCAGACAATATAGACATTTTGCAAACCAGGCGAAATATAAATTTGAACAGTCAGTATCTAACAAGGGAAGCGCCTGAAGCGCATGTCTGAACGGGGAGATCGAGTCAGTCATATTAAGAAACCCCACCCCTCAATTAGTATAAAAATGCGCTTCCTTTTGCCATGTCGTTAAGGCTAAGGAATAGGGGGTCCTTGAAGTTACAATGGAATCATCGCTTCATGAATTCGGAGGTTTTGTATGCCCACAATGCATCTGCTGTCAACCGGCTCGGAGCGCAGTTGATAGTGACGTTGCCTCATGACAAGGAGGTCAGGGGTTCGATTCTTCTGCGCCGCTGTGCTTTCGTATTTCATGTGGTTGGTTAAGATTTGATGGATTCCGACGTCTATACCATTTTCAGAGGTTTTTGCCTAATTTTCCAGCTGTGACCAGTGCTTCTGTTTCATGCACTTTGTACCTGTGTACCAAAGGTGTTGAACGTTATACATTATTATGTTGAATAGCTTTCTCATTGCCTTTTGGTTAGAAAACTGGTCAGTAATAAACAGGGATGTGCGGAAATTTTTCTGGAAAAAGCGGAAGACGAAAGACGGAACGGAAACGCTCAAAAATGGCCGGAAACCGGAATATGAAACGCGAAAATGACACATGTTCGCCATTTCTTCAAAAGTGCATCTGAAACGGCGTCAGAAACGGCTTCTATTGCACCTTTTCTTGCTCAGAACTTTGCGAGCAGCAGAATCTTCCACAGTTTAATGCTCATCCTCATCATAACATAACATAGCGAAGCAAAAATTCATAATATTGTTATGATAACCTTTTAGCTACGGCTAGAGCAATAAGCGAAAATAAATTCAGGGTCTTATCTCACTATTTCTATTTTAGCATGCAGTCTTTCCATACCTATTTCCTGCTACGGATTTTTCGCTCACTTTTTCGATGCTGCTATTTTTTGAACGGTAGACTTAACCCACTTAACCACTTGAGGTTAGGTTACTTACAGACCCCCCCCCCCCCCAAAAAAAAAAAACTGACTCGGGTGAAGTCTAAAACTGGAGTTGCCTCCCAGATCATTTTCCGACCAGTAAAGAGATTCCTCTCAACACTTTTAGAAACCAGTGGCATTATGGATGACGTGGTGACTGCACAGATATCTTCATGCTCAACATTTACAGTTGCATTGTAATCACCAAAACTAGTACTCAGAATTCATTCTGGGATCTAAGATGTTAACTGGATGACTGATTAGTCATGGTAGTTCCACACTTCTACAGGAGTATTCAGTCTGTGCCAGCCTAGGAACCCAACGTCCAAGGTGACACAGCTGGACAGTTGCAAAATAACAGCTCATCCTATCCTACTATATATAAAGCAGCAAGCGTGTGTGTGTGTGTGTGTGTGCGTGTGTGCGTGTGTGCGTGTGTGCGTGTGTCATACTGTCCGTCCGTCCGTCACACCTGGGGCGCGGCAGCCGAACACGTCGCCAACCGTGCATGGCGAGCCGCAGACGTGCCGAACACGTCGCCAACCGTGCATGGCGAGCCGCAGACGTGCCGAACACGTCGCCAACCGTGCATGGCGAGCCGCAAACGTGCCGAATACGTCGGCAACCGTGCATGGCGAGCCGCAGACGTGCCGAACACGTCGGCAACCGTGCATGGCGAGCCGTAGACGTGCCGAACACGTCGGCAACCGTGCATGGCGAGCCGTAGACGTGCCGAACACGTCGGCAACCGTGCATGGCGAGCCGTAGACGTGCCGAACAGGTCGGCGGCACGAAACTTCGGCCCTGGGGGTAATCGAGGTCGCTGAACACGAATCTGAAGTCGACCAATCGATATCGATCGATATTATCGATTTTTTGCGGATGGCGCTCAAGTGGCGCGAAACTTCGGCCCTGGGGTAATCGAGGTTGCTGAACACGAATCTGAAGTCGTCCAATCGATACCGATCGATATTATCGATTTTTTGAGGATGGCGCTCAAGTGGCGCGAAACTTCGGCTCTGGGGTAATCGAGGTCGCTGAACACGAATCTGAAGTCGACCAATCGATATCGATCGATATTATCGATTTTTGAGGATGGCGCTCAAGTGGCGCGAAACTTCGGCCCTGGGGTAATCGAGATCGCTGAACACGAATCTGACGTCGGATCAATCGATCCATCTCGATTAACATAAAAGTCAGAAGGCCTAGGGAAGAATAGGAAACCCGTAGCGGCCATGGCGTCCTATTGTTGGGGTTTGGGGGCGAAGCCCCCAACCAGTCGTAGGCGGCCGCTAGGCCGACGTACGACTGGTTATATATAATCAGCTAATGTCACGTGTCCGTCACGGGGTGGGGGGACTGGAGCCAATATATGCCTACGGCAATGCGGCGTATGCCAGCCGGGCTTTCTTTGAGCTTAACCATGGGCGATTGCTGGCGAACTATATCCTTGGCGGCTGATCGTCCAAATTTACGAGATATTCAACGGGCAACGCGTCAGGGTATGAATGGGGATCAAGTGCAGAGCGTAGGGATTCAGGAGGCGTGCCCTAGACGTCGTTCAGCGTCCGTCTGGAGTCAGAAGACGTGCTGAAGACGTCGTCTAACGTGCGTAGATATTTAGAAGACCTTCGCTAGACGTTATGAGTCAAGATTCAGAAGACCTGCGCTAGACGTCGTCCAACGTGCGTAGCGGTTCAGAAGACGTGCTGAAGACGTCGTCCAACGTAGGTAGGGATTCAGAAGACGCGCTAAAGACGTCGTCCAACTTGTGTAGGGATTCTGAGTAAGGGCGACCAATAGCAGAGGATCAACAAATGGGACTATTAGAGGGAGAGCGTGAATAAGGGGAGGGGGCAGCATTTCCCCTCAACATCGTTCAGTGTGTGTCGGATTTCTGAAGACGACTTGGGAAAGTCGTGGCACGTGTGTCAGAGAGCAGAAGGAGTGTCATAGACGTGGTGGCAACGTAATGACACGTGTCATATGTGCGTACTTGACTCTCACTCCGTTTCTTTGCCAGCACATAGGAAAGGAAGTGTGTCGGGAGTGGGGAGAGATAGAGAGAGTGACCATGGGACTCGGAGGAGTATTCCTGCCGTCGGACAGTAAGCGGTGTCGACTAATACCGATTAATTTTAATTATGATTTTGCCGATTAAGCACCGGATTGGGACTCTCGCGTGCATGTGATGGAGAGTGGATGGGCTTCATATGCGCAATGAAAATTCTGCCCCACCATACCCCACTGACCTAATCAGTAAAACCAGTTTTTTTACTGTAAGAATGCCTAGAGAAGAAAGGAGGAAGATTGGGGTTGTTCTGTTCTCGGAGTTTGGTGGCGAAGCCCCCAACGAATGGGATAGGGTTGTTCTATTTTCGGGGTTTGGCGGCAAAGCCCCAAACCATATGAGATGGGGTGTTCTATTCTTGGGGTTTTGGGGGGGGGACCCCCAACCAGTCGTTTAGCGGTCGCTAGGCCGCTGAACGTCTGGTGGTAGATATTCGTGATGCTTCATTAAAAAATGAATCGCATAACTCCATGTGGATGAATATCACAACTAACAAGATTAAAAATTGAAATTTGCACCTTTTATCAGGAACACTGCTGTAATCTTGGAGCAGACAACCACGTGCCGCGACCTTCACCGAACTCTTTGTTTCATGATACTGCGCTATATGCTTTCAATGTTTTTGTAGCTATTTGTAACTAATGGATCAAGAGCATTCAAATGTTGAGTGCATTTTCTTAGCATACAATGCATACATAGCCTTTGTGGTACATTAATTTTTTCCCTGCACCCAGCCGTTGCCATTTTTGAGTGCTTTTTTTGGTAGTCTAACCAGTTTCAAGAATATTCGTATTCCTCTCATAATTATATGAAGGAGAACTATTTTTAATCGATAAGCAGATTGTGCTCAATAGAAAACTAGTGTGAAACAGTGCCCGATTCCGTTTCCGGCTTTCGGTCCAAAAACAGGCGGAAAACGGAACGGAATGGAAGAGCCCAAAGTGGCCGGAAACCGGAATTCGGAACGCGGAAACGGAAATTCCGCACACCCCTAGTAATAAACAAGTCGCAAGAAAGCTACTCTCCACAGCATACAGCTGGGGAAATATCCAGAAAACTTCTGAAATGGTATAGACGGCAGAATTCCTCAAGCCTCAACCAATCAGTTGAAATGCAAAAACGCAGCAGCTCAGAAGAATCGAACCCCCAACCTCCCTCGCATGAAGCGACGTCACAATACACTGCGCTCCAATCCATTGTGAGCAGAGGCATCGCGGGTGTATAAGACCACCGAACTCGTGAGGCACCGATTCCATTGTAACTTCAAGGATCCCTTCCTTGAGTTTAACGTCTTGACAAAAAAAAGAAACACGTTTTTATACCAGTCGAGGGATGGGGATTCTCCCTGTATGACTCGCTCTCCCCGTTCAGACACACGCTTCAGACTCTTCCCTTGTAAGTTAAAAAATAATCTTTCAAATTCTCCTTAGGAGAGTGTCTTAATAAAAAATAACTACGGCGTGTGAACAAACACGAACTTCTTGTCACTTGACCTCGACCAACTTTGACGTTCTGGGTTTTAAGTTGTTCTAACAATGTTTTGCTGCGTTCAAAACTTTAGCGCCTGGCGTGTCTCGAACCCGCATCTCCTGCTGACCGCGCGAAAATGCTCTACGCCATTACACCACCGACGCTGTTTGATCGAACTCAACATCCACACCTCCTGTAGCCCATCAGCACTTACCCGTACCAGCCGTCCGTGCGGCCTCTCGGCTTCTTGACGGCTTCGCCGTGGCAATAACTTCTCATCATCAATTGTAGCTGCCACCTATGTCATGGTTTCCACAGGAAGAACATCTTAACTACGTCGATGAGGGCAAGTTAGAAAAAGCAGCGAAAAAATGGACGACGTCCACAAAAACGCTTATTTGCCCAATATCTATTGATGGCGATCGACAAGCTTAGATTCGTGTTCAGCGACCTCGATTACCCCCAGGGTTGAAGTTTCGTGCCGCTTGAACGACATCCACAAAAAATCGATAATATCGATAGATATCGATTGGTCGACTTCAGATTTGTGTTCAACGACCTCGATTACCCCAGGGCTGAAGTTTCAGACCGCTTGAACGAAATCCACAAAAAATCGGTGATATCGATCAATATCGATTACACCTGCTGTGGTTGCCGACGTGTTCGGCTCGCCATGCACGGTAGCGCCGTGTTGGGCTTCTCAGTATCCCCACTCCAGTTGTGACGGAAACACACACACACACACACACACACACACACACACACACACACACACACACACACACACACACACACACACACACACACACACACACACACACACACACACACACACACACACACACACACACACACACACACACACACACACACACACACACATGCATAGATACACAGGTACACACTCAACACACATACACACACTGCTCCTTTATATATAATAGGATATCGGGATAAGCCGGCCGCTGATATCAGCATGGAACCAGTTGAACTGAAGACCTTGAAAGAAATGATTCAATTCGTAAAAGAAGGTGCTTATTCACACGCTGTAGTTATTTTTTACTAAGACACTCTTCAAGGGTATTTTTCTATTAAGACACTCTCAGAAGCACTTTAGAATGCACTCAAGATTCAGTTTTCAGTTAAAGGAATAGAAATTCTATGTTCATTCAAAAAATGTACACATTACTTCCTAACACAACTGCATAAGAGTCCTTTCATACAAATTTCCTTAAAACAAAAGACTCGCCTTTTTTTAAGTGACTAATTTGAATTTAGAAGTGTTGCAGTTGCAAGTGTTTGGTTAATATAATGAGAAGCCTCCGATCTAAAGTGGAAATGGTACATAAGAAAATTTTCCTGGTGCGAATTTGGCCGAAAAAAATCGTCCTTTAGTCCATGCAAGTTCGACCGGTCGTGCTTGCATGAAGCACAGCAACGCAAACTATGTGAATAGAAATGTGTGTGTGTATGTGTGTATGTGTGTATGCGTGTATGCGTGTATGCGATGCGTGTATGTGTATGAGTGTGTATGTGCGTGATGTGTGTATGTGTGTATGAGTGTGTGTGTGTGTGTGTGTGTGTGTGTGTGTGTGTGTGTGTGTGTGTGTGTGTGTGTGTGTGTGTGTGTGTGTGTGTGTGTGTGTGTGTGTGTGTGTGTGTGTGTGTGTGTGTGTGTGTGTGTGTGTGTGTGTGTGTGTGTGTGTGTGTGTGTGTGTGTGTGTGTGTGTGTGTGTGTGTGTGTGTGTGTGTGTGTGTGTGTGTGTGTAAATTGTCTACCAAGACATATGTTGTTTTCCGCTCTCTTCTCCTAGAGTTTCCATCTGATCAAATTGCTACTCTATGGCATGAGCGCCTCCAGGTAAATTCAGGCGAAACAATGGTGCTGTGTAAACGGATCGCAGCTGCCACTCGTCGGTTGCGTCACCGTCCTCCCGACTGGGATAGATTTGAAATTGATGTGACAAACTGGAAAAGAGAAAGAACACGAACTGTTTGTCGCGTAACCGTTCATGAATCTCGAACGAACGGAAGATTCGTTTAGTCCGATCGGAACCTATACCAGGAACCTCTTATTTATGGTGCACGCGACACTCAGACATCGACCGCGTTACTGTGAACATTTAGTAGAGTTAGGAAATACAAATTGCTGTCCCACCGGGGTTCCAAGCTTCGTCGACGTTCCAAAATCAGAGACGCTGTCGCATGAGCCAAGTCGTCGAAAATTAAGTGGGCCGGCCACATAATGCGCTTCGCAGACGCCCGTTGGACGAGGGCCGTCACCTACTCGATTCCGTGGACGTCAAGAGAACGCCAGGGGCCGGACTCATCAACGACTTACAGCAATTTAACAGAGAAAATTACAGCCAAAATCCCTGATAGTTTCCCTTATTAAGCGATGTGATGAGCGATAAAGCTCGTTCTTGTGACCTCATGACGAGATTGCATCAAAGGCGTTTTGAAGTGCGTCAGAACGATCACAGCAAAAAAGCTTCACGTCGCAGCATACATAGAGCTACTTCAGTAGGCAGAATGGAGGACAAATCCATAATATACAAAACGAACAGTAGAGGACCAAGACATGTGCTTTGTGGTACCCGACTAGCCGTCCTTCCGGCAGCGGCATCGCGGCGCACAAGAGACCCAGAGATCGTGAGGCGCCGATTCCATTGTGACTTCAAGGACCCCGTATTCCTTGGGTTTAACAACGTGGCAAAAAAACACACATTTTTACGAGGGGTAGGGATTCTCCCTATATGACTCGCTCTCCCCGTTCAGACATACGCTTCAGACCTTCCCTTGTGAGGGACGTCCTAGCTGAAGATATTCCTGAAATGGACATCAGTTATGTTGTTGTAACGTGGAGGTCCATGGGCCTACTTGTCACGGAGGTCTGTTGCCAGAATCTGCCCGCGTTCAGCTCGTCGTCCAAACCTGCAATTTCCTATGGCACCTCTAGGTGGAACGGACGTCACCACCACGAATTTTCTTCGATTGATAGCAGAAATTCTGCTTACATGGAGTTTCATGCTTGTACAAAACATGTAACAAAAACAACGGCAGAAATCATATATATATATATATATGTATATATATATATATCCTTACCTCGACGCTTGAAAGTATACGCGCTATTAAATAGAAATTGGTTTTAGAGGGTAAGGCGCAATCTCGCCCTTTGATGCATTGAATGCTGCTACCCTGTTGCACTTTGAGACAAAATTTCATCTATAATTTTTTTCGTAAAGAATGCAAAAAATTGTTGCCCTCAATCAACTGAGCAAAAAAACCGAGAAAGTTATTCCAAATTTTTCTTGAACAAAAATTACTGTAACCATTTTAGAGAATCTTTAGTTTAATCAGATTGAAGCTTATTCCATTTTGAAGGCGTTTACTTTGATTTCCGAAGCATCAAGGGTTGTTTAGGAGAGTGTCCAATTTGACGTCAAAATGGTATGAATTACCTTAAATTTCATTTAGCATTTAGATTTCTCAGCCATGTTCGCTCAACACATTGACGACAATATGAGCCACCGGTGGCTCATACGTGTCTGTCCGCGTGGGACAATATGAGCAACCGGTGGCTCATAACTTTTCGCGCTATTTTTTGCACTCCTGCCGTCGGTTTTTTTATAGATGTTTTCTCTGTTTCCTAATTACTTGTGATAGGTGAATGTCCAACAGGAATAAGCAAGAAAATTTCTTTGCTTTCATTAGATATATCGAATAAAAAATTTCATTGGGAAGGAGACCAATTTTACAATCAAATCAAATCAAGTCGGTATTTTTCACCCAAACTTTGCCAAAGGAGGTTATTTGGGGTGCTGATCACAAATCTGACATCCTTTTTCAAAATTTGGACCGATTACGGTAGGTTACGGTAGGTACGGGTGAGCATATAAAAGAGCATATTAAAGGAATTGAATACTCTGCCGTTTGTTTTCGCTAATACATTTTGTTTCAGGAATACGCTTCCTAGGCGTTTCTAATGTAACGAAGTATGAGAATGCCTGGCCGCAAGTTCCAATGATGCCGGTACTTCTGAAGAAACCTCGCGTTGACACTGAGGATGTTGAACACATCCCCACTAAGGTTCGCGTCAAATGCCTAGCATCGTTATCCAGAGACCACTGGCCTTTCAAATAGATAAAAATTTCATGATTTTGTTCAAACTCATAAAGGGTGTGACCTGTTTACTGGGCCTTCATCTTTTTGAAATGTGAACAGCTCAAGTAATGTCTTCGGATTGACACTCCTTCCCTTCTCCAGTGTCGTGTTTTTTTCTCCAAGCAACCCCATCGATCCTTGAATGGTTCTATAACCCTAACTAGATTTTCCATGTCTCGTTGAGCTCTTACGAGAGAGGTCACTGAACTCGGTCCGGAGATTCTGAATGAGACCTATATGGTCTTGTAGGGCATCGGACGAGGATCACAGAACTGTGTTTCGTTTTTGCTAAATGCCCCTGGGTGGTCCAAAAATGGCAAAAAACTGAATCACTTCTGGGCGGGCTGATAAGGCAAAAGTGACACCTGAAATGGCCCTGTCGCGCTCTGAACTTGACCTACAAAAGGTTTGGAGCTCAAATTAAAGTTAGATTATAATAAAATGATAATTAACGACGTTTCCTAGACGAAGATGCAGTGTGCCTTCAGGTGATTCATTCGCATCGATGGCGGCAGCGACTGGATGGCCGAGTGGATAGCGAGTCGGACTTGTGGGTGGGGGTCGAAGGTTCGAATCCGGGGGTGTCCGTGCGATTTGCTCTGTGGAGTGCTCCCGTTTTTGCAACTGAAGAATACATTTCGGCTACGGTGGGGTACCGTATTCACTTGCCAACCCCGCGACGCGCAGCGGGCTCGAGAGCAATGGAGACAATCGACCGGGTGTGAGGTGGTGCCCGATTGGAGTGATACCTAAAATCTTGCTTAAACCCATCACTGTCACCTCATTTACTCATACGGTCGACTAGTATTGTTCTGACACCTCATCATGTGATCATCATTTTTCTGATTTCTATATAGACTTCCTTCTATTAAACTCGCAACTCTCACTAATTCTACTTACTGTTACCAATAATAGCATATTTTATCCACCATTGATAATAAAAAAAGGAGCACACCAAACAAACAACGGATGACAGCAACGGTATTAATGAAAACTCGACCCAGCTAACAGGTATGATAAAGGACAATAAAGCAGTTGAAACAGAAGTGTTTCTTACACCAGCAACAACGCACAAAGGCATGGAAGGTACAGTTATTTGCTCCTTGACACGGTTCTTCGACCGGCACTTCGTTAAATTCGTAGTCGGTTGGGGTCGAAAATGGTCCCGGATGTGTGTCTATATAACCGGCAGCAAACCATGCGTATTTAAAACACTGGTGAAACACAGGGGCGCAGAACTGCCGATATGTTTGGCTCAACACCTGTGAATTGGGAACGATAATTTCGGTCCATTAAAGAATATAAAAGTTGCTGATACCGTTCCTACCTTTAAGGTGTTGTCTCTTGATAAACAGTTGAATTCCGGCCTCGTGTGGATAACAACTTCATGTATACGCCGGATGAATCTCTTAAAAAGACGGAAGAAGTAGACATCAAGCGGTTGGCAGGACTCGTTGCGCCAGGTGGTATGGTCATCAACTTCAGCTGCTTCCCGGCCGGGACACCAGAGAGGATGTTGGATGATCTTTAAACCCGGACCAGCTATCCAAAAGGACAATGGTCAGCGGAGGCACATATCCTGCCATCATGCACTCGTTGACAAAAGTCGGAACTTGATCTTTATGCATGATGTGGGTCTGGGTAGTATAGCTGGGTCGAGTTTTCATTAATACCGTTGCTGTCATCCTTTGTTTGTTTGGTGTGCTCCTTTTTTTTATTATCAATGGTGGATAAAATATGCTATGATTGGTAACAGTAAGTAGAATTAGTGAGAGTTGCGAGTTTAATAGAAGGAAGTCTATATAGAAATCAGAAAAATGATGATCACATGATGAGGTGTCAGAACAATAATAGTCGATCGTATGAGTAAACGAGGTGACAGTGAGAAACACCTCCAGGGTTTAAGCAAGATTTTAAGTATCACTTTTTCCGTCCGATTCGCACCACTATCCAATCGGGCACCACCTCACACCCGGTCGATTGTCTCCATTGCTCTCGAGCCCGCTGCGTGTCGCGGGGTTAGCAAGTGAATACGGTACCCCACCGTAGCCAAAATGTATTCTTCAGTTGCAAAAATGGGAGCACTCCACAGAGCAAATCGCACGGACACCCCGGAATCGAACCTTCGACCCCCACCCACAAGTCCGACTTGCTATCCACTCGACCATCCAGCCGCTGCCTCCATCGATGCGAATGAATCACTTGAATGCACACTGTATCTTCGTCTAGGAAACGTCGTTAATTATCATTTTATTATAATCTAACTTTAATTTGAGCTCCAAACCTTTTGTAGGTCAAGTTCAGAGCGCGACAGGGCCATTTCAGGTGTCACCTTTACCTTATCAGCCCGCCCAGAAGTGATTCAGTTTTTTGCCATTTTTGGACCACCCAGGGGCATTTAGCAAAAACGAAACATAGTTCTGTGATCCTCGTCCGATCTCTACAAGACCATATAGGTCTCATTCGGAATCTCCGGACCGAGTTCAGTGACCTCCCTCGTTAGTTTGCTACCTCTTCTGCGACTTTCAGTGCCATCTAGTTGGTTTAAGCCTACAATCTACAATGATACTGAAGAAGCACCCAAGGTGTTCTTTCAGACCCAGCCTTCCAAACACAAGTGAGGGTGAGAGTGGAGGAATCAGAGCATCGATTTGATTTGTGCACATACGGGGATTATCGTTACTCTGCCATTCGTTTCTGAGTTCCTTCATGTTGGGACAAAATTTTCTACCTGCGGTACCTTTTCGTCTATAAACACCTTAGTGAGGCGTAAAGTGTTATGTAATTTTAACATCGGAATAAATGTCATTGTCGAAGATAATGCTACATCGTTCTACCGCAAATTAAGCCTCCGACCTGTTTTTCACAAAATGCAACCCTACCACTAGAGCAACGCTGATAGATAGCGTAACACATGTTCATCTAGCCAACTGACACTTGACACCGTAAACATTAGGCCAGAAATCGTTCAGGAGGTAAATTTTGAAATTTTCGCCTACATTTATTGTAATCAGCATTTCGGCATCTAGGTCTCCATTCAAAGTACTTTAAGAAGTTGAAACCCTGTTAAGCACTAAGCTACCTGTCTTGACTCTCGCCACGACTCTTCAAAGAACGCAGTTCTCTGTGCCCTGTAGGTCCCGCTGCGTACCAGCCGACGCGCAGGATCGATACTCCGCGAGCGACTATGAACGCAGGCGCGAGCGGGCCTCATGCTCCTGTCTGCAGTCAGCCCGGATGGGACGGTATTGTTCGCCCGCCACCTTCGTTTCTAGCATCCCTTGGACGACGCTATGAATTCTTCGGTTCAAGACGACTTCTAGCCTGACCTGAGACCTGGTGACCTTAATGGGTACGTCGGCGCGACGAAAGACGGGTTCAGCTGTCATGGTGGATTCGGTTACGGGTCGCGTAACGCCGATGGTGAGTGTATCCTTGAATATGCGGAATCGCATAACCTCACCATAGTGAACACCGTATTTCGTAAACGCGACTCCCACCTCATCTCATACTAT
Source organism: Heligmosomoides polygyrus bakeri (assembly GCA_947359475.1). NCBI lineage: Eukaryota > Metazoa > Nematoda > Chromadorea > Rhabditida > Heligmosomidae > Heligmosomoides > Heligmosomoides polygyrus. The sequence goes on along the minus strand of OX375869.1, from coordinate 83,544,353 downwards.
AGTGGGAGCTCCAAGTCTCAGATAGATTTCGTCCTTGTGAAGGATCGCGACCGAAGTCTTGTCACAGACGCGAAGATCGTGCCGTATGAGACGGTCGCCCCACAGCACCGACCGCTGATCTGCACCCTAAAGATCGCCGCTTCAATGCAGAAGCAGGTCGAGCGATGCGGTGCACCGAGAATCAAGTGGTGGCGAATGAGAGAGAAGGAAACAGCTGTGATTTCTCGCGTGCGGTTACCGACAGTCACAACTGTCGACGAAACTTGGAAGAAGGCTGCCGACGCGATACGTGAAGCTGCAAGGTTGGAGCTCGGCATCACGGTGCCTGGACGACGCAAGGTCGAAAATCAGACGTGGCTGTGGACAGATGACGTGAAAGCAAAGCTCGAGAGAAGAAGTCGCTCTATCACGTGTTTCTCAGCGACAAGACAGCCGATAACTGGCGGAAGTACCAAGAAGCGAGGAAAGCTGCAAAGAAGGCCGTGGCTGTTGCAAAAGCCACTCATTATGGAGATGTCAACGAGAAGCTCGAATCGCGCGATGGTGAGCGGTATTTATACCGACTTGCTAAGAGCCGCCATCGCCAAGCCGAGGATATTGAAAAGTTTGTTGGCATTAATGATGAGAGCGACCATCTTCTGACAGACCGAAAAAAGGCGCTGAAGCGATGGCGTGATTACTTTGAGGAAATTTCCACTATGGAAACCCGGCCATCCCTTCTGTGGCTTCTGTCCACGGTCCCGTTCACAAGATCACCGTGGAGGAGACAGAAGCGGCTCTGAGGAAGATGAGGCCAGGCAAAGTGACTGGGCCCGACGACGTGGCAGCTTATCTGTGAAAGTCAAAGCTATGGTACCGTGCTGAGTGGTTGGCGAAGTTCTTTAATCAGGTTGTGGCGGAGAAAAAAGCGCCAGAGTGTTGGCGCCAAAGCACGACGATTCCGATTTGGAAGAAGAAGGGCAGTCCTGCAGACTGCTCCAATTACCGTCCGATTCGCTTGCTCTCGCACAGCATGAAGGTCTTTGAGCGAATTGTCGATGGTCGAATTCGTGACATCGTCCACCTTTCCAGCAATCAATGCGGTTTCGTAGCTGGCTGTGGCACCATTGATGCCATACATGCCGCCCGCCTCCTGTTAGAGAAGCATCGCGAGAAACAGAAGCCAGTGCATATCGCCTTCCTCGACCTAGAGAAGGCCTTTGACCTCGTACCGCGTGAAGTGATATGGTACGCCCTGCGACGACATGGAGTTCCTGAGGAGCTCATAGAATGGGAGCGAATCCTCTACTCTTCTCCAAAGAGTAAAGTTCAAGCTGCAGCCGGAACCTCGATGGAGTTCCCCATCTCTGTCGGGGTGCACCAGGGTTCTGCGCATTCCCCACTCCTTTTTGTTGTCGTGATGGACGCCATTACACGAGATATTCAGAAGCCAGTCCCCTGGACACTGCTTTATGCTGATGACGTAATGCTCGCTAGCGAAAGTAAAGGTGAACTCGAGCGAGAGGTGCAAGCTTGGTGTGATCGCTTGGAGTGTTTTGGACTCAGATTGAACGTGAAGAAGACCGAGTATCTAACGACGGACGTTAATGAGTCCAGCTCCATCAAGGTTAACGCCATCGAGCTCCCACGCACTTCGGTTTTTAAGTACCTGGGATCAGCAGTAGCATCTGATGGCAATCTCATGATTGAAGTGAACTCAGTGCAGCTTGGTCCAAGTGGCGCTCGTTGACTGGCGTGCTCTGCGATAGGAAGATGCCAGAGCGCTTGAAGTCAAAAATATATAGAACTGTCGTCCGGCCGGTAGCGATGTACGGTGCTGAGTGTTGGCCTGCGACCAAGGAGGTTGAAACGCGTCTCAGCGTCATGGGGACGAAGATGCTGCGGTGGACGGCTGGAGTCACGCGCCTGGACCGCATCCGAAATGATGCTATTCGGCAGAAGTTCGGTGTCGCGCCGATAGCGGACAAGATGCACGAAGCTCGCTTACGATGGTACGGCCACGTTCTGCGTGGAAAGGAAGATAGCGTCCGCAAGATAGGCCTTAAGTTCGAGGCGGTAGGAAAGCGGCCTAGAGGGCGTCCGAAGCAGCGCTGGTCTGACACGTTACATATGGACTTGAAGGTTGCTGGTGTCCACCCTGATCTAGCGCTGGATCGGGAGAGGTGGCGTCATGACACCAGAATAGCGGACCCCGCTACGAAGCAGGACAGACGCTGAAGAAGAAGAAGAAGAAGAAGAAGAAGAAGAAGAAGAAGAAGAAGAAGAAGAAGAAGAAGAAGAAGAAGAAGAAGACGTCTAGCCGCAATTATATCGATGCCAAGATCGAGGAAGTGCAGTACGGAGCGGAGAGGGAAGAGGATCGTCTCCGGTATGTAAACCGGACTAAGGCCGGCAGCAAAGTCTTGCGGGTGCCGTGGACCCGCCATGACAACGGCGGGTGGTGCGGCGCCACAAGGGCTGCTGTACGCAACACTGCGTACTTTTGCCAGCAGTTATGACCTCTAAGAATGTCAGAGATGAAGGAAGCAAAACGCTTTTTCTTTTGTAAAGAAGCGTTTTCTAAGTCAAGTTAGGAGTTCTTGAATCTAAGCCCCGAAATCTAATAGAACACTTCTTATACCTCAACAGTTCTGTGCCATTTTGCGCTTGCTCTCTTTTTTGTCGATCTGCCTCCACTAAAAGTTCCTCGCTTGTCAAGCAGCTCGAAGATAATGTGCTAGCCCTTGTGATGACAGCGTTCCGTCCGATGCCCTGTTGAGTCCGGGAGGTCTGATCGATGTAGTTATACCTCGTACTAAAAAGAACGGTCTGCTTTCTTGTTGCATTTCTGTGCAAGGGTTCTCCTTAAACCTCAGACAACTAACTTGTGACTGGAAGGTCACGGAGATTTTCCAAGCAATTAAGGTTACCTAACATCGTACTAAGGTTTTTTTGCGTTATGTTTTGAGTGCAGGATTCCATACACCTCCATTTGTCGACACTACCGGATTATATTGTTGGTTGTCAAGCTTCTTTATGGATAGAGATTATGCACAACCTACTATATCCCTAGCATGTAGATTCGTTTAAAAAATGTTTAGAATAGATTAACCATAATGGACACCCATCTATCACGCCCTCCGGCGGGCCTCACCCGCTGCTCCTGACGCTGCGGGTGAGAGCCGCCGTGAACTGCGGCAGCCCTCGGGGACCTTTGCGTGCGGCGGCTCCGCGACAACTCGTCCGCGCCGCGGCTTCCACCACAGTGGCAGCGTGGGTCCCACCGCGGCGGGAGCGATATGGACGAGTTCTCGGGGTGCTGCCGCGAGACTCTGTAGAGGCCCTAAGGTAACCACAGACCCCTGGCGAGTAGCACTGCCTCGTGAGCACGCGTCCCAGGCAGACCTCGTCCATGCCTTGCGAGCGTTGTTCCCCTAGTGACGTAGAAAATTGAGTTGCTTAACTCGTGGTCATTTATATCGTTCGGTATTAGTGTGTTTTTAGAATAGTAAATCTGTATAGTTTATTTCTTTGTGTCTGCGGAAGGTTCGAAAAGAACGGTTGAAACAAGAATATCTTTATTATCCGCAATACCATGAACAGAAAGAAGGGGTGCGGAGACGTGCGGAGAAGATGTAGAGGCCTCAGAGTGCTAATCGAGATCGCAGTACGACCCACATGGTTCGGTAGGGCCGGCAGGGCCTAACGTAGGAAGACCCGCATGGGGGCAGGTAGGAGCATGGACGTGCTGTAAGTCCTCTCCGATTCTGCCAAAAACGGGCCTTGGGCCCTGGCCACCGTTCCCCAATGCCGGTGGAAACCAACCCGGCACGACAGCGTCTTATACCAGGCTGTCCAATAATTCTTGTCCGAAAATTTCACCATTTTTAATTTTTTTTCAACTTTATTGAAAAACAAGTCTAATCAACAATATAATCACCACAGTTATCCACAACAGTGGCCCATCGATTGGGCAGGACGCCGATGCCTTTCGCCCAGAACTCCGGGGGCTGCGACTCGAAGAAGTCCGCGATGTCGGATTTGAGGTTGTCGTAGTTGGTGAATTTTCTTCCGGCCAAATGGTGCTTCAGCGGGCGGAGCAAGTGGTACTCGGAGGGTGCGAGGTCCGGGGAATACGGCGGATGGGCAACCGTCTCCCAGCCGAGCGTCGCCAACTTCTGCTGGGTTTCCTTCGCCACGTGGGGGCGCGCGTTGTCGTGCAGCAGGTGGACCGAGGCCCGTCGGGGAAGCTTTTCTCGGATGACGGCGGCTAGTTTATCGAGCTGATCGGTGTAGATGGATGCGGTGACCGTCTTGCCTTGCGGAAGCAGCTCGACGTACAGCATACCCTTGGCGTCCCACCAGCAACGGAGCATGATCTTCAGAGGGTGCAGGTCGGCTTTCGGCGTCGTCGGCGGCTCTTCTCCGCGCAGGATCCAGACGGCACGGCGGGCGACGTTGTTGTAGAGGACCCAGCTCTCATCCCCAGTGACCAGGTCCTCGAGAAACTCCTTGCGATGCGGACGAAGGAGGAGGGACTGGCAGACGGCCACGCGGCTCTGCTTGTTGGCGTCCGTCAGACGGTGGGGATCCAACGGGCCAGAACTTTGTGGTAGCCGAGTAAGTTGAGTCGATTGTGGATGGTGAACTTGCTGCAGCCGAGCGTCGTCGCCAGTTCACGGGTGGTGGCTCCCGGCTTCTCCTTGATACAGCGACGGACTTCGTCATCATCGACCGTAGAAGGCCTCCCGCTGTGCTCTCTGTCCTCGAGGCTCGTGTCGCCGCTCTCGAAACGATTGAACCAGCTCCTGACTGTGCGTTGGGACACTGCATCCTCCTTGCACACTCTGCAGATGTTGGCGACCGCGGTGCCCGTGTCGTTGCCCAGCAGCCACTCGTAGTACACGAACGTACGAATTCGACCTTGGTCCATTTTAGCTTGTACTGGTAGCTAGACGCGGCGACTGCGCATTATATACCCCTAGCGTGGAACTCTGGAGAACCTTCTAGAAGGTTTTTACACTTGCCTGATATTATAACACTTCTAAGGAAAATTACAGAATTTTGAAAATTTTCGGACAGGAATTATTGGACAGCCTGGTATTTCATAAATCACATGGTATCAGTAAACTGTCGGTACAATGTCTTTGCTAGTTGTAGACTTCTAGCTTTTTGCCAAAAAAAAAACGAAGCAGTGTGCTTTTTATAGCGCACTTTACAGTTATACGACGTAAGCACGAACTGACATGAAGCCATTTCCGTTTAAGGTGACTGATGCTATATTGGATGTCGATATTATTGGGGGCACAACATTACTAATACGATGGAGTCTGGAGATGGTAAACGGCGAACCATTCAATATGAATTTCGTTAAAAGCCTCGTGATTGAAAAGTATTTCATGGTAAGTCCCTGGTTGAAGCTATGAGTGCACAGAGCAAAACTTGGATTACTCCAGATTGCGGGCGGTTCATACAAACGCGTGGCGACGTTTAAGCGAAATGTCGCGGATCTAGAGGCCTTCGATAACGAGGTATGTTAGTGTTGCAGTCCTGCGTAAAAGATGATATACATACACAATGCATGAAGACGTTAGTGTAGCCCTTCTGGGATGCGCCCTGCACACTACCCGCCGGCCTGAGGTGGTTCAGTGTGCTGTCTTCGCCAGACAAGTGACTTCGTTGCCTCACTGTTGAGGTCGGGGGGATGGCTGCATTTACGACCTCACAGCCAGAAGGGCCTTCGGCCGTTGTCGATGGTGTATTTGTCTGTTCTTCCAAAAGCATTGTGGATGAGTCGCTAGCGAGGCTAGGATAGGGTAAGAAATGGAAATGCCGTGCCACGAATCCTGTTAGGAACCTGGAATCAGTATGGATTTCCTGCCAAGGCTAACCAAACCTTCTGTCCTTCCGAGGTCGACGAAATGATACAAGACATGTATGCGAAGGATAAAACGCTGACTTGCCTGGACCACTGTTAGTTATTGTGTGGGCCAAACACGCATTCAAATTGCCTCCTCATCGTCTGTAGAAGTACAATCTCACCCTCCCCCGCATTTCTGGTTCATGGCGCCTACCAGGGTTTAATAAAGAAAAGGAACAACAAGCCAAAAAATGCACGTAAAAAAGGAAAAAAGAGCTAGATTAGTCTTCGTTTTGCACGAGCCCTTCTACGAAAATCAAACCAAGTCTAAACTTGACTATACTTCTCGATGGCGACTTCAGCGACAGTGCAAGCATTGGAGCGCGTAATCTACCGCCGCTAGAGGTCGGAAAAGCTTGAAATTTGCACTGCTATTCTAGTTATTTATTTTTGTAATATCCGTAAAGTATCTTTAATGGGTTTTAGCCTGATAGACAGATAGTGGTTCACTTGGTTTAAATAGCATGTTTCCAAGGCTCCCCTGTAACAGAAAATTTGCTTCCAGGATTACTGCGTTTTCTATCATTACGATCATCATTTACCGCAAGCATATAGGGTAACTGGTTCGATCGAAGTCTAGAAAAAAAAAGAAAAAATGTATTAAATCCGGATATCAGCGGTTTTTTCCCATGAGCTTCTGTTGTGTAGTGACCAGGGATGTGCGGAATTTTCGTTTCCGCGTTCCGAATTCCGATTTCCGGCCGTTTTCAGTCCTTCCGTTCCGTTCCGTGATCCGCTCTTTTGGGACGGAAGACGGAACGGAAATGGTGACTCATCACTCACTAATTGTTTTGCTCTGTCTTCATTCATCTCTTTAACATAAACGAAGAGCTGAAGAAAGATGTTAACAGATTAACTTGCATGCTGATGTCAAAACAGCGCGATAACCACACTGGATTCCTTCTCTTTTCTTGAAATGATGACTGAATAGTATAAGGTCACAAAACCTTTCACGAGTATTTCGGTCAAGAATCCAATTCGTTGTCTGGAACATGCTCACCTTTTCCTTGATAATCTTAGGTTCGGCCTGGAACACCAATTCTAGATCAGAGCTTTATAAGCACTCTTGGATCCCTAACATTGCTTTCCATAGGGAACATAGGATCTATCCTAGTCGGGGGGGGGGGGGGAGGGAGCATGCGATGTCTTGCCTCTCCACACCCACCGAGTTTGTTCCAGAGCGTCAGCGAAATGATACCTTATATAGTTGTGCTCTCGCAAAATTTTCGAATATTCGAATGGTTTCGAATGCCTGCAATTTTCGAGCATTCGAATTTCGAATACATTCGAAAAATGCGATTTTTGAACATTCAAATTTGAATATTGATTCGAACAATCTTTTCAATATTCGAATATTTTCAAGTGGAACATTGGGTTACAGAAAGGAAAAAAAACATAGCTGGTGCTTTGGTGGCAGCGACCAATAGATGGTTACCCTGACGTAGTAGGAAATTTACATTTGTTCGCAAAGCGTTTAACGAAGTTTTGGAGTGATCTTTCCACCTAATTCTTCTATGCCTGAAAGGATGAAATGTGTTACGGGTCATCAAACCAAACAACACGTCCTTAAAAAGTTTAGTTCTGTTTCCTGGTCAACTGATAAATATATTCCAAAGGCCATACCTTACCTTAGCTCAATAAAGGGCCAGGTGAAATTGCACGGGATATAGCAGGTGTATGGCGAAGCGCTTACCTTTGGTTAGAATTACTGGGGGTTACATACGGGCATTCACCTTTTCGGCTTACCATGGGATCCCTTACCATGGAACCCTTGAAAACTTTCGATGAAACTATTTGCTTCATCGGAGACCAAGGTCATCATGATGGAGATCTTCGAAACCGGAAGGTGCCATTTGCTTTACCTTTTTATTCACATTACCTAAGAAACATGAAGTGTACATAAGAAGAAGCTTAGAGTTATGCGTATCCCTGAGAAGTTCTTGAGTGTTGTTTGTGCATTATTTTTGATGGCATCGGAGAGTGCGGAAACTTTATAGGTCTAAATGGTCTCCATAATTGAGAAAAATGGTCGTCGAATAGAAGTGTATAATATGATAGCTGCCTTCTCTACAGTGCTTACCTAACGATTGTTCAAGCCGAAAACCTGGCCGCAGTTGACCCCACTCCCAACAAATTCATGCCCATAGCCAGCTCGGGTGTACGTTCCGAGGAATAACATAGCATGGCCTGTTTCGCGCAATACCTTTCAGCACCACCCTTTTCATAGAAGCGCCTACTTTAGTGCTCTTTGCGCCGCGTTTCAAAGTTTCAATACTTTACATTAGGAGTCATTTTCTTGCTCTACAGTCTGCACCATGCAACAGATTGGGTTTTGTACAGCTGATAAATTTCAGGAGTACATATGCTGCGCAAAAAGGGAAAGTTTGTTATAATTACCATACTATACAATAAAGCGCTAAGAGCTATTGATCGGCGCCGCGCAGAAATTAGTCATAGAATAGGTGGAAAATAGGAGAAAGTTAGTCATAAAATAGCGAAAAATACCCAAAGGTCTTCTACGTGCTTGGGGATTAAGAAGATGTGCCGACGGCGTCGTCCAATGTGTCTGAAGATCCAGAAAACGTACCGTACTCGTCACCCAACGTGCATGTGGATTCAGTAGACGTACCGAAGTCGTCGTTAAACGTGACTGGGGACTCAAATATCGCCGATATTGTCACTTAACCGTTCGAAGATGACGCCGATGTTGAGGAGAGTAGTGGCGGTGGGGGGGGGGGGGGGAGGTTCCGGATTGCTTCATACCGCAAAACTACTCACGTGATCTTAAGGAAGGTAGAGCAAGATTGGAACATAACAAGGTTCTCAAATATTGCTTTTTGTACTGCTGGGTTGGGAAGAAAGCAGAACGAGCAGAGCAAATGGCTTGGTGTGATTGTACTTACCATTACCTTAGTGATACTGCAACATTTCGCGAAGCGCGCAAGTGAGAGGCACGCCGATAGGCGTGACGGATATATATTATAGGTACCAATATCTTTGCCATTACTTTACATCAAGGACTGAAGAACAGCGGTGTCGCTTTTTTGCTGTACTGACGATATTTGAACAACAACATATCCTATGTGCGACATAAGGTGAAATGGACAAGTACTTTCGGGTTATAGATAGACAATCCAGGACCAAGAAGAGCGTAACCGAGAAACATTGAGTGATCTGACTTCTTCTTGTCGATGCCTAAGACCACCTGAACAAAGCAAGTGTGTTACTAAGTGATAATCAAAATCCAACAAACAGAACCTAAGAAACATTTTTCATGGGCGTGTACACGGAAGGAAAAGGCAATGCCTCACAGAAATGGACCCGAGATAGTTGCCCTTAATGATCACGTTGTCCGTAAGTGTTCACCTGGACGCAAAAGAGAGCGGTTCGAAAAGGAAGGCCTACCCTTTCGAAAAGTTTCGAAAAACCTCTTCATAGCGTCCTTTGTCTCTCATGAAGTTAGCACCTGTCTCGGACGTGTCTGAGCAGTTGTAAAATCCGGTTGCTGTAATTGATCTATCACCTAGAAATCTTATACCCACTAGCCCGCCCTATTATCGTCCCTACAGCACCCCAACTGTATGGTTTACTGCTCAGCTAGTAGTGAATGCAACTGCATCGCATAGTGATCCTGATCTGCCAACCCTCGGGCGGCGAACATACCATGGAAAAAAGGCGGCCTCTGCACTTTAGGATTAAAAACCAACTTGATGAGAAAAGAAAGCTTAGAAAGGCTACGATAGGATCACAGGACCTCGCTGTGAAGGTGAGAAATTTGGAGCGCGAAGGTCAATACTTGGTGCACAAAACCCTTAGGCCTATGTTATACTTCGGCGACGCTGTTGTCGGCAGTAGTGTTGAGCGCACTGCCTAGCACCCGCTCAACACTGTCACCGACGTCGCCGACAACAGCGTCGCCGAAGTATAACACAGCCCTTAATGTTTTCGGATCTATACTAGAGGTCTCCTATAGAGAACAAGAGATCAAGCAAAGTTCAATGGTGCAAAGATAAGAACGAAAAACAAGATTAGCCGTAGGCAGCGTTAAACAGAAAACTGGTTCCTGAGGTCCAATAGGAAAAGTTCGAATACGAATGAAAGTGTAAAACCCTACGCACACTTTTGCGGCAGCGCGGCAGCCCTATCTTTAAGCATAGGACAGAGAATCGCCGCGAAATCGCCGCGGAAGGCAAAACTCCCCAGCCCGGACTGCCGTTGATGTGCCGCCTACGCGGCAGTAGCTGCCGCAAACGAGGCACAGCGACAGTAATACTCCAAGGCATTATTGCCGCTGCAGCCGCTTTGCTGCCGACAATTTCTGCCTGGGCTCTAGCTGGTCGTGGCGGGATCTAGGATGGAGCCTGATAATGATAATGATAATGAAACCGCGTTGGCGACGGAGTGTGCTGCAAAGCTGAGGATGAGTGCCGCCTAAGCGGCAGTTTTGCCTCCTACGAGGCAGTTTTGGTCCCTGCCGCGGCTGCCGCAAAAGTGTGCGTAGGGCTTAAGCGCTTCTGTGAATAAAGCTGAAGGTTCAGCTTCTGATTCACCGGTGCTTCTTGTTTCCTGCGTGGTGTGTGGATGAGGGATTAGGAAACTCATCATATATGGAGTGAAAGGGAAACGACGTGCTTACATTTTCTGGACTTTCAATGCAAAATATCCATCCATCGGCTTCACAAAACAATGTAGATCCTAACTTGCCTATTCGAATGGTATCCATTGAACATTCGAATAATTGTGTTTTTGGCAATTTTCGAATATTCGAATGGTTTCGAATACCCGAAATTTTCAAGCATTCGAATTTCGAATATATTCGAAAACCCGATTTCTTAAACATTCGAATTCGAATATTCAAATTCGAATGAAAATCATTACAATACTTATTCGAATAGGTCATTCGAGCACAACTATATTACGTTGCCTATGCGAACTCAGAGAGTGGGTGCCGTGTCGTGAGATGCTGAACGTAACTGTAGCCTTAGCGCTGCCCTTCCATTAGGATAGATCTAGGACATTCAATAAGACCGGTTTAGTGCTATAAGTGGCGAAGTCTCTGCCATCTTACTCGTCAGCCAGGTCCATTGTGTTTAAAATATTAGGTTGTCCCATAAGTCTTCGCCGTTTTTTTTCAACGATTCACTGCAGATTTCGACAGCGGTCTCTTGCATAGCGCTGCATAGCTTTCGAAAGAGAATGATTTGCTCTATCAGATCATTTATTGCATTTCTTTTTTCATTATGAATTTTGCCAATTTTTAGGTCGTTGAAGTGAAAAGTGAAAAAGTGAAAAAGTAGCCATTTGCGCACTTGTTCTCTCCGCTTAGCTTTGTAATTTTTTGCGCAGTTTTTTATAGCAAATGGAAGACAATGTTCCGTACTACAAGAATATGTGTAAGTGCTATTTGCTCATTTGTCCTTTATTGATGTTTAGGTCATCAATTGGGACGTCCGAAGGAGGATGGTTATTTTTGCTGACAGCTCCTGCTCTGTGGTTAGAATTTTTGGGTTGGTGTTATATGTCATTCGAAAGAGAATGTCTTGCCCTATAAGAACGTGTGTCGCGTTTGTTGGTTTTTATTGAATATCAACAAAATGCCAAGAAGAGAAAAATCGTCTTCACCAACAACTCCTCCTTCTTCATTTGTTGATATTCGACAGAAATCAGCGTGAGCCAATAAACGCGACACAAATTCTTACTGAGCAAGACATCCTCTTCCAAACGACATATGACATCAAGCAAAAAAGTCGAACCACAGAACCGGAGTTTGATAAAAATTCGGACGGAAAAGTCGGAATTCCCAATTTGATGGCCTAAAAATCAATAAAGGGCAAGCGAGAAAATAGGACCAACACATATTCTTGTAGTACAGAACATTGTCTTCCAAGTGCTATAAAAAACTGCTCAAAAAATTACAAACCTAAGCGGAGAGGACAAGTGCGCAAATGGCTACTTTTTCACTTTTTCACTTTTCACTTCAACGACCTAAAAATTGACACAATTCATGATGAAAAAAGAAACGCTATACACGTTCTGATAGAGCAAATCATTCTCTTTCGAATGCTGTATAGAGCTATGCAGAAGACCGCCAGCGTAATTCGAAATAAATCGTTGAAAAAAAAACGGCGGGGACTTCTGGGACAACCTAATACTTTCTTCCTATTTACAGAAGGATTTTGCCTCCACTTCGATTTGTTACACTAGTAATGTTTGAAAATACATATTAGTAATGATACGAATACAAGGATTTTTTGTTGTTACATGTTGCTGGCTGGAAAAGAGTCGCATGCTGCCTTGCCCGCTTCGTAAATTCGTAAATTCGTTAACGGCAACTTAAATATCTATTACTACCATCATGGTAATGAGTTTTGAGCAGAGATGTGCGGAAATTTTTCTGGAAAAAGCGGAACACAAAAGACGGAACGAAAGTGCTCAAAAATAGCCGAAAACCGGAATACGAAACACGGAAACGGAAATGACACATGTTTGCCATTTTTTCAAAAATTGCATCTGAAACTGCTAAAAGCGGCTTCTGTTGCACTTCTTCTGCTCAGAACTGAGCAGCAGCATCTTCCACAGATTAATGTTCATCCCCATCATAACATAACATAACGAAGCATGAATTCATAATATCATACTATATAATAATCCGCTAAGCGATGAGTCACACTATCGATCGGCGATGAGTCATAAAATAGGGGAAATTACGGGGAACAAATTAAGGCAAGAAAATAGCGGAAAATTCCAGACGGCTTCCACGCGCCTGGCAACTCAGTAGACGAGCAGAACATGTCGGCGACCGTGCATGGCGAGCCGTAGACGTGCCGAAGACGTCGGCAACCGTGCCTGGACATTTAGATGATCATCGACGAAATGCCTTCACAGCAGGGAGACAATCGATCACCTGTCACCTGTAGTCCCGTTGATCATCGAATTGCTCGAGCGGGTGCCAGCAGCGTCTCCATTCGTCCCTGTCGCGTGACAGAGTGGTCCAATGGATCCTCCTCGCTCGAGGAACACGAAGAGCGTCATATCGGTGGTTCAGGGCTTTAACGAAGAAGTCAGACCAACGCGTTGGTGGGCGTCCCGGTGTTCTCTTGACATCCCGCGGAATCCAGTCGGTAACGACTCTCGTCCAGCGGGTGTCCGCGAAGCGCATTACGTGGCCGGCCCACCTAATTTTCGACAACTTGGCCCACGCGACAGCGTCTCTGATCTTCGAACGTCGGCGAAGCTCGGAACTCCGGAGGCCTTCTCTCACTTGCGTGAGTCGTGTCACTCCGGGCATCGTCCTCTCGATTCCACGCTGCGCGACGCTGATCGCGTGTTCATCCTGCTTTCTTATAGCCCAGGTCTCTGAGGCGTATGTTAGGGCAGGAAGAACAGTGGAGTCGAATAGGTGGGCACGGAGTCGGACGTTCTTCGTCTTCTTCGCGACTTCTTCGACGCTCTTGAAAGCTCCCCAAGCCGCTCTTTTCCTCCTGCTCAGCTCTGGTGCTAGGTCGTTGGCCATGTTGACTTCGCGACCCAGATACACATAGCTGGAGCATTCGGAGATGTTCGTTCCGTTGAGCGAGAATGGGGCATCAGAAACCCATCCGTTCCTCATGAACATCGTCTTCGTAAGATTCAGCTGCAGTCCAACGTTCCCACATACACGATCGAAGTCGGCCAGCATTCGCTCCGCCTGGCTGATGCTCGGTGTTATGAGCACGATGTCGTCAGCGAAGCGAAGATGATGTAGTTGCCGGCCGTCGACCTTCACTCCCATGTCCTCCCATTCTAGTTCGCGCATGACGTTTTCGAGGGTGGCGCTGAAGAGATTCGGGGATATGGTATCCCCTTGCCGAACCCCTCTCTTCACGTCGATGACGACGTCATTGTAGAATGGTGAGATCTTGGTCGTGAATCCACTGTACAGCTCTCGAAGGACTCTGATGTACTGAGTAGGAACGCCCTGAGTGAGCAGGGCTTCGGTGGCCGCTTCAGTTTCGACAGAGTCGAATGCCTTCTTCAGGTCGATGAACGTAAGGCAAAGCGGCAGCTTGTACTCTCGCGACACTTCGATGAGCTTCGTAATGGTGTGTATGTGGTCGATCGTGCTGAATCCTCTCCGAAATCCTGCTTGTTCGCATGGCTGTCCTTCGTCCAGCGTTCGGCCGATCCTATTCAGGATAGCTCGAGTGAACAGCTTGTAGACTACGGACAGCAGGCAGATCGGGCGATAGTTGCCAAAGTCGTGCACGTCTCCCTTCTTGTACAGCAAGATGGTCCTGCTGGTCTTCCACTGAGATGGAACCTTGCACTCCGACAGGTAACGTATGAAGAGCCGTGCCAGGGTGTTGATGAGCGCTGGCGGGAGGTTCTTCAGGTGTTCGGGTCTGATCCTGTCGGGACCGGGTGCTGTACGTTTTTTCACCGACGAGATGGCGTGTCGGATCTCTGAAGGGAGAACAGAGGGGACAACGTATCCATCCTGCGGAAGATGGCATGGGGGCAGGTGGACGTGGCTATCGAAGAGATCGGAGTAGAAGTCGTGGATGACCTTCTCCATGGTGGTTCTGGAAGAGGTGACGGTTCCGTCGGGACGTCGGAGAGCGGTCATCTTGGTCTTGAAGTTAGTGAAGTCTCGGCGGGCATTGCGTATGCTTAACCCTGCCTCTGCAGCTTCAGCCAACACTTCCGCCCTTCTCTCCTTAAGGTCCTCCTTTATCGCCTCTCTGCATAGCTTCGCAAGCTCGGACGTCAGTTGGTAGTTGCCTGACGCTCGTGCTGCTCCACGCTGGCGTATCAGCTCGAGTGTTTCCGGAGACAAACGTCTCTTGGTGGTCTTCAAGCTCTCAGCTTCCTTAGCACTATCGTGGAGATGGTGCACGAAGCGGTCGTATTCCTCGTCGACGTTGTCCATGACGGCATCTTCCCAAAGGCCGGCAAGAGAGGTGTAGAGGTCCCAGTTTATGGTCGTTCTGGAACTCCTCTTCTTGAACTTCGCGGCCTTCTCTCCTTGACGCGAAAAGCGAAACCTCGCGCGAAGGAGGCGGTGGTCCGATCCCGTGTAGAACTTAGGGACAACGGAGACGTCGGTCAGGCAATTCTTGCGGTTGAAGATGATATGGTCGATCTCGTTGTGGAACTGGCCACCGGGAGATTCCCAGGTCCATCGTAGGGAGGGAGGCTTCTGCAACTGCGAGTTTCCATGGATGGTCTTGGTCGACATGATAAACTCAGACAGCCTTTCACCTTGCTCGTTCCACTCCAAACCGTGGGTTCCGATGTGAAGTTCTTCCGGCGACCTTCGCGGTCCGATCTTGGCGTTGAAGTCGCCGACGATCACCTTGTAGAAGGTGTGATCTTCCTTATAGAACTTCTCCAGCTCCACGTAGAAGGCTTCGACCTCTTCGTCGTCGTAGTCGGATGTTGGGGCATACGCGACGAACACAGTCAAAGCTGGCACGGAACCACATCGCTTCAGTCGCAGACGTCCGATTCGGCTTGTCAGAGACTCGTACGAATCGATGTTCATGACCAAGTGCGTGTTGACGAGGACACCAACGCCGCCTACTCCCCTGCTGTCGCATGTTCCGAGGAACAGTTCTTCTCCGGAGTCGTAGGCGGCGTGTAGGGGGTGGTGTCTTCTCGTCTCGGTCAGTCCGATGACGTCGTACTTGATCTTCCTGGCTTGCTTCATCAGGTCCTCGACGGATGCTTCCGATGCAAGCGTGCGGGCGTTGTAAGTACAGATCGTCATCCTAGTCCTTCTCAATTTGCGCAGCCTGGTTAGGCCCTGAGATTTTAGCAGCCTCTCCGTACTCGTCCTTCCCATCGCTGCAGAAATGGGGGCTCTTTCGGGGACAGAGGAATGAGGCCCTTTAGTGCTGCTATTTTTGACTGGAGTACACACGGGTAGCTAGTCGAGCTCTGTCGTGCGGGCGAAGAACTCCGGGCAGCCAGCCAGACTGCCCTAAGGGACGGGGCGAGACTTTTGAGGCGGCCTCGAATCGCCTTACGATGTACTCCCAGTCGACCGAGTGCAAGCTTTTGGCCGGGCCGACACAGTTACAATCCGCACAGTCACGGACACATCCACGCACACTGT
Source organism: Heligmosomoides polygyrus bakeri (assembly GCA_947359475.1). Lineage (NCBI taxonomy): Eukaryota > Metazoa > Nematoda > Chromadorea > Rhabditida > Heligmosomidae > Heligmosomoides > Heligmosomoides polygyrus. Next base: position 83,528,358 of record OX375869.1, on the reverse strand, counting down.
GCACGAACATGCCGCTCCCGCGCACAAGGAACGAGTCGACCCGACACAGCAGGAGCAAGGAGTTCATCCTCTGCATCCCACCTGCGTCTCTGGGCAGTACACGGTCGCATTTGGTTCGCGTTTAATTCCCCTATCCACCACCCGGGGACGCGCCACGTGGCCCTCCGACAAGCGGCCCGAGATCCCTCTTAACAAGAGAGCCCAAAGCTCTCTATCGAGGGAGACAATCGATATCTATCGATATTATCGATTTTTTGCGGATGTCGTTTAAGCGGCACGAAACTTCAGCGTGGGGCTAATCGAGGTCGCTGAAAAAGAATCGGAAGTCGACCAATCGATATCGATCAATATTATCGGTTTTCTGTGGGTGTCGTTCAAGCGGCACAAAACTTCAGCCCTGGGGCTAATCCTGGTCCTGACCGGTGGTTTTCTCCCAGATTTAAGCGATCAGGGTGGAGAGGGGGTTGGGAGACGCGCCAGTGGTTTTCTCCCAGTTTTAACTGATCGGGTGGGGAGGGGGTGGGAGACACGCCGGTGGTTTTCTTCCAGATTTAACCGATCGGGGTGCGGAGGGGGTGAGAGACACGCGGGTATTATGGCCGAAGGAGTTCTCCACATCGGGTGGAAAGTTTCAATGTGGAGGCCAGTATCGATCGATATTATCGATCGCCTGACCGGTGGTTTTCTCCCAGATTTAACAGATCGGGGTGGGGGGGGGGGTGGGAGACACGCGGGGACTATAGCCGAAGGAGTACTCCACAACAGTCTGAAGACGAAAGCACTGATTAACGCAAATAAATTCGGTTTCTGAACTGTCTGAAGATATAGTGCCGACGTTGAATAGATGTTGAGGATGGAGGGAGGGAGAGCTGGACGGCTTCATATCGAAGAACTACTCACCTGATCTTAAAGAAGATAGGTTCGAAATTACTAAGGTTTTCAAATACCTCTTTTTACTGCTAAGGTGCCGAGAAGGCTGCACAAGTAGAGCAGCTGCTTGAAGTGAGTGATCTTGGCTTAGTGACTCTCTAAGGTCCGCGAAGCGCGCAAGTGCGAGACACGCCAACAGGCGTGTCGGAGCACTTGTTTCTATATAACCTTTTAGTTATGGCTGAACAATGAAGGAAAACAAATTCAGGGGCTTCACTTCACTTCACTATTTCTCACTATTTCTGCATGTAGTCTTTCCATATCTAGTTCCTGCGACGGGTTTTTCGCTGATTTTTTTTTGATGCTGATATTTTTTGAAAGTTAGACTTAACCGACTTAATCACTTAAGGTTATTTACAGACCCGCAGTTTAAAAATGAGTCGGGTGAAGTCTAAAACTGGAGTAGCCACCTAGATCATTTTCCGACCAGGAAAAGATCCCTCTGAACACTTTTAGAAAAACCTGTGGCATGAAGGACGATTTTGTCACTGCATAGATACCTGCATACTCAACAGCAGTTACATTGTAATCACCAAAACCAGTACTCAGAATTCGTTCTGGGATCTAAGATGATAACTGGATGACTGATTAGTCATGGTGGATCCACAGGAATATTCAGTCTGTGCCAGTCTGGAACCCCCACGCCCAAGGTGACGCAGCTAGACAGTTCTTAGATGGTTATGATCATCAAATGTTAAGTGCATTTTCTTAGAATACAATGCATACATAGCCTTTGTGGCACACTAACTTTGTACTGCACCCAGCGGTTGCCATTTTTGAGTGCTTTTTTTGGTAGTCTAACCAATTTCAAGAATATTAGTACTAGAGTTGTCAAACAGTATTTCTCTCACAATTATATGAAGGAGAACTTTTTTAAATGATAAGCTGATTGTGTTTAATAGAAAACTAGTGTGGAACAGTGCCCATTTCCGTTTCCGCCTTCCGGCCCAAAAACAGGCGGAACACAGAACGGAACGGAAGAGCCTAAAATGGCCGGAAACCAGAATTCGAAACACGGAAACGGAAATTCCGCACATCCCTGGTTTTGAGTCAATTGCGTTTCCGTTTTTCGTATCCCGGTTTCCGCCCGTTTTTGAGCTCTCCCGTTCCGTATTCCGTGTTCCGCTTTTCTCGAAAAATTTCCACATATCCCTAATAGTGACGCACACTAGGCTCCGCAGTCGATCTCGTCGTTGCGCTAGGGCCGCTCTTGTTGCGTTCACCACTGCTGTCGCAAAATGTGAGCAGGCTTCACGACGGCAAAGCTTTGTAGTGCTAAGGAGTCTATATCTATCTCACGAGAGTGCCTTGGTACATTCCGGTGTCTCGGCTAGCTCGCAAGTGATTGAACTGGAGTTTGATGGCTTCTCGTGTGTTATCATTTTCCACAGCAGAGGGGCCCAGAGCGACGTCAGTCTTCGAAAGAGAAATCTGTGGCATCAAAGCACTGATAGCAACGAGCTACTGTGGCGTCATGAACAATATCCTTCTTGAATGCCGCGTAGATGTTGTAAGCAGCAGTCCTCGCGTAAAGTCCTGCAGGATTCTGCAGTAGACGATAGGTTACAGAATCCTGTTGCTTAATGAGGCCTCCGTTAATGTCTCCGTGGTCGGCAAGGTTTTATATAGTATGCATAGTGTACTCAAGAAGCTACAATAATATACAGGGTGCGCGGAAAATATTGACCGCACGAAAGGGCCTGTTCATACTTCGCAATAAGAGCGACTCGTCGCCCGTGCAAAACATGCATATCGATTAAAACCGAGCGCGCGCCGCCGAAAAGTGTTCAAACTTGAGCGCCGGTGCTGTCGCTCCAGTCGCTCTTGTCGCTCTAGTCGCTCCAGTCGCCTGTTCATACTTCCGCGCGCTGCGCACGCCGCGAACGCGACCGCTCTCGTCGCTCTTGTCGCTGCTGTCGCGAAGTATGAACAAGCACAAACGAACGTATAACTTTTTCAAGCAAACAGCCTCAAAATGCAACGATTTATTGGTGAAGTACTAACAAGATATAGATCACGTTATCGAGTTCGATATCGAGTTTAAAAGCATTCAACTTGGTACCCTCTCTGACAAATGCAGGCGTTTAGGAAACGCATCAACAGGTACTCGTTGTCTACTTCATCTCCGACTTTAGAGAGACTTCTTTGAGAGAAGCCAAACTGTTGTGTCTGGTGGAGCAACCTTCTTCTCCAAAACTGTCCAGATGGAGTAGTCCCAAGTGTTGAGATCAGAAGAGTTTGGTGGCCAATCTTCTGCTGCGATAAAATCGATCAAGTTGTTGACACCACTCCTGCACAACTCTATCCTTGTGAGCAGGTGCTCCGCCTCTCTGTGTAGTTTTCTCCAAAATGAGAATTGAGCCACGGAACAAGATGCTTCTTGAGAACATCCTCCGGGTAGATTTTTGTGTTGATCTTGACTCCTGCATCGTTAAAAATCAGCGGCGCCTTTCTGTCATTCGTGATGAAGGTACACACCATGATCTTGGCTTGCACTCCTGAGATCAGCTACAATCACTCTATCATTGTCACAATTGTGGACTTCCAGTAGGGTTTTACGTTAAACTTGGGTAATTAAACCACAACTAATAAACCGATATAAGTGCATTACAACAGTAATTAGAGGAGGAGAGGAGGAGGACGAAGGCCCCGACTGACTATCCTTGCACGGTGAGAACCGTATTTATGCAGAGGCAGGGTAGGCGAAGCAAGCTGCCATTTGATGACGCTGCCGACAAGTGTTGTTGAACAAGCAAGTACAGCTCGATCAGCGAGCACATAACGAAAGTGAAACTTACAAACGAGTCATGGGATAGGGTATGGAAGAGGAATAAGACATGACACACGTAAAATACAAGTAAAAAGGTAGAGACTTCCTCTACAGATAAAACAAAGGAAATGTGGCGTCAGTCAACAGCGTGACGCAGCGGCCTCTGAGAGCTTTCCACTATCGTTCGTTTATTTGCCTCTAACAATGACATTACTGCAACCTGCAGCTCCTGCACATCAGTTTTCTATGTACTGTGTCTCACACACTCCACTGGCTTATTCCGATTTCATTTCAGGGTTGCAATATAGTTCGTAACGTGGTGTGTTCGATACAGCTCAAAGATTCCAAGTCTTTTTGGATGAGGAACAACCATTGCCGTTAAAGTTTACTTTGTCACCCCATATTGATTGACTAGCAAGCGCATGCTCCGATCCATCAAATCTACCATGAGAAAAAAGACTTTGACTTTGCAACTAAGGCTGCAGCAAACATTCAAAAAAGGCGGCCAGCAATTTCGCGCACCCCGTACTACGCAATATATTTGGTCGACCGCTGCCGTAGTGTCTGGTCGGTTGTGGGCGCTCTCTGCTCTGATCTCAAAACAACCGGCGGCCCACGTTCTCTGGAAAGGCAGTTCCAGTTCGTCAGTACGAGGGTTCCCGGCTACTAGCGGCTATTCAGTCTCGGATATAGCCGTCTACTAATTACTGCTACTGCCGCCGTTTCTGTACTGCCAACTAGTATTTCTATCCATTGATTCTGTCGACCGACATGCCCACTATACAAAATACCCACTAGAAAAGATCCGGCCTCTGCATGTATTGACAACCTTAATAGGCATTACTGGAAGTGTTGCTAAACTTTTCGATCAACCTAATGGGCGGGGTTTACGAGGGAAACGATTCCAGGCAGCTGTATGTTTTGTAGTTCAATCCTTGAAATTCCCACGCTTTTGTTTCCTCATTCATCACATTACTGTACAAATAGCAGAATTTCCCGTCCCTACGTATTTCAGACGTCGCCAGGATACAGCTTTCGGATAACCTGCGTTAAATTTGTCGTAACGGTGACATTCGAAAGCGATAACTATCTAACCGAACAGAAGGAAAAGTGTTTCTGTGAGTCTCAATTGAGCTCTGCTGCCAGGCGAGCAAAAGCGACAGAAGAGAACATCAGATATACTGTTTTTGACACGCAGTAGGATCCGCTGCAACGCATTTCATTTCAGCCATTCTGTCCCCGAGTTTTCTTCTGCTCTTCGTTTTCTCACTGTGTGTCGCGGCGATACTGACAGTTGTCAAAATGGCGATGCTCAGAGACGATGACCACATAGTAAGTAGCATTGTCCGATTTTTACTCTTCTTCAGGAAAGCCGTTGCTCTGAAAGGAGCAAAAAAGAAGGCGTGCAGGGGGAAAGGACTTTTAAATTTCTGGTACAGATTGGGTACAGTAAGAGAAGAAATAGATTGGAGGCCTTTAGTAATGCTCAGGGAATACGCTCAACAGGGAAGCCACCTGTACAGGGTGTGGCTTTTGCATACCACCGAAAAGGATGATCTGGTGCCGAATTCATCAACAATTGAACCCGTGGGTATGCAGGGCATAAGGGGTACAAGTAATATGAGGGATAGATAGGAATGCCTCAGAGGGTATACCCCTTACAGCCGCGGGTTAGTCGTCGATGAATCCGGCCCTTGGTTGCAAGTTATATTGTTTTTTTTTTCACAAATTGAGCTGATGCGGACTAGGCGACAAATTTTTGCCGTTTTTGGTCCACCTTGTGGCCCGCAGCAAAACGATCTTCACCCCCTGTGCTCCTTGTTAGATGCCCTACAAGTCAGTATAGGCCTTTGTCAAAATCGTTGAGGTAAGCTCACAGGCGTCCTTCGTGAGATGTGGCTAACCTACCCGTGTTAGGCACTCAGCGGGCATCAAACGTATGTTGGTCTTCTGTTGGTGACAACTCGTGCGCACGCGCTCGCTATGCGGATGAGAAGCCGTGCTTCGGAAGCAATTCGAACACGTACAAACTGTCTAGCTTCCAGAAAATTCTGAACGCTATCCTTTCGTAGACAAGCTTATGGTTAGTGTGGTCATTATTCTACTGTTCCTTGCTTCCATTTCGGTCGCAGGTATAGAAAACTGGGTGTCTCAAAAAAATGTATTTATTGCGCGCTTAAGTGCTTTGTTCTCACTTATGCAGTTACAGTAGGATCAGAAACGAAGATGGCAAAGAATTTGTGCGGGACTTTGGCACTACACCATGCGCTGTTCTATTACATTGCAATACTTACTGCCTTGCTAGCATAGTTGCAAATTGTCGGAGGTTTTGCAATAGTCGAATGCGGCCGTCTACTCGCCCACTGTCATATATTCCAAGAAACAGTTTTTCTCCACAATCGTAAACGGTGTGTAGCCGTTGTTATTTTAATTCCCGGTCAGCAGCGCGAGCGTGTATTTTGCTCCATTTGGAGGGTGTTACCAGATCCTCGACGGATGCTTTCGAAGGGCGTGGTAAATGCAAATCGTCATTCTACATACTTCTCACTTTGCGCCCGCCCAACGGATAGCTAGATCCTTGAGGTTTTAGCTGCCTCTGGTTACTTGTCGTAACCATCGCTACAGAAATGGGGCCCTTTTGGCGTCAGGTGAATGAGGTCCTTTAGTGCCACTGTTTTTAACTGAATTGTAGCAAGGGTAGCTAGCCAGGCTCTGATGTGCGGACGAGGAACTTCGGGGACGGGGTGAGACTTTTAAGGCAGCCTCGAGTCGCCTTACATGTACTCCCAGTCGACCGAGTGCAAGCTTTTGGCCGGGCTGATACGGTTACAATCCGCGCAGGCAGGAAACACATACACGCATTCTGTGCATGAACATGTCACGCCCACACACAAGGTACGAGCCGACCCGACACAACAGGCGCAAGGAGTTCTGCACCACACCCGCGTCTCTGACCAGTAGACAGCGGCATCGGTTCGCGATCCATTCCCCTATCCAACGGCCGGGGCCCACTACGTGGCCTGCGATATGCTGGAACAACACATGAGCCAATCACCATGTAAGTAAAATGTTATATCCCTAAGGATACATTTAGCTGGACCTCCGTTGTCTCTTCTTGCTTCTCTCTGTGTTAACAGAGAGCTTCATGTCCGCGCGTGACGAGGCAGCAGAATACGCAGACTTATTATTCGAATATAGAGAAAACACGAACGAAGCCGGCGACGGCCGGTAGCGGCGGCTGAAACTCCGAAACTGGGAGACGCTCGGTGACCCCTACGGGTTTCCGCAGCGGCCTTACATACGCCCCGTTTCTCGCCGATCCTTTCTTTTACCCGCCTTGGCGAATTACCACCGAGCCTGCGTGGATGGTTACTCGCTGACAACTGGCGCGCTACTATATGTATATACATCACCACCATGGTCCTCCAGCCATAACATCCTTCAGCCTGAGCATGCGTTTTTGATACACGTCGCGTGGGTGCGGGAACGCTCCGTTAAGGCCGCCACAGACTTCTGCGGCGCCGCTCGGCGGCGCCGCTGCCCTATGCTTAACCATAGGGCAGAGACGCAGAGCTCGCCTCCAGCGGCGCCGCAGAAGTCTGTGGCGGCCTTTACTCCTACCGTAATCACGGCAAGGTAGAAGCAGCGCGGCGTTCCCGAATCCCCACAGCGCGTCTTCGCGACATGTACCGCATTTTTTCCGTGACATGGTTTGACCCCTGGAATAAGACTGCTATGCATAGACAAAACACTAAACCAGCCTACGACTGGACACTTTGTTGCAATATCATGTCCGTGCACTGCACTTTTTGTGTGTCCGACTCCTTTTTCTTAATGGTGCACCACTCCCCAATCTGATAGATCCCCTCGTTGCGGACCTCTAGCATGTCGCTCGCATCAGTAGTGGATACACTTTTTCAGGCCGATCATCCGCGGAAGTTTAGAAGGATGGAAGGCTAAAGCTTCGACACTGTCTTCGGTTAAGTTCATAAACGTCATTCTCTACAATTCGTTCCGGTAATCCAATACACTTTTATAAAGAAGTCGTTAACACTCCCCTACAGCACTTATTCTGGATATTTTTTACATTCGTTTCAGACTTTTAATAAACATGTTATATCATTTTATGAGGAACCATTAACATCTCTTTACAAGGAACCACAAACGTCACGACAGATTAAATAATAATAAGAACAATAACAATAATAATAACAAAAACAACAACAACAGCTGGAACAGTTCAACGCTGTGTGGATAACTGATTGGAAGAAATAACAAAATGCTGATTAGGACTGAAGCAATACGAGAAGCTTCCTACTAATGGTAGGAAGAGCAACAGGCAAGGTGGCTCCTACACATGCCACAAACAATGAAAAGAAGTGATCTCGTCCAGACAGTGAAAAAACACCTACGGCCTTTTCGCACTAGTGAAAAGTTGAGGTTTTAGGCATAGACAAAACTGTTTTGTTTCTAAAACCGAGAATATTTAAAAGCTCTTTGACATCAATGTGAGAATGACCATCTACTGACGAACCGCAAGAGGACTATGGAGCGATGGATGAATAATTAGGGAGAATTTCAAAAAAATTCATATTTAAATTTATTAAATAAAAATGTAAAAATTTCAAGAATTTCAAGAATTTGGTAATGTTTGCCCATGCGCCTATCCCTTGACTCCCTCCTACGCACGGTCCTGTGCAGATGCTCACTGTGGAGGAAACGGAAGCGATGAAGTCATGTAGAGCAACAGGCCCCGTCGACTTAGCAGCCGTCCTATGGAAGTCGAGGTGCTGTCACCTCGCTGAGTTTCGGACGAAGTCTTTCGAACTAGGTAATTGCGGAGAAGAAGGTACATACCTAGTAGTTGGTAGCAAAGCACTACGATCCCGATCTGAAGGAAAATCAGCCCTGCGGACTGCACAAATCACCGTGCAATCCGACTGCTTTCGCACATATGAAAATTTTCGAGCGAATTGTGGATGGACGTATTCGCGAGATCGTCCGGCTTTCCATCAACCAGTGTGGCTTCATAGCCCATCGATGCCATTCATGCTGTTCGTCTTCTTGTAGAAAGACATCGCGAGAAACAAAAACCGCTGCATCTTGCTTTTCTCAACTTGGGGAAAGCATTCGATCGTGTACTGCGTGTGGTCATATGGTACGCCTTACGGCCTGTTCATAGCTCGAGCGACAAGAGCGTCAAGAGTGGCTGGAGCAACTGGCGGAACAGATGTACTGTGGTGTACGTAAATTTTACGTACTCCACACTCCGTCCGTAACGAACGTAACTAATTACGTACACCACACTTCGTCCGTCGCTCCAGTCGCTCTTGCTGCTCGGAGTAAAAACAGGCCCCACGACAGCACGGTGCTCCCGAAGAACTTAATGAGTGGGTCCGCATTCTTTACTCTTGACCTAAGAGCCAAGTGCGAGCGCTGGCCACCACATCGACGGAGTTTCCAATATCGGTCGGTGTTCACCAAGGCTCTGCGCTTTCTCCACTTTTTTATTGCCGCAATAGAAGCCATTTCACGAGTCCTTTAGAAAACTGCCTCCTGGACGCTGCTACATGCAGATGACGTAGTGGGCGCCAGTGAAGACAAAGTTGACAAGTGCTAGCATCGTGTAACCGGCTAGCGGCGTTGGGACTCAGGCTAAACGTCAAAAAAAATCTGAGTACTTGACAAAAGACGTAAACGAGACTGATTCCGTTGAGATCGATGGCACTGCGTTCGTACAAGCGACACATTTCAAGTACCTTGGATCTGCAATTGCGTCTGAAGGTAGACTTGCGCATAAGCAAGGTCCCAAGCTCGCTCGCTCCAGTTGCACCGCGTGCGCTGTGCAACTGCACACAACACCCTGACTCTCTGGGCCCTCCTAGCGTAGAGATCGCGTCGCACGCTTACGTCCGATCAATCTCTTGTACGCCCGCTATGGCTCTCCCATTGAGCAGGTCGTGGTGTAGTGGGTAAAGGGTTCGTCTCATGCGAGAGAGGTATGGGTTCGGTTCCTCTGCGTTGCGGCGTCCTTGCACTTAAGTTGCTTACTTGACGCTTACCAGGCTTTGGCGTCTGCACAGCTTTGGCAAAACCCAGCCGTGGACTCCCTCTGAGCGAGGAATGTAGTTTCCACACGAACAGCTTGGATGGAAGACACCCTGGAGTCCCTTCTCTATCCTAGTTCTGCGCTCGAAGAGCCGTGGACTTCCCTGAGCGAGGAATGCAGTTCGAGGGCGATTTTGGACGGCGCCGTCAAATGCAGTGCGTTGTGTGCACTAATACCGCGCGCGCGGTGCAACTAGACCGAGGGAGCTTGGTACCGTAGTTACGAAGACCCATGTCACATCACATGGTTTATATCTGCTCACGTATTTCGGTGTAGTGCCACGGCGTCCGCGGGAGCCGATGCGCACTCGCAAAGCCCGGCGAGTGTGAGAAGTATGCGAGGGCCACTGATGCGAGGACGGCATCAGAGGGCAACTGAGCTAGTCCGAAAGTCCCGTAACGTAAGCAGGACCCGCGTGGCAGCCCTGAAGGTGGGTACGCCCTTACGAGTTGGCAGAAGCACAGGGGCGAAGAAGAATTGAATTCCGTGCGGTGCAGGAGACGAGGTGATCCGGATCCGATGGCAACCTGCAGGCTGAAGTGAAATCACGCGTGAGTACAGCTTGGTCCAAGTGGTGCTCGTTCGCTTTGCGATAGGAAGATTCCAGAGAGCTTGAAGTCGAAAATCTACAGAGCGGTGGCAGTGTACAATTCTGGCATTGGCCTCCTATGAAGAAAGGTAAAATGCGCCTCAGCGTCATGGAGACGAAGATGCTGCGCTGGACGGCTGGAGTCACACGCCTGGAGACCAATCGGCAGAAGTTCGGTGTGCGCCAATAGCGGACAAGATGCGCGAAGCTCGCTTACGATGTACGGCCATGTTCTGCGTGTAAAGCAAGAAAGCGTCCGCAAAATAGACCTTATGTTAGAAGTGTCTGGAAAACGGCATAAAGGGAGCCCGAAGCAGCGCTGGTCTGACACGTTACATATGTAGACTTGAAAGTAGCTGGTGTCCGTCCTGATCTAGTGCTGGATCGGGATAGGTTTTTTTTTGTGTCATTACACCAGAATAGCGGACCCCGCCATAAGGTGGAAAGACGCTGAAAAAGAAGAAGAAAGATGTGGCCAATGCATCGATGTACGGTGGGAAGCCGGTGAGCAAGTCATCCCACCCTTGTTGTACAAGTTCGGTACCAATTGCCCGATTTGGCATTGTGAAAAGGCCTAGTAAGACCGAAAACATGAATCGAATGGCCTCAAGGCTCATAAGGGTGATTACTGATTGTGACACATGTGTGCAGTACTATTAGGTGACAAATTTCGTCAACCACTTAAATGCAGAAGAAATTTACAAAACTAACACGGTAAATGCTGCCTAGAGAACTGCACAACCTAAGGGAGAAAGACATGTCGCAACAATGCATGAAAAGAAAACAAACAGGATACAGACAGAATGATACGTAGTCTGTGCAGGACAAGCCATTTCGCTGCATAAAAACTACCGCCAACCAGCTTTCACGAGCCGTCCTTATCCACCAGTCTGAGTTTTGTCAGCTTTAGGTAATGCACTGGCGCAATGGGGTCATCCTGATGCGTAATCACCTGAAGTATTCCAAGTAAGTAGAAGGCTATGCTTGTTGCCTTCGATTAACCCACTGGTTCAAGATTTGACAGGGAAACGGCTCCAACACGCCTTTTAGGTGTAACTGCGCTACGATGTCTTTTCTAGCTTAATTGATATTGTCGTGACTCGCGTCCGACAGGTCTGCACACGTCGCCGCCATCGCCTGGCCAGTCCGGTCGATCCAGGTCTAACCTGGTCAAACGTGTCGATCGACACGTCGTCACCGCCGAAGCTTCTAGAAGCCGGCAGAGACGCAGAGAGTGCGTCCATCTGTCGTCTCTGACCGGCTCGGTCGCCAGTCTCGCCACCACCGCTCCCGCTGAGCGGCCGGGCTTCGTCATCGTGCTGCTTTCGCGTCCGAGGGCAGGTCCTGTCCGTCGAGTGAACCCGGTTTGGTCACCGTCGATTTCCATCGCTCCGGTCGCTGTCGTCGAGTGTCGCCATCGTCGGTCGTCGTCAGCCGTCGCCAGAGGACCAAGGATCCGCCGCCAACGTCAACGTCGTCGGTCCACAGATAACGCGGGGCCTCTGCCTGGCCTCGTTGGTCCTGTCTTGGCACAGGTCACAGGACCAGGGCCAGGTAAGTCCCGCCGGTCGCGGTCCTGATTCCCAAAGTAGGTTGGGTGCAGCCTGGCCCTTGACGCGTAGGCTAGGTCGCTTTATGGTTTGTGTCATGTCACATTTTGGTCGCTTCCTTTTTAGTTAAGATAATTTACAAACACAAAGTCTAATATCTAATATATGTGAGGTGGTCTACCAAACTATCGTGGTCAAACATAAGGTCATAAGGGCGTCGCAAGTGGAGAAACCGCCGGGGTCGGGGGACGCTCCGACCAATGGGGTTTCTCCCGGAGGAAGTCAGCAGTCGTCGAGACTATGTAATGTGAGAGTTTCAAGTCCCATGGGTTAAGCACGCGGCACTCAAGATCTGCCAAGGGCCCTGGGTAATAAATACTGCGTGGCAGTCTGAGTCCAATGGTGCGAGCCGCGGGTCTAACATGCCACAGCTCGGGCAGCGGGCGGGTCCTCGGCCTCCACTGATGTTCGGGCGGGGAACCCTCCTGCGGCACGACAGATACCTTGAAAATAAATAATAAAGAACGGTGTTAATCAACCCCTTTTGGGATGTGTCAAGCATTCTGCTTCTACGGGTTGTCCAGAATACGTATTTAGTCTCTACAATGACTTGCTAGGGCCAACCAATGGAGAAGTCACTGTCTTATCCTTCCCAGATGAGTCTGAACCACGTCTCCGACCACAGACAGATGGAGGACTTGGTTGGCCTGTGCGAGACCCGAACCAATAACCCCAATTCGAGGTGAAAGCCACAGGCGGGCCCTAATCAGACTATCTTGCACCCTGAAAAAAGATAGTGAAAAACGAACAGTCGGTGGGAAACTGAATAGTAGAAACATAATACTACAATAAGGGTTAAAAAATACGGAGAAGGTGGTTCTCTATCAAACTGTTGATAGAATTTAAAAAATGTGAACCAATAGTGAGTGCAAGGACCTGACATCTAGCTCCGCCCCTAAGCGAAGCAGTACGCCTATCTCTGGACAACCCAACCTACGGAGTCTCTTGATAGCAACTATCTGGTGTCTCAGGATGTCCTACTAATCCTTTAACCATTGCAATTTTGACTGTCTCTAAGACGGTTGCCTCAACGATTCTGTGAAAATGGAACGTTATTTTCTATTAGTTGGAGCCCTTTGTAATGTTATGGCCCACTATTGAAGGATGAAGGATAAAGGGCAGCGTTACTCACTTTTTGGGGGTGTGCGACGCATTCTACTTCTACGGGATGTCGTGGAGGCGATTTCAATGCGTATTTATCCTATACAATGACTTGCGGTGGCCAGCTGATGAACAAGTCGGCGTTTATCATTTCCAGGGTCCCAATTCATCGACCCCGGAAGGATGGAAAGCTTGGTTGGCCTGGGCGGGAAATCCGAATCAGGAACCTCGCGTCGGGTGCACGTTACAGTCGGCACCTCCTCCGAATGCGCTACACGCACCCGGCAAATAAACTCAGACCAATCCTCACCTCTGACTCGTCAACGTGGATCGCTCTGCGGAAAAGTGGGCAGTCAAGCACGAACGTTTCATATTCTCCACCTTCGCCGCAAGGATGAACGCCGTACTGAGCATGAAGTTTGCTGAGAAGAGGGCTCATCTGAATATAAAGACACCATCGACACACGACAACCTCTTCATTCGTTCTCTCGTCTTCACCTCAGATAGTGTTCTTCCCAAGTGGTTTCGATTAAGTCCAACTGCCGCGACCTTGATAAGTATGGCGTTCAGTTCGTTACGAAGCATGTCGGCCAGCAACTTCTTCAACGCATCGAAATTAGGATTTGTTCAACTGACCCGCAAATAAGCATACATTTATATTTATGTCAATTTCACGTCAAACTGGACACCTCTAAATTAAACTAGACACTCTTCTAAGCGACCTTAGCGCTTTTGACATCAAACTGGATAATTCTAAGCAAGCCTGACGCCTCTAAGATGAAACTAAACATCCTCTAGATCAAAACGAGCTTCTTCCACATTAATAAAGACTCTAATATTTAGAACAATTCTTTGCTCAGGGAAAATTTATTGACTTGAAAAAAATTAATTCACCTTCCCAATAAGTGAACACACAGTAGAAAGGCAGCAATAACTTAGATAATAAAAAAGGAGATGCAGTCCACTAGCGCGTGGTGATCCCATTTAATCGATTGCAAAAACTCTGCTCGTGTAGAGTCGCACAAATATAAACGATACAACAAGAACATTTACAAAAAAAACACACACACATATCCTCACTTCGCTGTTTCAGGTAAGCTGCATCTACACCGTCAATCAAGTGAAAATCGCCAAGAGCTAGTCCAGCGCATGGCATGATCTCCTGCCTTAATGCCTCCTGCGCTATATGATCTTTTTCTTTCTGCATTTAAAAATTTAAATTCATTATTTTTATTGAAAAACAAAGATTTTATAAAATTTCAAATAGTGTATTCACTTATTGGATCAAGTGGATTTAAAAATTTCAAAGAAAGTCACACTAAATTTTCCTTAAAGAAGAAATGTTCTGAATGTCTCTGACAGTCTCTATTTTGATGTGGAAGTTCGTTGACATGGAAGATGTTCCGTTTGATTTCCAAAACGTTCGTAAAGAAGGGGGTCCAATTTTATCTGAAAACTGTCCAATTAGATGTGAAAGTGGTCTATAATTCGGTGTTGTAACGAGGTATAGTTATAGTACATCTCAACGTCCGACATGTCTATAGCTGGCAGAAGCCTTGCAGGAACCGGCACCACTCACCTCTTGGTCTCTCTCCCAAAGATAACAAAGCGGAGTAAGGCCAAGACGTCGACATACGTCCTCCACCCGAAGCTTTTGGTAGCTCGAAAGGATTGCTCCCACAGACACACCTGACAAGGAAACCGTCAAAAAGGTGTTACACACTTGGACATGAAGAAACTAACCTTGAACACTAGGGTGATGCTCTTTAACATCCTTCAGCAACTCGTACAGGTCCTCCACTTCATCGCCCTTTGTGGTCTAAGATACCAAGCGGGGTTTTTGTCATTTGACATCAGAAATACGATAAGAGGACGGCGGAATAGAAGGTAACGGACAGCTTCAAAACACCTTCTGTTTAGAAGAGAATTCACGAGCCGACACAATGACTTACGCTATAATCAAATGCTTGGTTAATCGGTGTTCCTTTAATTTCCTTTCGATATAGTGGCAAGCCCATGGATTCAGCTATCATCTGAAACTACAACTCTCGACTGAATCAAAAGAAGGAAGCCAGAAACATTTAACCTCGATTCCTTCACTGCCCACGCTTTGATACATGTAGGAGTCCAGCTCTCCCCGATCTCCAGGATGAAGGTTCGCCAGGGCAACAACGCGATTACCCGCCTCCACTGCGCACATCATGTTGTAACAACTGTCCTTTCCTCCGGATATCAAGCCAACGACGTCCATTCTGCAATAGTTTGGTGAGTCCACAATCAGAAGGATCTCATATCGTTCACTAGTTGCCCACGAGTGAACAAATGCCGGAGTCACACTGTCATTAGTTTTCCTTAATCGCTGGGATCCTCTGCAATCATTTCGGTTTAACACCACACTGTGCGCTATTTTTTTTTTGTTGTTGCTGCGAGAAACTGTGAAGAGGATAGGATGAGGATCAGCAATTGACTTCATCAATAGAATGGTACCGTGATGAATGCATCTCCTCGTTAGATGTACCGTTATAGAGACGTGACCTTCTGCATTGCTTTTCATTCATACAGCTTTCTTACAAAGCTCACCGCACTCACAGCCCACATCCTCAAAAACTTACTTATCATGGTTCATTAGAGTTAACTTACTACAATTCATTTTTAAATGCAAAGCGTGAAGTGGACCTTCCAAGCCTCAGTCTTTCATAATCACAAAGGCAAGAAATCTAAGAACTTAGGGTACCTCTGCATTTTAACGACTCTGAGATCGGCGAGAGGTCGAAGAAATAATTCCCCCAAACTTCATCCACCGAGGTCACTTGGGGTGCTGATAACGAAGAACCCTACATCAGCTTCAGAAATTTCTGCCGATTACGGTAGGATAACGCACATGCGGGTGAATAAAGCACTTGGGGCCAAGATCACTGATTTCGCCCAAAAAAATGTCCAGGGAGGGGTTATTTTGGATGCTGATAACAAATCTGATATCCATCTTTAGTGTTACGGTAGAGCACGGTAGTGTACGAGAGGTGCGCTCAATCATCAATTAGTGATCATAACAATGACAGCCTTACTCATTCGCACCTACCGTAACCTACTAAGCTCCACCGTAATACTAGAAGAGACCGTTTATACTCCGCGACGGGAGCGTCCGAGTCGTTCATCGTATATGTACGGATTGATGGGCGCGTGTAGCGCAGTCGGAGGTGTCGGATTTCCCGCCCAGGCCTACCAAGCCTTCCGTCTTTCCGGGGTCGATGAATTGGGACCAGTTTAAACTGGGAATGATAAACGCCGACTTGTTCATCAGCTGGCCACAGCTCGCCACCACAAGTCATTGTATAGGATAAATATGCATTCAAATCGCTTCCAAGACATAAGCATTCCATGCCTCCGGGGTCGGTGAATTAGAATGTGTCGTGCATCCCAAAAGGATTGAGAAACGCTGTCCTTCCCTACCCTTTACAGGGTTTGATTGGTGCCGAGAGAACGCCTAGCAAAAATCGACACGTACGCATGCCACGGCGACCAGTTTCTCCTACTACGGAATATGAGCAGGCTCTAAAAACGTGCCAGATTCGTGATGAGCGCCCCAAATACCCCCACGGTCGATGTTTGAGCGCAATCGGTGATTGTGGCCACGACAGCTTGACTTACCCGCATCTACAAAAAAATCAAAAAATGATTTTATACTATCTTGATTATTTCAAATTTTTTTAAAAATTCAAAAACGGATGTCAGATTCGTGATCAGCACGCCATACAGCCCTTTGGTCGGAGTTTGACAGAAAAATATTTTTTGACCTCTCTTCGACTCCATGAGGAATCGTGAAAGTACAAAAGACTGCCGATAAGGAATACATTCCACTGTGTCTGATAATATACGCCATATCATACGAGCAATGAGCAATTCGCTCCCGCTGTATACTAGAAGGCCACATCTAGTCACGAGCACTGGCATAATCAGCTCACCAGACAAGACAAGCCGTACACAATCGACGCGATGGTGTGATATAGCAGGAGAAGGAAGATGAGCGACCCCCACAGTGACGGACTGCGCTCGCTTCGCTTTTTTATTGTTGTAAATAAGTTTACTGCAGATCACCTCAATCAGCGCACAGCTTGCTACGAGAACGTGCGCCATAAATCTTCCATTCCGCGAACGTCGATATATCTAAGGGGCACTCAAGGGGCACTTGTCTAAGCGTTCTTCGCTCTCCTATGCCCAACACCCCCCCCCCCCATCCTCATGCATTGACCAGATGTGTCGTGGGTTTCGTAGAAATCTTGGAAACGCCGGCATTTCCTGTACTCCCCTTCGGAAAACTAGAGGGTAAGAACGCCACTCCACCACGACGGGTGCAGCGTAGTTCCGCCTTGAGATGCCTTAGGTTTAGCTAGGCAACGTGGTTCAGCACATTGTCTGCTAGAATAGCGAAAGGCAAACAGAATGCCAGTGTCGACAGCCTCATTTCTACGCGCCCAGGTAATCAAGAATTAAAAATACCAAGCTGCAGAATGTTAGAAGTCACGCGAGACACAAATGTAGAGTAGTAAGCAATACGGTTGCATGGTGCTTACTAGATTGGCAACTAAGTTCGTGAACTCTCAAAAATCGTCCACAAAAGTGTTTAATAACAAATAACAATCTTTAATCAAAATAAGACCTTTGGAACGCAGAACTGCTTTCCATTTATCAGGTAGCTGGTGTATCCCACGGCAGTAGAATTCTTGTACCTATAAGGCCAAGAATCCTTGGCGGTGCATTCTGACCTGGGCACATTAATAAATCGTCTTCCAACCAAGAAGTGCAGCAGCGAAACAAAAAGGTGGTAGACATCCGCCGCACAGTTTGGGTTGTAAGGTGGTTGAGTCAGACGCTCCCAGCCAAAGTTGGAGCGTCCGGTTCGCAATGTGCTCTCCGTTTGGTAGTGTCAAAGTACTATTTTCTTTGAGCTCATCAAGAACGGTTCCAACACTGATGCTGACATCTACTCTTCTCTACTTGCCCCGCACAGGCTAAACTCTGCCGGAATCGGTTCAGACAGCTTTTCAGAAGTGAAATTATCTCTAAGCAAGATAACGCCAGATCATACCTCGCGGACAGTAGGCTTCAAAAATAAATAAAAAAATCGAAGACTTTAGCTGGGAGCGTCTAACTCAACCACCTTACAGCCCAGACTGTGCGCCGAGTGAGTACCACCTTTTTAGCTCGCTGCAGCACTTCTTGGTTGAAGACGATTTACTAACGTGAACCAGGTCAAAATGCAACTCCAAGGATTCATGGCCTCAAAAGCACAAGAATCCTACAGCCGTGGGATGGACCAGATGCCTGACAAATCTGAAGCCGTCCTGTGTTCAAAGGGATCTTACTTAGGTTGGAGATTGTTATTTGTTAATAAGCACTTGTGCTGAAGGTGCTTGAGAGTCCACGAAATAAGTTGCTAACCTATTACTTCAATCTGACATTAAAACATGAGTGACCGGTATTTGAAATCGTATCCACTTACACCTGGCGCGTGGTGGCGCAGTCAGAGCAGGCGAGGACCCACTTATGCACCCGATAACAGTTTTCGGCCTTTCATCACTTCGGGGTCGGTGAATTGGTACCTGACTTGTTTGAGAAGGATAAAAATGGCTTGCTTCTCGGCCCACCAACGCAAGTCATTGTATAGGCACAATACACATTCAACTTGCCTCCAGGACATCCCGTAGAAGTAGAAAGCGTGGCGCATCCCAGAAAGGGAATGACGCTGACGTTTACCCTCCAATCCTTATACACTTACACAGCTATGTCATCGCTGTTGCAGAACACTTATTATGAGCCCCAGCCCAACCTTTTTATCACAGGGCGTAGTTGTTTTTTGCAAATGAAGCCACTAATCTCGTCGTCAACGGAAGCACACTAAAGATCGAATGTTCCCTAATAAGTCGTGTGTATGGCCACAGAACTGATTCACTAGACTATCCCTATTTGTGACACTTATAACATAGCCTATAACAGAACAGTCAGTAGCGCTGTCGTCCAAAATTAACGGCAAATTAATGGCCGATCGAGGATCTTCGCGACACCTCCCTGATATTTTCTATGTCGCTTAGGATTAAGAGATTGATTTAATAAACACGTCAGGTTTCACAGAAGTATACAACACCGATCAACCAACCGATATCGAACGACGATCAACCAGGGGCTAGATTCATCAACGACTTACAACAATTTAAAAAAGAAAATACAGCCGAAATCTCTGACAGCGCGGCTTATCAAGCGATATGGTGCAACATTTCACCGCACTATCAGGGATCTCGGCTGTATTTTCTCTATTAAATTGCTGTAAATCGTCGATCGGGCGCGTGTAGCGCAGTCGGAGGAGGTCCTGGCTGTCGCGGGCACCAGGTTTCTGGCTCGGAATTCCCGCCCAGGCCAGTCAAGCCGTCCATCCCTCCGGGGTCGGTGAACTGATAGCACTTTTCTGGGAAGGACAAAGCGCTAACTTGTTCATCGGCTGGCCACCGCAAGTTCGACCGCAAGTCATTGCATGCCCAAATACGCATTCAAGTCGCCTCCACGACATCCCAAAAAGTAGAATGCGTGGCGCATCCCTAGAGGGATTGAGTAGTGCCGACCTTTATAAGTCCTATTCCTTTATAAGTCGTCGATGAATCCGGCCCTTAGCCCCACGCGGTCCCGTTCCGAAGCAAAAGATTACTCACAGTATCCGTAGCGCCAAAATACACTGCTAATACAACTAACTATGCAAACAGCTGCTCTGACAACGTTTATTACTGAATCAAGACTATACGCGAGACAAGGACGGGAATCACAATTGTCGTATGGAACAGGATGCGTGCAGTTGCGTTACACATAAAACTGATCAGAAATAATGACAGGCAGGCAAAGGCCTGTCATAGATCGATATATACATAAAATATAGCAAATAAATGACCTGAATTCGAAGACACTAAAAAAATCAAGGGCAATTAGATTCACATGCGAAAGGAAGGGGAACGACTCCATACAAAAGCAACATTGAAACGCGCGGCATATTAGTCGGAAACAATCATTACCGAGAAGTACATTGAGCCGATCTGTTATGAAAGATATGAAAACTCTCCAGTAGTGTTCTCCTTATACTGCGCTGCCATCTGTTCGCTCGCGAACTGTACATACTGTTCATGTTGCTCTGGAAAACCATGTGATGTTAGCCAAAGTAACGCCAAAAAAGAAGTCGAACGACTCGAAACTGAACGAACCGTCGAGCTTCTGGTTCAAAGCCAATTCATACTCGTATCGTAGACGCATCTCTTGCTCTTTAAGGAGACGTTCGCAGATCATTCTCACCTGAACGACTCGAACATACAGCAGAAGGCAACACTTGTAATGACGCCAACGATACCTGTTTAAGGCTGAACTGAGGTTTCTCAGCTAGAGCTTGGTAATTGTTCGCACCACTTTTGCCGACAACGGAACCTTCGCCCTCCGAATCGGAACCAGACTGAAAGAAATGATGTTTGGATAAAGCCACGTTTCGAACGCTAGTGCCCCGTTGCTAATTTAATCTACTCTCCTCGGTTATTTAGATATCAAAGGAACTTTCTTAGCTACCCTATCTCCCGTATTCCTAGCATTCAGATATGATTTTTCAGGGGAATAATTGCTCCGAAGCGCACCACGTCTTTTCTTCACACTTTATCCCTTGTCGCTAGCGTTCACTTTGTGCAATCCACCAATCTCCTTATACCGAAGTACGTGAAAAAAAAGAAACTTTGCCGAGCAATACTTCAGACCTATTCTTCTTAACATAGCTAATCAAGCCGTTTCCAATTATACACTGATCAATGGCCATCTTCATTAAGCTTCGTTAGTGGCTGAACTTTCACTTCCTTAAGGTCCTGTTCATACTTTGCAACAGTCACGAGAGCGACAAGAGCGACTGGAGTGACGGAAGTAGTGTGGTGTATGTAATTAATTACGTACTCCACACTCCATCCGTCGCTCCCGTCGCCGGTGCGAAGCGTGAACAGCCGATAGCAGTGACGGGAGCTACAACGATGGCGCTCGAGTATGAACAGATTTCGAAGGCAATCGCTCGTTTTATTCGATTAGCATGTTTTGCACGCGCAACAAGTCGCCCTCATCGCGAAATATGAACAGGCCCTAAGTCGCCAGATATAAGCATCACATGCCCAATCTTCCTCTCGTTAGTGTCGAGTTAATGACAACATATTTAGTCATTTGAGAAGAAAGATTGTCACATTTTGTTTTATAACATTTACACGTACTTTGCAGCCTGTTATGTTGCAAGACTGTAATAGAAGTAGTGCCATAACAATCCCCTTACCGAAACATCATTACTTATGGCTTTCCATTTATATTTCCCTAAACAGCCAATTACAATTCCCACTTGACTCGTTAGCAGATACGTTATCGAACAGCAAATGACACGGCGATAAGCAAATCTAATTATCAGTTTAGTGCAAACGTGATAATGTGCGGTTTTGCAAATGCCGTCAAGTCCATTCTCGAGAACAATTTTCTCCTTAAAAACACCCAGTGACTCGACGTTTATGACCTACGTTACGCAACACTTTTATCCTATAGTATCCCATAGGGATTACTATTCATGTTTGAAAAACTACAAGATTTATTCATCTCGGGTACTGCGGCAACACCTCTGCATATTAAACTGCCAAACAGCAACATATCCTCAAGTGATGTAGACAGCTACCTGCATCCCTTGAGGTTATGTTGTTTGGTTATGTTCATCAGCAAAGGAAGCAAACTATATTTCATCCAAAACCATCAAGCAATGAATGTATCGACAAACCGACACAGCAACGGTAATACACTAACATAACCAACCAGAGGATTCCGATATACGAGTTCCAAGAGGGGACCTTATTATCACTGGAAAAGCCATAGGCTTAGGAGTCACTGAAAGCTCCGTGGCATGGTCAGGCCACGTAGGCTTCAGTAACTCAGAGAACGGTGATTGGACTGGCCCGACTCTGTGTGCAATATGTGAGGCATCTTCATCTGCAAACGGCTGGGTGCAGATGCAGACGTTGCACGTACCGCTCGAAAGACTGCAGCGATTCCCGTCATCTTATACGTCACCCTTGCTGCTTTCCCATCCGCAATATGTCACAGTGGACAAATGAAGGCTTTACTGAACACTTGAATTCGTCGTAGTGATAATTATCGTACGTGCCATAACAAACCCTGCATTAGCACTGAACACCAGCGGCCAGATTCATCAACGACTTACAGAAATCTAACGGAGCAAATACAGCCGAAATCCGTGATAGCGTGGCTTGTCAAGCGATATGGTGAATGTTGATAAGCCGCGCTGTCAGGAATTTCGGCTGTATTTTCTCTGTCAAATAGCTGCAAGTCATTGATGAATCTGGCCCCAGATTAGTCGACTTCTCCGGAACATCGAAGTAGGATGAGCAGCAAGCCTTGCAGCTTTTAGGGCATACTTTTTTTTGAAGGTCATGAAAGGCGATGTATTTCCAAGGTTTCTTTCCAAACCACGCCCCTATCAATAAATGGAAGCAAATGAGCGAGACTCGCTATCACCACAATTAAGCTGTCGAAGCGCAAATACTACTCATAAGAGCTCTGAATAAGAAGATATGACAAATCCATAACATAGCCCTATCTACCCTCGCGATTTGACCGTATTTCTTGTACAATGCTGAACCAAGTGCATAAAAAGCAGTTGACTACCCGATACTTCTAAAATGTACTCTGAACCTTGGTAGGAAAAAACTCGTTTGCGATCACTCATCGTAAATGAAGAAAATGGGCAAATGAGGGTTTGGACCTTGCAGTTTCCTCCCAGTGGGGAGTGCACAGTTGGGTTCTACCCAGGTGTAGACAACGGAAGGAACGCCGGTGTGGATTCCATAATTCAACCGTGTAAAAATTTTTTTATATAGAATGATCGATCAGTTTGGACCGGCACCTGCAATATCGAGCACTTGGCTTTACCTCCATCCTATCGTTTACTCTTTCGTTGCTATCGTATAATGTGCCACATCGAAAATGTGAAGGTTGTGCTGAGCAACGCTCAATATGGGAGCTAGTCTGTAAACGTTACATAAACGATGCCCAGCACAAAAACTGTAGGAGCGTTTGTTCAAACATCTATTTCGCGCTCCAACGCAAAGATCTAATCAGTTCCCCCAGTAGGACATAAAAAACAAAAATGAGATTCAGAAAACATTCTCGTTTTAGGTCCACCTAGGATGCGCTCTATCACATGCTAGGTGGACCTAGCCAAATCCCTGCACCCACCCAACTGGGATAGCGCCTTCACCAGTCTAGCAGGTGCAGTCCAGTTTGTGAGGACCACGCTTAATTGTCGCATGTTTCCCTTCCCTATGCCATCACCCCTCCCTCGAGGCAGCCTGGAAGGCACCAGGCATTTGCAGCGCTTGTAGCCAATTTAATTGAAAGGATGGTGAGGCAAAACACTTCACGTCTCCCCCCTCGAAACGAGAATCGCAGCTTCTACCGCATAATTGGGCGAAGACTACCATGAGGAAAGTGAAACTACCTATCCTAAGGCTTCGTGCATACTTGATGAGTTTTGCAAAGCGACGCGAAACAATTTGAACTTCTCTGTGCTCGTCGCATCGCCCATCGCTCTGCAAGGAAGCGCGACGATGATCCGCCCAGGACCAACGCTAAACACCGCGCGCGGCGCGAAAAAGTATGCCATGCCCGCGATCGGCGCGGGAAGCCATCGCGCATGCCGATCGCCACTGTTGCAGCGGCCGCGGCGAGGTTTCCTTTGGCTATTCGACCACGTGCAGCGGAATGGCCATGAATTGAGCGCCGCGATGGCATCGCGGTGATGGAAGTATGCCCCCGGCCTGAAGCGTGGTTGTACAAAGCAATTATCCACACCAAGGTAAGTTTTGGCCAATTTGTCAAGTTAAATCAGAAGCACAATCACACGGAAGAAGTTACCTGTGGTGGTGAGTTTGGTATACGATAGTCCTTCCGTGGAGTATTCTCATCCTCTAGCTTCACGTCTGAACAGTTCCTCCTCGGTAGAAGTTTTCTCCGTTGACCACTGCGAACCTCCGAACGCAAATAGGCATCTAGCTGCGACTCTGATAGCTGGCATTTACCAGCAACTGCCGCAAAGGGAGAATCATCCTAAAAAAGGCAATCAATAAACGAGAATAGAGGACATATAGGGATATATTTAACCTAGTACGTAATTAATAACGCTGACTGACCTTGTTTACAGCCTGAGCAAAACTGCTAGTAGACGGAAGATTAGCTGCTATAGTACCCATCTGAGGTCGAAACGGCGAGCAATGCGCGGCTGTGTGACGAGCGCGCTTTGCCTCATGTGGAAAGCTCTCGTCTGCCAGGTACGCATCATACTCATGCGGGCGCTTCAGTGCAAGTCCGCATGCCATTTCAGCTCTGCAATGCATTCGATGATCGGTGGAACAGCGAGCATTCGAGAGATACGAACGAGATGAAACGAGAAATCGGAGCGATAATAGCGATGGAGTTGCGAGTACCGACGAATCGATGTGAATGAGTCACACTGCTCATTCCAGAGAGGTTGATGGGAATGAAATCAGATTGTTCGGCAGAAAAAAAACAACCTCTCCCTAGCGGCCTTTCATTGGAATTAACACCTCTGACGACGTACGAAGCGGTGAATGCAGCAGATAGGGCAGATCAGGGATTACCCGGCTGAAAAGAAGGGGCTTCTCCAATGCCAATGTAAAAACGAAAACCTATGCATTGTAGCAACTAACGATAAGGTCTTATTCATACTTCAGAGGCCAGATTCATCAACAATTAATCCGTGGGTATGCGGGTGATAAGGGCTAGAGATAAGATGAGAGTCAGGCAGAGATAAGGTAAGAGTCAGAGACGCAGGCTTCATCGTGGGTATCTCTACCCCTTATACCCGCGGGTTAGTCGTTGATGAATCCGGCCCCAGAACGAGAGCGACGGAGCGATTGGTCGTCCAGGCAAATCATACGTATCGATTTTTGCAAAGCGATCGTCTAACAAAATCCGATAAAGTATGAACAGGCCTTAAGCTGTCCCCGCTGAAATCGTTCTCCACGTTCCCAAACACCCACCCTTACTTTTGCTTTCCCGCCTCTAAGCGTGGTTTTGGAAATGTTAGAATTTGCATAATGGACGACTTTAATCAAATCCTTTGCTGGATGCGCCATATATTAAATTTCTACGGAATGACGTGGACGCATCTTGAATATGTTCTTGGCCTATGGAATGATTTACGGTGGTGGCCGGCTGGTCAGTGTTGCATTCTTCCCAGAGACATCACCGACCTCGGAAGACTGGAACTATCTTGGCTGACATATGTAGGACCCAAAACATAAACGTCGATTGGGCATCGCATGATAGCCATTTCTGACTATCCTACCAACGGCTACCACATAGCATGGTGCTACATGCAATTCCCACAATCCTTCATTTCTTTTTATAATTAGTTTCTTTACATTCCCCAACCGCAGCGGGCAGTGAGCAGGTTGGGACATTCCCGAAAAGGCTCTTTACGACACTACGTAAAACAGCGAACTCCAACCAACACACGTGCTCTACAGGCGGTTTGCGGAAATTCTACCCCACCCCCCACTAAATTTAGCGAAGCCTTCCGTAGGTGGCAACTTTGCCAGATGCGCAATAAGCCTGCATGTCCTTCTAACGTTGTCATGTGTTTCTATACGTGTTTTTGAGCAATTTGCCCGAATGTTAAGAGGTTGAGCGTAGATGCTTCACGGCGACGTAGGCTCTAACCCACCTAAGGTACAGAAGTGCGCCTTCGCTCAACACTTAGACGCTGCCTGCTGAATAAATCGATTTTGATGCCACGATTGCATAGAGTAGGCCGTTTTGGACAACGTCGTCTGCACAATGGGAATGTAATGTGCCAGAACACGACCCTGGTGTTGCGTTGAACATCTGTCCATAGGCTGTTGTTGCAGCGTCTGCTGCCGCCGCTTTTGTTGCGTGATACGCATTCAGCTGTGCCTAGGAAAACATGTTTTGCTTCATTTGATGATGCGCTTTCAGTCGGACGAACACAAATCGTCGAGGCACAACGATTCCACTTTTGAGTGCCAATACCAGCGATTCGAAGCACTAAGCATGTCAAAATAGGCGTTTTTACGACTATCTCCACCTCTTTTAGGGCCTGTTCATACTTCGCGACAAAAGCGACAAGAGCGACTGCAGCAACGGACATAGTGTTGTGTACGTAAATAATCGCGAACCCCACACTCCGTCCGCGACGAATGTAGTGTGAAATGCGTAATTATTTACGCACACCACACTACATCCGTCGTCCCAGTGGCTCTTGTCGCGAAGTATGAAGAGGCCCTTAGATAATCACATGAAGGCCAGCCGTCTCAAAGATTTGAAATTGAATACACCGTAAGGTTTGATTAGATTAAACTTCGTCGTAGACAATAAAAAAGAGGGGAATACGTGAAGTCCATCGGTTCTCACCTCATACGTCAAATTTCATAGAACTCCGCACTAGTAGTCCTGCAGAACACTGCTCATGTTATTTATTGTTCAATGAACTACAATAAACATCTATCGAAAATTCGCTAAGGGATCACAAAAACTCAACGCCTTTTTAGATTTCGTTAAGTTTGTTTAGCTGCTCCGACACCTAGCCCTTAACTTACCTTAGCGTGTTATTGTTATAATCTTACCGCATGTGGTTACGTTCCGTGCCTTGTAATCAATAAATAAATAAGAACGCTATCGAATTCACTCCAACTTAGGATTAAGAGAATGATAGAACAATGTTAATTTGTTCCGTCTCGAATTCTAGTTTCACCACCTGTCGCCGGAACAATCACAGGTAGGGGGCAAGAAAGGAACTCCAGGATATGATTAATCCAACTTTGCTATGTTAGGTCGTGGGTCGCGGGTCGCGGGGACAACAGCGCTACGCTAAGTATCATAGCTGACATATAAAACGACTTGTGCGAGTGCATCGGTGGGAAGCTTTACCAAACGAGCTTGCACCAAATCATCGACCCCGGATAAATAGATGAATTCACAGGCTGGGTGCAGAGCGAACCTAGGTTTGGCTGATGGTGAGCAAGAGCTCAGCTGTCCGATTTCTTCGCCACCTTTCAAATTTCTGCACTGTATCTTGGAAAAGTCCCCTTGCTGGTCTTGGGAAAATCTGGTAATGATTTTTTGGCGCTATGCGAGTTGTGGGGTCACTATAGCATGCCGAAACTGGCAGACGTGGCGATTAGCTTTATACATCGAATGTAAATGCAGTCATATCTCCTCTTTTCGATTACAGATCCGCGTTTTATCTGGTTTAGAATTCGGCAAAGGAGAGAACTCCAGGATGAAGGCAATTTTAAGACAGGTGCACTAGTCGGTCCACACCCCGCAGTCCACTCCTCTGTCTAGAGCACAGAACAGAGCTATAGCATTGTTTATTTTTCTCTACTATCCGTGTTTGTGGTTTCGTGTTAATGACACTTTTTATCAGGTTACCCCCTCCAACTACCATAGCGTCACTTTTTAACGAAAATACTCATTTCAAGAGAAGCGAAATTCCTGCCCAGGGATGAAAGATACGTTCAGCTCAGGCGATGTACTCTGGCTGAGCAATTGATTGCTCAGGACGGAATAGCTCAATTTCTCTTGTAGAATCTTTAGAAACCATCGGCGGCCGCACGCTTTAAATCCTATTCAAAGGATGCACAAAGAGAGGATGTGGCACAAGGAATAAATTCCAGTTGCCCGTCAAAGAAATGTTCAAGAGAGTGAGATACGGTAACGTATTTTTGCAATAGTAATCTGATTAGAGGCGAAATGCCGGAACGTCATTCTATATCTGAATGACGTTAAAGTCGCTGCCGTGCTTTCCTTAAATTCTCGTTTTTCCTTGGGTGAAGAAATACTAGTACTCCCACGATGGTACTCACCGACTAGGATACATTCCGGTACAAGCTTTACTAAACAGAGGCTGGTCAGAACAACTAGACAACGGTGTCGAAAGTCCTCCTGAGTTCGAATTCATGAACGGTTAAAGCCTAGAGCCTGACCAGGATACTATCTCAACAGTAGGTCGGAACGGCCCAGGTGTTGTATATAGGCAGAACCGCCTCTCCCTGGGAAGTAACAAACTGCAGGTATCTCGACCCCAATACAACTCTGAGCAGAGTTAGGGGCGACGGAAGTCGCGTGTTGACGCCCTGGTTCACGTGCTCCCCAGCTGACGGTCGCGCGCGGGATGAGGTTTCGTATCGCGGCTCAGCGCAGTGCACAGCTGGCGTAGTAGGGAAGAGCTCGGGCTCGTGGACGAGGGGTCGGGGGTTTGGATCTCGCAGACTGTTTTTGTTTTGCACTTTTGCAAAATCCATGTTTATCATATAGGTAATCCACCTACGGGTACTATAGTGTGTTATAAAGCATATTTACATATAACATATGCTTCAAACTACAGATTAGCTAAAATGTTCACTTTTGTGTGTCACTTATTTTAAGCCTATCTTGTGTGAAGCTATAGTTATGTAACGATAGATGTTTTGTGGCACTAGGTAAAAGTTCCGACTCCACCGACAAAACTTCGGTCAAAAAAAATTTCGCTGAAACTTTGTCTAGGGGGGTTATTTGGGGTGCTGATCACGAATCTGACATCCGTTTTTCACGATTCTGTCTCTACCTGCCATCACCGGCAGAAACATTAAGAATGTAATCCTGTGCCTTCCTGTAACTATATTATCCAGCCGAGTCGTAAAGAACGGATGTCAGATTCGTGATTAGCACCCCAAATAACCCTCCTAGACGAAGTTTCAGCGAAATCGGTGACCCTGCCTGGACCACCCTTGTTAACGGTATGCGTGGTGAGTGGTATATGAGTGGTATATGTAAACATGCTCTATAACACACTATAATACCCCTAGGTGGATTACCCATATGATAGACATGGATTTTGCAAAAGTGCAAAACAAACGCAGCCTGCGAGATCCAAACCCCCGACCCCTTGTTCACGAGCCCGAGCTCTTCCCTACTACGCCACCTGTGCACTGCGTTGGATCGCGATACGAGCCCTCATCCCGCGCAGCCTGTCAGCTGTGGAGCACGTGAATCAACATGGCGCCAACACGCGGCTTCCCTCGCCCCTAACTCTGCGTAGAGTTGTATTGGGGTCGAGATACCTGCAGTTTGTTACTTCCCAGGGAGAGGCGGTTCTGCCCATATACAACACTTGGGCCGTTCCGACCTACCGTTGAGATAGTATCCTGGTGAGACTGGGCAGGCTAGGAAGGAGAAACATGCCCACGATGTGGCATTCATCATAAACCCATTGCGGGTACACCGCTAGGTGGAGAATTCTCGATGATCGGTATTGGTATCTCCGCACACCTACGAGGATTGCTTTACCTTTAGCCAGAGAATGATGACTCCGACGCTAGGTCTACAGGCTAAACTACGACGAGATGCTTTGGATGAATTCTTCGATTCAGCTCCTGGAATGCAAGAAGAAACAAGGAAAGATTGCAGATGTCTGTGCTAGCCGGGCTGATAAGCTAGTGTAACACGGAATAATTAGAGGTATGCGTTTGTACAACGAAAATCTATACCCTGATGGAAAAGTACCACATGAGGAAATGAGAAATGCTAGGTAGAGAGTGGGTCCACCGTGCTTTTCTTCTATAACTGACAGGTTTACATTAGCCGCTCCAAATCTAGATACCCTTCTTCAGTTACATTTATGTAAGCTGAACGTCTCCCTTGTTAGTTTTTCTACACTTTTCACTGAAGTCTGTATCGGAGATGGTCCACGCTGTTCATCATTCATTACATCCAGAGAAATTGGAGGAGCCTTCAAAACGAAATCAATATGCACGTCTACGCATAGGTTATAACCATAGAACGGGTGCAATCTTAGTTGGAAAGGGAATGACAGCAATGTCACAGGAAATAGTCGAACACAATTGTTCCTAGAAAACAACTGCATCAATGACATCCAAAACACGTGAAGAAGTCTCGTCCATTAGGGGCGTCTGCTGAGATTGAAGAAGAAACATAGGACTCAGCATAAATTTCAGTTTCACTCGATTGAGATTCACTTGTTCATCTATAAGAAAACCACTTTCTTGTAGCTCCCAACTTCTCCTTCTAAGACGTTTTTAGCTGTTAATGCTAGCAGTGTGTTGCGCCACCCAAGGTTTTTAGGTGGTATCCCTTATTCAGCAGAGTCTGACCAAGCTTGGTACGGTAGAGCGCAAATTTAAACCTTTACACCATGCTTAGGCCTCTGAAGACGACGGAACGTCGAAACGTGAGGCCCTGCCGAATAAAATATTCCACTTAAAAACCTCGCGTAGTACAATACATCAGTAGCATTAACCACTTCTTTGTTTTTTATACGTTGTTTGCGTACTACTCAGTCCACATTGCTGCTTTGCCAGTTTGCTTCGATAAAGTACGATCCTTAGGGCGCCTCCCCAGCTATAAATCCGGAAACTGGTAGCTCCTGAGGCCAGATTAGTAGTTTGTTTTCAAAGGTTGGTACATATTTATTGCTTAATTGTAAAATTATACCGTTAAGATGCCCTCCCCCCTAAAATCAGGACCTCAGCCATCTTCGTTTCCTTTAGGGGTCGGATCATCAACGACTTACAGAGAAAATTACGGCCGAAACCCATGATAGCGCGGCTCCTCAAGCGATATCGTGAAACCACGCATCAGGAATCTCGGCTGTAATTTGTCTGTTAGATTGCTGTAAGTCGTTGATGAATCCGGCCCCAGATAGGGTAAAGCTAGCAGTTTTGGGAAAGAAGCAAGATAGACTCCCTGATCGAGACTTGCACCTACTCGCTAGTTGAAGGCTCTTCATTCACTGGTGTATTAAACCTGGAAAATTGATTAGTCAAATGACGGAAGAGTATCCAAATAAGGCTGAATACGTGACTATGCCACAGAATTGGAGGAATAGAAGATTCTAGATCTGATTGTGTTTCGGACTGTTAGATGCACTTTGGGTTCAAGTATAAAGATAGTGCTCCACCCTGTACTTCTTTCAAACCTGGCGGATTTACCACATTCAGAACAAGCTTAGACTTCCTACCTGCGGTTATAGTGTATTCATCCGAGGTTAACATTTTTACTTCACAGGTTGCTGGATAAACTCCTCGCACTTTGAGGAAGGAAATCAGGGGCCATATGCTCGTGTTCCCCCAATGGGGGAATTCAATCAATATCAGCATATCTTATCATGCCCCAATCCCCCATCGGGGGAGACTCGGGGTAAACGAGCATACGGCCCCAGAGGGAGCCCCGTTATAGACTTGCGCCGTATTTTATTCTGAGGATTGCTAAGTAACGCATGTAAGAGCCGCTCTTTAAAGGGCGGCTCTTACATGCGTCACTTAGCAATCCTCTTTTATTCTGAATAGATACGTGCAGGATGACCAAAGACCATCACTGCCACGAGCGCTCTGAAGAAGCACATTCGGGTGACACATGACAACTCCAACATCGAGAACTTCGGCTTCTGAGGAACAACAGCGACGGGGGATTCTAGACCTCCTGATGGCGGCGAGGAGCACACAGAGGAATCTGGCGATGGCCGACGACTACAGGAAGCACGCACGAGGACGGGAGGCCCGCCGAGCGGGTGGCCGGACGACTGGACGCGTACCCCCCGCGGAGCGATCGATAATTGCGTATGGTTCGACGCCCCGCCGCCGCGCCGCTCCGCCGCAGCCATTCCCACCGTAACCCGTGCGAATCTAGACCGCCGGGGGAGATTCGAATTTCCCCGCGGAGGCAGCGCGGGGCACCACCACCTCTTTTCTTCTTCGAATCCTCATCGGTGATGAAGAAGACGACGATAGGCACCAATGAATCACCCTGTGGGGTGTGTCACGCATTCCACTTGTACGGACATCGTGGGGGCGATCTGGATACGAATTTGGGCATTATTGCAGTTGGAGGGGGGGGGGGGCGGCCACCTTATAAAAAGTGGCACTGACACGAAAAAAAAAGAAACGAGACACACTGATAGTACAGAAAACAAACAAACAATGTTGTAGCTCTGACGCGGAGGTGAGCACAGAATTGGGCAGGGGAGGGGACTCCGGGGTGTGAGCCGACTAACGCTCCCCTGTTAAAATTACCAACATCCTGGAGTTCCCTCCCTTGTTCGATAAGGAGATGACCGAAAAGAGAAGATAAGACTGCACTTACATTCGCCCTTTGTAGCTACTCGCCACGCCGGCCCACCGCGGCATGATATGGAGACCCCTCGAACTATCATAGCGCCCGGATTTGTCTTGACACCAGACTCGAGGTGGCCAGTCGATAAACAAGTCAGTGTTTTATGAATTCCATTAGATTGCACCAATGCCATTATTCGGCCTGTCGTGAGTTTGGGTGTGTGGTGCAGTGCAGTTGCACCACACACCGTCTCTCTTTTTCCCTCACGCCTCATCACTCACTTCCAGTTGCAGAATATTCCATGTTCGACTGTCACTGAATCTTGGCATGATATTGATCAGCATGAATACCCAAGTGATGTAGCTGACGAACCAAGATTAGTACAGATCCTTTATTCCGGCTAACGTTTCGGCGTAACCGCCTTCTTCAGAGCCTGGAAGAGTCAAGTTGAGTTTGAAAAACCATCCGTCCAAGAGCCATTTCAGACCACAGCGGAGAGTCAGAGGTTGGAGAGGTTGGTAGGAGAGGGAGACGAAACACGAGAAGGTAACACAAACAGTCCAGTGCAGATGGGCGAACGGAACCCCTTTTAAGGCGACAGATGAGGAGATGAGGTCACCTTCGGTTCACCCTCCTAGCGAGTCTCTGGCAGACTGTCCTCCGGTTCGAGACCGCAAAGGTCAACGTATGGAGCCAGTTCCTGTATCACCGCTACGCGTTCCTCCTTCCTGTTGATCGTGGGGTTCCTAGCGGCAATCCACAGCGCTTCTAGTGTTTTGCGCGCCGAGATCCCGAACTCGCGTGCCAATATCGTCACCGCCACGTCAATGCCCGCGCCATTGTGACATCGTAGCCTGTGCTCACCCAACGGACCGGCGATATCGCACCTACGAAGCATGCCCAAATGCTCTTTAACGCGCTCCCCAAGGGGTCTACCCGTCTCGCCAATGTTCTCGCCGTTGCAACCCGTACATTTTATAAGGTATACCACACCAGAGACTATGCAGTCTCCCTCCTTACCGAATGGGCAGATAATACACTGGCAAGTCTTACAACAGGAATCGTATAGTCGATTCCTAACGAGACGTGCCTTGAGATTGGCCGGCGGAACCTCGATCATGCGGACCATGCTATCAAGACCAGCTTTGCGAATGCAGCTTCGCACTTCGGTACTGAAATCATCCGAGACAAAAGGCACCTTAAAAGGAATTTTATTGTCGCTCTGATGTCTCGCTGCCATTGCCGGTGTTCGATGACCTTTAGCCAGGCTCTGCTCAGGATACCCGTTGGACACCGCGATTCGAGATGCCATTTGCAATGACACTGACTTGAGATCGCTGTCTGAGGACGCCGCCGCCGCCGTTCGGAACATGTTCTTAATCGTGGCCCTCTTCGTTTGAGATGGATGAGCAGACCTGAAGTGCACGATGTTTCGAGACTGCAAAGGTCAACGTAAGGAGCTGGCTCCATACGTTGACCTTTGCGGTCTCGAACCGGAGGGCAGTCTGCCAGAGGCTCGCTAGGAGGGTGAACCGAAGGTGACCTCATCTCCTCATCTATCGCCTTAAAAGGGGTTCCGTTCGCCCATCTGCACTGGACTGTTTGTGTTACCTTCTCGTGTTTCGTCTCCCTCTCCTACCAACCTCTCCAACCTCTGACTCTCCGCTGTGGTCTGAAATGGCTCTTGGACGGATGGTTTTTCAAACTCAACTTGACTCTTCCAGGCTCTGAAGAAGGCGGTTACGCCGAAACGTTAGCCGGAATAAAGGATCTGTACTAATCTTGGTTCGTCAGCTACATCACTTGGGTATTCACACTTCCAGTTGGTTACGAAATGAGCCTAGATGAATGGAAACGGAATTACACGCATCACTTGTGTCCAGAGTTCGACTTCCTAGGAAGGTTTCAGTTTCATTTAACCTAGATGAATGGAGACGGAGCTACACACATCACTTGTGTCCAGAATTCGACTTCCTAAATGGGTTATAGTTTGGAACTAAACCTAGATGAATCGAAGCGAAGCATCACACATCACTTGTCTACATAATTCGGCCAGGGAAAGGGCTCCAGGGTGTGTGCCATCCAAGCTGCTCGTGTGGAAACTGCTTTCGTCGCCTTCAGGGGGAGTTCGCGGATGGGTTCTGCGCTACTCGAGCGGCGAAGCGCTTACGGCTGGAAAAAATGCGCAAAAATGCCTCAAATTTGCTCACACGCCAGAGCTCCTCAGATCTCAACTATCCAGTTGAAATGTAAGTGAACCACCACGCACGAGAACCGAACCCCCGACTTCCCTCGCAGATGTGACGCCACCTCCACTGCACCACGACGCGCTTGCCGGCGGTGCCATCGCGGGCGCACAAGACATCGATCGAACGTGGCAACGTGGACGACGACGCACGATCTCTAAACTAGGAAGGTGCAGACAGCAAACTGCACCAGACACGCGCACATTTACGACAGGCCATGTAATGGCATTGAGGCGATGTAATGGAATTCGTGTTTTATCCTCTCCAGACAAGCATGGTGTGGTCCTGTGTGGAAATACCGTATTTTCGCTTGCATCAGTGACAGCTGCTTGCTCTGTTGCCGAGCCCATCGCCAGAGTATATCATAGACCTGATCACTGGTGAGGGATCTGTACCCTAAAAGCTGGCGCTGAGGTCAGCACTGGGGACGGATTCATCAAAGGCTTACAGCAATTTAACGGAGAAAGCCAGCCGAAATTTTTGATAACGCGGCTTATCAACAAGCGATATGGTGAAGTGTTTGACATACCGCTTGATAAACCGCGCTGTAAGGGATCTCTGCTGCATTTTCCCCGTTAAATTTCTTTAATTCGTTCATGAATCTGGCCCCAGATTTCGGCCAGGGACCGGGTGTGCCCAGTCTACGCACTACCGGTGCTCCTACAGTTCACAATCCTATTATAGACGCTTCCACTGCCGGGTGGTCACCAAAGAACACCCACTTGATGAGGTTTCGCAAGGCGTCA
This sequence comes from Heligmosomoides polygyrus bakeri, assembly GCA_947359475.1. NCBI lineage: Eukaryota > Metazoa > Nematoda > Chromadorea > Rhabditida > Heligmosomidae > Heligmosomoides > Heligmosomoides polygyrus. Next base: position 83,493,054 of record OX375869.1, on the reverse strand, counting down.
TCGCGGCTATGACGAACCGCCGCTGCCGGGTTCAGACGACACGTGCAGCATTGCGGAAGAGGTCTGCGGGCCACGCCAGGCTTGCCGGCTTCGGGTATGGTGGCCCACGCTGAGAACGGAGCCCAAACCTAGATGGGATTTCTTACTCACCCAGCGTCCGTCGCCTGCTTCGCCGACGACTGACGCTGGATGTGCGGGCCACGCCAGGCTTGCCGGCTTCGGGTAGGGTGGCCCACGCTGAGAACGGAGCCCAAACCTAGATGGGATTCCTTACTCACCCAGCGTCCGTCGCCGGCTTCGCCGGCAACCAACGCTGGATAAGGAAGCATATAGAAAGTCGAACACGTAGAAACGCACGCCTGCTACAGATTGATACCTTGCTGTGCATCACTCACATCCCTGTGTAGCACTCAAGAAGATGCCCGCAGCACTCCTGCTTCGTCTGGAGTTGTGTTCACAACCTATTGTAGCTCGTCAGGCCTAATCGAACGCCTGACCGTTTCCGTCCTGTTGCCTTACCTTATCCCACGCCTTGCTCGTGTGACAATCTTCGGAACAGGTGACTTGGGACAAAAATACTATCCTCCTCGGCATACAGTTATAATGGAAATTGGTCAAGGCACTGCAGAAAATTGGGACCTAGCGGCAAGACTTGGTTGAAAGCGTAGCCGAACCGTGCGTAGGTCCGACGAACTTCCTTCGCTGAGCTGTCCTGGTCCACCGCTTAAGATTCGAGGACCTGGGCAGGTATAAATAGCTTAGTATCCCAGCCCGCGAAGTTAGTATGCATCAAAGTGAACAATTTCCAAATCTAAAAGAGCACCTTCCAGATTATGACATTGACCGCTAATTTTGAGGAGACGTACGGGAAGAATTATACTCAAGAGCCTGGTGTAGTCAAAAAATTGGGGAGGGGGAAGGTGGGAACATTGTTTTTGCTATTGAAGAACCACTACAGAAAGTGACTCATGCCATCCTCCATTATATATTGTGAGAGTTTCCGTCTCTATTTGATTTTCTTTCCTTCACTGCATCTGAGGGAAATTCAGTATCGCGTTCAAAAAATCGATAACACCGAGCGATAGGAAATTGATTGCCTGATCGAAGTGTGAGCTAAGGACGCAACACCCGCCCGATAAATTTTAGCAAGAAGGTGCAGTGCAACAGTAGCGATCTTGGCGGGAAGCAAAAGCGAAAGGTGTGGCACATCGACGTGTTTTATTTTTTATTTATTTATTTATTTATTCAAGGCATAGACAATTGTCTAGCACACAGATTGTAACTAAACGTGAAGAAGAAAGGAAGAGCATAAAACGTGGTGAACATAACAATCAGCCATGCAATTAACTATTACAAACAACACATTTTGCAGCATACTTTAAAATTTAACATCTAACAAATCTTCTACAGGTCTGGGCAGAGAGTCTCCCTAGATCTTCGTACTCACCCAGCAGCAGGTTGAATTCCTTGAGATTTCGGTAGGTTAAGAAGTCTGACCTGAGTCGCGATTTAGCCACTGAGACTCGGAGTTTCAACTTTCCTCTCATGGTTCTTGTCAGGGTACCATCAAAGAACTTCCTTAGGTCGACGGAAACCTTATTTGCAAGAATTTTATACATCATGATGAAGTCAGCGATTTTTCTTCTTCTTCTCAAGGAAGAAAGGCCAAAAAGCGCAGTCCGTTGAGCACCGCTAGGAATGGAACTGTAATCCACCGAGAAGCACCTCATCATAAGCTTCCTGGTGAAGCTATTTTGAACGCTTTCTAAAAGATCTATATCCTTCTTCTTCGTTGGATTGAACACCGATGTTCCACTTTCTACTATGGGTCGTACATAGGTTTTGAATCCACGTATATAAACCTCAGGAACATTGGATTTCAGAGCCCTAAACAGATTATAGACACGATAGTTGGCTTTTTTTACTATAGCACTACAGTGTCTGGAGAAACTCAGATCGCTCCTAACAATGTATCCAAGGTCTCTCACTTCATCGACCCTGCTTAAAACCTTGCCTTTAATCCGGTATTCCGGAATTGTAGCACGGTTTTTAGGCCCGATCATCAGAAAGTGTGTTTTTTCTGTTGCAAGTGGTAATTCCCATATTTCTGCCCAGCGACTGATGAAATCGATGGCCAGCTGGAGGGACTTTGAGTCTTCGTCGTTGTCAATCCTTTTGTAGATCTTTACATCATCGGCATACATTTTGCATGTCACCCCCAACTCAGTGATACGGCACGGAAGTTCGTACGTGTACAACAGAAATAGTATTGGGGACAGTACTCCACCTTGTGGAACACCGCTTAACGCGGGGAAGACCTTGGAGTACTGGCCTTCAATCCTAACCTGGTAGGTCCTTTTGGACAGAAATTCCCGAGTCCAGTTGATGACCATGCGATGAAGCCCTACCGCCTCCATTTTTAATATCAACTTTTCTAACGGAACTTTGTCAAACGCTTTTGAGAAATCAAAATACACCACATCCGTGTGTCTTTTATCGTCGAAACCCTTAGACCAGTCATTCAGGGCGGTAAGGACGGCAGTTTCCACAGACCTGCCTTTGAGAAATCCAAACTGGTTTTCCGGGATAATTTTGTGGAGTTCGAGATGTAGTAAAACATGTTTCTTAAGAATCTTTTCGAATGCTCTTGCGAAAATTGAGGTGATGCTAACAGGCCTATAGTTCCTAGGATCGTTAAGTGGTGTCTTCTTGGAGATGGGAGTCACAAACGCATGTTTCCATCTCTCGGGAACTTCCGCTCTGATGTAACTAAGATTGAATATGCTTTCCAATGGATAGGCTATGTAGTGAACAACGTTTTTTATGAAATCAAGAGGGATGAAATCCGGAGAAACTGAATAGGATTTAGGCCACTTAGACAGCACCTCAACAATCTCATCTCTGTGAAACCAAACAGTAGGATCCATTTGCGGAAAACGTGGCAACGTCTCAGCTCTATTTATCAAACACCTAACTTCACCTATCTGCCCGTTATTGTATACTTCCTGAAATGTTTCACCTAACAAGTCCGCTTTGCCCTTTGGTGTATAAATCAGTTCACCGCCACCGCCTTTCAGACCAGGGATTGTGGCATCACTTCCGGTTCGCGATCTGATCAACCTATAAAATGTTGTCTTGTCTCTAGAATTAGCCACCTTTCTTTCTATGTAGATGTTGTAACGGTGCAGGGCCTTTTCGAGTTTCGCCGACACTGACTCATACAAGGCCCAGTCTTCACTTTTACCCGTGGAGCATGCTTTTCCCCAGCAGTACGAACGGTAGCTGTCTAATTTTTTGAGATGAGCTGGGTGACGTTGTTGGTCACCATCCAATTGTCTGAAAGGAACGTACAGTTCAATTGCATGGTGAAGAACAGCTAATAGTGTTTCATAGAGTTGGTCAACTGTTCTGCCTGAGCTCATTATGCCAACCCAATCAATGCTAGCTAGGTAGATTCCGATTTGGTTGTAATCGGCACTCTTGAAGTCTCGGACCCATTTCAATTCCTTGGCCTTATGTGTAATTTCTAAAGAAAACCTGACAGTGGCATGGTCACTACTGCCAATGGGAGGACCTGTCTGTACATTAGTGACGAAACCTGGCTTATTACAGAGAACCAGATCTAAGATTGAGTTCTGCCTGGTTGGTGCCAACACCAACTGTTGAAAGCCATGGGTTTCGAAAACTTCTTTAAAGCTCTTGGATATGCTACTGCTACCACTGAACATTAGGCCCGGAAGATTAAAATCTCCCAGAAGAATGGTAGTTGTGTTTACCGCAGAAAAGTCACTTATAGCCTTTACTAATTGATATGAAGCTGAAGCGCTACAATCTGGTGTTCTATATACGCCTATGACACGAAAAACGATTGGTCCCTGCTTCAGGTCACATACCAGAATCTCATAACCATTAGGCACTGACTCCTTGAACACCTCATTGTATGAAAAGGTCTTCTTCAGCAAAAGAAGTATGCCACCCCCTTTTTTGCCAATTCGATCAGATCTTACACCCAAGTATTGGGTACTGACGTTTCCCAGAAGAGGCTTTAGTTCATTCTGATTGCTCAGCCACGTTTCAGTAAGAACTACCAGGTCATAATTATATAGACAAAGATTCAAAACAAAGCCACTACAGTTTCGGATTAGCGATCTAACATTTGCTACTAAGCCTAAACTCTTATGCCGACGACTGCTCAATAGTTTCCCGCAGGACCACTATTCAGCGGTGTCGATGTTGAGCGGCTAGCAACTGGATTAGCAGCAGAAACTGGAGATCGCGAGCCACCCCCAGCCTGGGTGGGCTGTACAGGGCTCGCATCCACCAATCCACCGCTAATTTTGCGCTGTTCCCTCCTGCGCATTCTCTCCTCCCACGTTAGTGACGGGCGTAAATAGGCGGCGTGTTCCTGAAGAGATCATGGGGTCTGAGTAGCGCCGCGTCGCAGACCTCTTCCGCAACGCTGCACGTGTTGTCTGAACCCGGCAGCGGCGGTTCGTCATAGCCGCGATGACGCCTTGCGAAACCTCATCAAGTGGGTGTTCTTTGGTGACCACCCGGCAGTGGAAGCGTCGTGATAGTCAACACCGGCGGTCATGGCTGCCTGGGTAGTCTGCCATTGTGGTGTTTACGTTTGGCGGCGGCGATACGACGAACGGCTGGGTCTAGCGACAACTGTCGGCAGAAAGCGACAGAAGTCTCCCGTCACTGATTCGTGCCTCTCTGCTTTATATAATAGGACAGCTTTAGTCTTACCGTAACCTACGTAAAGTCGGCCGATATTTCAAAAAATGATGTCAGAATCATAATCAGCACCTTCCAAATAACCTTCCAAGGCGAAGTTTGGACGAAAATTTTTTGATTTCTCCTCGACCTCTGGAGTCTCGAAAGTACACTGCTGGACATAATGATAGATCCACACGAAAATATATTTTTTTCTTCAAAACCTGCAAAGGCTTCGTGAGTATCTTTTGTATAGTAGTAGGGGCATTGACAATGCTAAATAATAACAACAAGAACTGGCCTCGTGAAGTGGCGAATTTCCAGAAAAATTCCGATTTTATGGAATACAGCATTTGGCGGCTGGTCATAATGATAGATCCACTCAGTAATAATAAGCTAAACTCGCTTCTGAGTGCTTCTTACGCCGAACTGTGTTACTGTATTTGTCGTGTTCATCCTCTATCGGTGTAGAGGAACTCGCCTTTCGGATTTCGAGAAACGCTCTATTAACGGCATGAAAAGCTGCGACATGAGCAACCGTAGCATTGCTAAGAAAATTGGACGTTCCCATCATGTTGTCAACTCGTATGTGAACAATCATGATGTGTACGGTGCCACGAAGCCTACAGGAAGAAAACCAAGCACGACAGAGCGAGATAGAAGAGCAATAGAGCGAGTAGCATCGAACTCCTTGTCGACGTCCGCTCAGACCAAAGCAAACCTCAACCTGAAAATTTCCTCCAGAACAGTCCGACGCATTTTATCGCAGAGCACACACATCGTACGACGACGAATGCGCTGTGCCCCATTCATTGCTGCCGCGAATCGTCAAAATCGACTTCTTTTTGCACGTCAAAACATAAGCACCGACTGGTCTATGGTAATGGAGTTCTCGTGTCATAGCGTCTGCTATTTTCTTTGTTTCAGATTGTATCGTCCGATGAAAAGAAGTTCAACTGTGATGGACCTGATGGGTTTTGCAACTACTGGCGCGATCTGAGGAAGGAGAAACTCTTCTTTTCAAAACGCAACTTCAGTGCTGGTGGAGTGATGGTGTGGGCAGCCATCTGTTCGACTGTACGAGTCAAATTGCTCTTCGTTCCGAAAAAGATAAACTCGGCTCAGTACCAGTTTACTTTGGAACATGGTCTTCTTCGCTTCTGGAGGAGAAATTCACAACGAAATTTGATATTTCAGCAGAATAACGCCCCGATTCATGTGAGTGGTAGCACTAGAGGGTGGCTGCAACGTCATTACATTCCGACTTTGAATTGGCCGGCCAATTCGTCAGACCTCAATCCTGTAGAAAACATTAGGGGCTTTATGCTGAGTTATATCTACATGAATAATAAGCATTATAAGACCACTGTTGAGCTAAAAAAGACGATTGTGGAGGCCTGGCACGCGTAGACGGCAACCTCGTGAATAGGCTGATTTCAAGTCGTTCGACCAATCGTTTAATTCAAGTCATTGAACGTCGAATAGGCCCTACTGATTACTAATATTGTTGTTCCTGTTTAAATTTGTTATTGTAAACCATGTAGAACCTTCTATTCCTTAGTGAGTCTGAAGTAGTGACTCCTTAAGGAAAGCATTTGGTGAAGAAATTTTTATAGAGTTTGTTCTTTTTCAACTCAGAATTTCTTTCTGCTATATCTTTGCTCTTTCTGTGACATTGTAACTGTAGTGAAATTTTGTTCGAAGCGGCTCACAATTCCTAGAAAAACAAGAAAAAACACAAAAATTTGAGTGGGTCTATCATTATGTCTAGCAGTGTACAATAGTGTCGAAAGTCACTCGTTATAGAAAGAAACTCGTTTCGGTTGTTCACTACTGGATTTCTTGTGAAGATCCAGAACGCCTCTAGCGCTTTCCTTGCCGAAATATTTCCTACAATGGAAAATGGTGAATTTCACCTCGAAGTCGTTTCTGTTATGCGCATTAGGCCTATGCTTTCCAAGTGAACTGGCTGGCAATCCAGGTCGCTTACATGGTAGACGTTTCCTTAGGCCGGGGGCATACTTCTATCGCTGCGATGCCATCGCGGCGCTTAATTCATGGCCATTCTGCCGCTCGCGACTGAATAGTCAGAGGAAACTTCGCCGCGACCGCCGCAACAGTGGCGACCGCCATGCGCGATGGCTTCGCCCTCATCGCGGGCATGACATACCTTTTCGCACCGCGCGCGGTGTTTAGCGCTGGTTCCGGGCGGATCGCCGTCGCGCTCCCTTGCAGAGCCATGAGCGTTGCGACGAGCGTTGGGAAGTCCACATCCTTTCGCGTCGCTCTGCAAAAATCATCGCCGCGATTCAATCGCGGTGACGGGAAGTATGCACGAGGCCTTACGCGTATGTTATACTTCGGCGACGCTGTTGTCGGCGATGTCGGCGACAGTGTTGAGCGGGTGCTATGCAGTGCGTAGCAGTCCGCGCAACACTGTCGACAACGTCGCCGATAGCAGCGTCGCCGAAGTATAACATAGGCCTTAGGCATATGATATACGCGGGCGCGAGAAAAAGAGGGCACGCGAGAGAGCGCCGCTGCGACCTAAGCCACATTGGAGAGCACTGGTGGTGAAAAATGGACATAGTACACAACATGGTGGTAGACGCCGAAACTAGCTTGATCGATACAACAGTCAGTTAACTACTGCATTTGACAACATCATTCGGCGTCTGGTTGAAATTCTCAGTGACCAATTTTGCATCTTTCTGCTCAAAAACGGCAAGTTATTCTGAATGCAGTTGAGACAACTTATAAATAGCAAGGGAAAAGACTACCTTGCCTACCTGTAGAACTGAAAACTCGATTTTCGAGAAAATTTTAATGACTCCATGAATTGAGTAATGTTTTGCCAATAGTGAGTTATAGCAGCAGCTTATTTCAGAGTCTAGCAGAGGAATTGCGCTGTGTCGTATCTGAGGTTACTGCTTCAGTTAGAGCTAAAAATGCAGAGACAAAAGAGCTAAAGACAAACTTGGAGGGGTTTATTAACCTGAATGAACAATTGCAGAATCAGATCAATGAGCTCTCTGCAATGATGGCGAACAGCATTCGGCCGTTTGGAGAAGTACAGCTGCAGGAATCCCTCCTATCACTTCCCATGGTGAGTTGAAAAATACAACGAATTGATCCGCTGTAAGAAAGCATCCATCATCACTGAATAGCGTCAAAAACGGCTGTGTTCAGTGTCGCCAACCAGAGTCTCGGAGAACGAGCGATGGGAGACGAAGGCGCCCGAGGTCAACCTCATGCGTGCGATCAATTCCATCGTCAGAGTTGTTTTTCGGCGCATCAACGATCGATGAAAGAGCTTCCAATACTGGAAATGCGGCAGGAATAGAGCTATGCTGAGGAGATGAACGTTTTTTCAGCACGTCCTTTCGTCATCAAGCGATGTGCATCACGCTGACTGGCACTGCCGCGGCTGGCCGATGTGCCTAGGAGTGGAATTAGAGTGCTCTGCTCCAGTCACTCTCCAGGACGTCTTACCAAACGCCCCGTTCGGTGGCCTTACATCTTGCACTCCGTATGATCTGTCTTGATTTTTTAACAATTTAAACCCAATCCCAATCCCCGAAGTAGAACAGTTCGGACACAGAACCGCAGTTGCGAGGTCACGGGTCACGCAAGCCAAGGGACTTGCCGTTGCGTGGGCATTCCCTTGTCAGCATTGCATCGACCTGACACTTGCCTCCGTATCAGAAGCTGGATGTGTCGGACAAGCTCACTCACCCCGTAGTAGGTGCAACCCGAACAGCTTGGCTGTAATTGCGGATAGCGCGAGAAACTACGTGGAAGCGCACACATGATCAAGTTGCTCCTGGAGGGAGTTACAGCCAAGAAAAACTCTCATCATCTTACCAATCGGATTCGAAAAAGTCGAAAAAATGCCACACTGGAAGCTGTCGTCATGAAGAAGCCTGAGGACGTGCAGCATGACTTGTTCGCCGACGAGTATTCATCGATCGTCATATTCATACGGCGAATTTCGCTGGCACAACAAGGTGGTGTAGTGCAAAGACGCTTCTCATGCAGCAGGTTGCTCATGTCAGTTGATTGCACTTGCAGGACCAGAGAAAGGTCAGGACTGGAAGAGATCAGTGGATATGCTGCGAAGAGATGATTGCCCAGCTCCCGTCTCTACAAAATCGCGACCGATGCCTGATGCCCTACCGCTCGCAGCGGGAAATGATCGTTGTCGGATTCCGAGTGTCGACATAGAAACAGGGAAGACAGAGTGCGGCTAAGCGTTTCTGAGAAACTATCATGTTCCAGTAAATATTCAGTGTTTCTCTCGCTTGCCCTTTCCAAAAGGAGGGATCATCGGTACGTGGATGGACCCGTGAGGGGAAAAACAACGACTAATCTTCGGAGCTATAGCAAACATCGGGCGTAAAATACTCCTTAGGATGGTCAATCTGGTTCAAAGGTTACTAATCTAGAGGCGGACATACCTCTCGGAGGCCATTGATAGAATGACTGAATCAAAAGATCGGCATCGATCCTCTTCCAGTTAGTCCCAATACGAGGAGATGAGGTGGCCAGCTTCAAATCGGTGCTTACGGTGTTGCCGTGCGGTCGTTCAACTCAGCACGCTCCTATTCTCCACCGCAGTTACTTCCAGCCTAGATTTCGCTGACATCCGCTTACTACATATATTGAAGAACCTTGTGGGGCGGGTTCTGTCCAGTGAAATCTACTGCTAAAGCCACCTTCTCTGGTATATCCCGTGTCTTCTGTCTGTTTGTTGCGCTCGACGACTCTCTAATCGATTGCCATTTCGCTATGTTCTTGTTCAACCATGTCACCGTCGAAGTCCTCTCAGTCGCAAAAGACGAGCAGAATTGCGATGAGTGGTGAAGATCAGGATACATGGAGCAGATGAAGTGGCGCTCGCGCTTGAACAACTTCTAGCAGATAGGAAGACTCCTGACTTTGTTAAAATTCTGTTCAACCATATGCTTACTGTTCAGCAGCAGCCCAATCTGGTGTTAGCCAAAAATCAAGAGAAGGAACAGGTGGCTAATCTGCGTGAACAGAATGGTGCTCTAAAAGCCGCCTTAGCTGAAGCTGGAAGAGTGAGCAGTGCGGCCCAGTTCCGCCCACGTGATACTATTGCTGCTAGCAACTTGCGGTCGTCGATGAAAAAGAGGACTCCGTTGCGTCGTATATCTGGCATCACTGCGCCTATTTATTCTAGATTCTATTCAAATTTATTCTAGGGCTATCCAGGATTTTAATTCTGTGAGAAATGTTCTTGATCATCTAAATGTAGAATGTGCTCCGCAACTAACCTATCGACTTGGAAAGCCTCAAGAAGGCCGTCCACGTCTTTTAAAGGTTGTACTTCCTAACACATTCTACCAATCTTTGGTGCTTAGAAGAGCTTCCAGATTGCGCTCTTCCTCCTGTAGAGGTGTCTATATGCGGCCCTCCTTAACAAAAGAGGAAAGGGAGCGCAATCGGGAAGGTAGGTTAGCCCGTAGAGCATCTCTCGGTGTGACCGTCACTAACAACCAGCCTACTCAGCTGGATATTTCAACGGGAAACTGCTAAACTCTTCTCGGATATTGGTCAAAGACCTAACGAGGAAGGTCAAAGAGGTCACCGTGGAGTTTCTCAAAGCGACCTATATAGGGCTGTAGGGCGTTGTCTGTGAAGCACCATAGTGGTTTCCAAATTTCCTGCGGACCTCTGGGTAGGTCAAAAATGGCAAAGAACTGCACCGCTTCAGTGCGGGCCGATAACGCAAAACTGACGCCTGGGATACCCTTGTCGTGCCCACAAATAGTCCTGCAAAAGGTTTGGAGCTTCAATCATTGCTAGAACCTAGGAATTGATTAATTCCTAATTGAAGCGAGACGACGCATTCACGGGAGGCGCGCACCACTAGGACGCCAGCGAATGGATGACCGGGTGGTTAGCGTGGCGGACTTGCGGGAGGGAGGTGCAGGGTTCATTCCGGCGCGTGGTTTCTGCAGTGCTGGGTGCCCATCTTGCGTTTTTACCACCATTAAGTGCTTTTCTGTCACGACTAGGTGTCATATTCGATTTCCAACCTTGATTTCAACCTTCTGTGATACGATTTTACTTCAAAACACAAGTCACGCTAATTAATATGCAACAAACTGTTTAACAGCTGTGGTAACGTTCAATAAAACACGCGAAGCAAAGCAGCTTCTGACACCAGCAGCAGCGGATAAATGCCAAGGAAGAGCAGCCGGAAGCTTCCTGGCAGGACGTGTCGACAGGCACTTCATCGAAGGCGTAGTCCGCCGGTGTTGAGAAGTGCCCCGGATGTGTGTCCACATATCCAGCTGCCACACACGCGCGCTACATGTAAGCGTACACTGCTCGCCTACTCAAGCTGGAATGAAGCAAGTGTCTCGTGTTGTGCAATCCCTGTCGTCACTGACCCATTCGTGCACTGCTGTTCCAGCGCTATACGCCGACGGCCGACTTGCAGACAAGCTCTTTTTGATTTTGCAGGAGGCTAGTGGACCGTTTCCTCAATGCGGTCACTGGTCGGCACCAAACCTTCTTATAGTGGCAGGAACGAGCCACATCATAACGAAGCAACAAGTCCCGCATTTCTTTCGAGAAAGCGTGGTTGGCTCTTCGGCAGCACCCCTAACCATTGTCCTCCTAGACAGCTGGCATGGGTTCAGGGATCACGAGAACCTCGTTTCCGAGGTGCCTGCTGGAAACGAGCTTAAACTGATGACAATACTGCCAGGAGCGACGAGCCTTTACCAGCCTCTCGATGTATACGTCTTCCGGCTTTTCAAACGGTTCATCCGGCGATTTCATGAAGATGTGCTCCACTTCCGCCCGGATTTCAACTGCTTCTCAAGAGACAATACTTTGAAGGTAATCACGAATCGCTTCGGACCAGCTCACTTGATGTTTAAATTTTAAAGGTAATTTTCAAGGCACCCGTCCTTGCAGGTGGTCAGTCAGACGTATAGGCAATTCTGCGCTCCGGCATTCCGAAGGTGCTTTGCGTACGCGTGGGTGACAGCTGGATATGTGGACACGCATCCTGGGCACTTCTCAACACCGGCGGACTACGTCTTCGATGAAGTGCCTGTCGACACGCCCTGCCAGGAAGCTTCCGGCTGCTCTTCCTTGGCGTTTATCCGCTGCTGCTGGTGTCAGAGGCTGCTTTGCTTCGCGTGTTTCATAGAATGTTACCACAACTGTTAAACAGTTTATTGCATATTCATTAGCGTGACTTGTGTTTTGAAGCAAAACCGCATCACAGAAGGTTGAAGTCAGGGTTGGAAATCGAATATGACACCTAGTCGTGACAGAAAAGCACTTTACGGTGGCAAAAACGCAGGATGTGCGCCCAGCAATGCAGAAACCACACCGCCGGAATCGAACCCTCAACCCCTCTCCCGCAAGTCCGCCACGCTAACCACCCGGCCATCCAGCCGCAGGCAACCTAGTGGCGCGCGCCTCCCGTGAATGCGCCGTCTCGCTTCAATTAGGAATTAATCAATTCCTAGGTTCTAGCAATGATTGAAGCTCCAAACCTTTTGCAGGTCTATTTGTGTGCACGACAAGGGTATTCTAGGCGTCAGTTTTGCATTATCGGCCCACACTGAAGCGGTACAATTTTTTGCCATTTTTGACCTACCCAGAGGTCCGCAGGAAATTTGGAAACCACTATGGTGCTTCCCAGACAACGCCCTACAACCCTATATAGGTCGCTTTGAGAAACTCCACGGTGACCTCTTTGACCTTCCTCGTAAGTTTTCTTCAAGACAACATACGATCTATTCAGAAAAACATACTACCGTCAAAGTTAAGTTTCACCATTAGGAAATCAAACTCTGAGTTTATTGTCATCGCAGAAACTTGGCTACGATTCCATAAATTTAGCGTCAATCTTAATGATTTGTGTGGCCAGTTTTGCCACATAAGATGCGGCAGAACTCTCAAGAGAGGTGGTGGTGTACTCACTTTTAGGTGTGGCATCCACTCTGAGACTGTCTGGTGCGAATCGGTAGCTGACAGCTTTGAAATACTATGCTGCGATTGAGTTTAGCTGATACAACCTTAAGACTTGTTGCTGTTTATAGGGCTCCTTCTGCATCTTTAAACAACACAATCATGCTTCTCAAGGTATTAAGTGATCTCTGCTCCTGTAAAACCCAATGCCTTCTTCTTGGCGATTTCAATTTTCCAGATATTGATTGGTCTAAAAATTACCCGTCTTCCGTTTCTATGGCATCAAAATGTTTTGTTGATATGTGCGAATCTTGCAATCTTCATCAGAACATTGCGACGCCCACTCGACGTAACCATCTACTTGATATTATTCTCAGCAACAGTTTGGGACTTGTCAAAGACATCAATATTGGGCCACCAATAAGTTCCAGCGATCACTCTAGCATCTCATTAGAGCGGGATATTCACTGAGTAAACCAAGGTATCGAATTCGAAAAGCATTTCATGAAGCAAACTACGACATTTTCTGTCAGTATTTGCTTTCACTAGATTGGAGAACACTCCTTGAGGAACGCGTTACTGTAAATGACAAACATGAGTTCTTTATCTCAAGTCTCCATAAATGCATTGACCAACTAATACCTATCGAAAAGTTACATTTTTGAACAGAAAGAAAAACTATGGTCCACATATCAACATTGTCCAAGTTCTGAAAACCTTCACCGTTTTCAAACAATCAATAATAGATTCGACCGACTTTTAAACAAATAACACAATTATGTTGTGAGGAAAATTCTCGATGTTCGCAACAAAACATCGATTTATACACTTTTAAATTCTGTACTGAAACGTACCGAACGAATCCACACACTGAAGAACGAAGCCGGCCTCATAGCATTAACTGACTCAACAAAGGCTTCCATGCTAGCTAAATATTTTCAAAAGTCCTTTGCAGAACGTTTTTTTTTAACCATCGATCCCTCTGCGGTTCTGAATAAAAATTTCAGCAGGGATAGTTCGGTTTGGTTCTATAAGGAGGAGATTTATAATGAACTTTGTAAGCTACCACCTAGTTAACTGCTACTTCGGAAGTAAAGTACCGTTCAACTTTATCAGAAAAATTGCCATCGCGATTGCTTCCTCTCTTGAGCACATGTTTAATGCCATTTACATGACTGGTGAAGTAAACCTTTGGATAAGCTAATTGTTAAACTGACGCATATAGGTATCCATCATAGGATTACTCTATGGATAAAAATTTTTATATCTGGTAGATCTTTTCAAGTTAGGGTAAATGACGCGTTTTCCCAATTCTCTTTTCTATATATACCTCTGAAATTCCATCCTTGGTGGATTCCATCCTTAGTAAGTTTGGTGTTTCATGTAAAATGTTCGCTGACGATATAAAAATTTATCAGAATATTGCTCTCCGAGAAGACCATCTTTCTCTTCAGTCAGCAGTAAATGTAGTTGCGGATTGGCCATCAAAATGGGAACTCCCACTTTCACCGCAAAAGTCACAAGGACTCTATCTAGGAGAGCAGGTAGGTAGATATCCTTGATCTTGACAAGCATATTAAAAGTGCAGCTTCCCTGCGTGATTTGAGCTTTATTTTGGTCATCCAACTTTCGTTCAAAGAACATATTGAAATAATATCGAAGAAAGCTGAACGAATTGTGCACAGCCGCTCCAAATGTTTGCGAACAAATTCAATACAACACCTATTAACTGCTTATAAGTCGTATGTTAGACAAATTCTAGAATATGGCACCAGAATTTTTAGTCCGAAATATAAGCGTGAAATTGTCAGGCTGGGATCTGTACAAAACAGCTTCACAAGAAAGCTCTGGATACGAGTACATTGGTATGCTTACAACACCATCCCTACACCAACTTCACGAAACAGATTCTTCAATCTACACACCCTTGAACGTCGTAGGAGAAGATATGATTTAATTGCGATATATAAGTTGATAAACGGTCTTACTCGTATTCCTCTTCAAGAGTTCTATACCTTTTCTTCATCGAACACAAGGGGTGGTCAGTGGAAGATCTAGTTTCCCAGAGCAAAAAGCAGTATAAGGTCTTAATTTTTCACTTGCTGTGCTGGCTTTTTGAGGTTAACTAAAAAACACATTATATCAAATTCCTTAAGGAAGTATAAAAAATTCTTGACTGTTTACAATTAGTTTAACTTATGTTTAGTTTTGCCTTTTTGCCTTTTTTTGCATGGTTATCCAGTAGTGAATAAAAAAAAGGTACTCGAGGATTCAGATCAAGACTTCAGAGGACGTAGTTCGGCGTGGTAGAAACGCCTATTTCTATAGGTTCCCCATGTAGGATAGGGTCTCTGTTTTTGCTGCTGGTTCTACGTGTGCTCACTGTCCATAGGCGGTCATCAATAGTGCCTGCGGATACCCCACACCTCGCACGGCGAATACGCCAAATATCGTGTCCTACGGTCTTGCTGGCGCCGACCCAGAAACCCCTTGTTGGCAATGGATAACACGCCCGGTAAGGATGGGCGACGCGAAACCACTAGTGCTGATACCACTCTACTCTTGTTTCGACGCTCATTTTAATCATTGTTGCCTTAATAAATCTGCCTCCCAAGTTGTGTTCTCTGTGTGTTAAATAGTGAAAGTCTAGTAGTCTCCTCTTCGCACGACTTTGAAAGACCACAAGGCAAATCATTTGTTCCGCTGACACGTCGGAACCTAGAGGCGTAATTTGCACGGCCACAATATTAGCCCTTGATAAGAACGTCAACATGCAAACGCGTATTAACGGATAGAATGAAACAATATGCTGCTCATAAAAGGGCAAGAGCAGAAGGTAGGAATGCACGTGATAGTGATGATAAAGGCTATAGATAGAGGGATAAGAAGGTGGTAGTTAAAGATGGAGTTGGAGGTAAAATGTGTCAATGGGGAACTATATGCGACGTGACCCCGCCTCCTCCGTCGAGTGATAACATCAATGCTTACCTTTTCGAGCGATATCGCTGGCTCTGGAGCGAGAATCAGCAGTGTTAAATATGTTGCTTTAAACTTTTGCTGCATTTTTTCACTTTTTAAAAACTATCAATGTGCTAAAAATGTATTGTACAATTGCAGAGCTATTAAAACATATTGGTCTATAGATAATACTAACATTACAGAGGAAATTAATAACTTACACAATGACATAAAATTACCAGACGTTCAGCGGCCTAACGGCCTCCAAATGTCTTGTTGGGGAATAGAACAGAATAGAACAATCCCAATCTTCCTCCTTTCTTCTTTAAGTCTTTTTATTCTTATTATTTAAAAAAACTGGTTTTACTATATAATAGATTAGCGAAGCGGGATATGGTAAGGCAGATTCTTCACTGCTCCTATGAAGCCCACCACCTATCGCATGCACGCGATTTATTCTTGAGGTCCCAGTTTTCTTTGTGGCGAGAAACAGATCATGAAGGTTCCAATCCGAAGTGCTTAATCTGCAGAAACATGACTAAAAGTAATCGGTACACACCGTTTACTGTAAGACGGCGACAATACTCCTCCGAATCCCATAGTCACTCACCTCTTCCTCTCCCCTCTCTCCGCTTATACTTTATTGCCCTAAACCTCTTACTCCTTACTTACTTATGTGCTGACAAAGAAACGGAGTTAGAGTCAAGCACGCACATGTGACACTGAGTTCCGGCTCACGTGTCACCACGTTGCCACGACGTGACGACACTCCTGCACCCCGAGACACGTGCCACTACATCCGTGACCCATTTTCAGAAGCCGGACGCATATTTGACGATATTGAAGGAAAACACTGGTCCCCCTTATCCCCCACCTCTAGTGGTCGCCCTTGTTGATACCCTTTTCACTGGTCTCCCTCTTATTAGTCATCTTTACTCGGAATCCCAACGCGCGTTGGACCGCGTGTTTGTCACGTCTTCTGAATCCTAACGCACTTTGGACGACCTCTTCGGTACGTCTTCTGAATCCTCACGTCCTGTGCTTGATCCCCATTCATATCCTGACGCCTTGCCCGCTGAATATATAGTAAACTTGGGTGATCCGCCGTCAAGGTTATCAATTTGGCAGCAATCGCCCAGGGTTAAGCTGAAAGCAAAACCGGCTGGCATACGCCGCACTGTCGTAGGCATCTCTTGGCTTCGGTCTTCCCCCTCCCCCCTCCCTCCCCACGACTGACAACGTGACCCACGGATTAAGCGGATTATATACAGTAAGATACTCCGCAGGCTTTACAGACCTGTTCACTAATTTAGCACATAACGTCGTTATATCCAAAAATAAAGGATCTCATCACTTTATGCTTTACAAACGCAGATAAGAACTGGGTCGCATGTAATAGCATAAAAGCTTTCTATGCGCATATTCTTGTAGACAATGATGTTACGACGCAACCGTTCTCTTACGTTTAATTAATTATTTACTAAGACTCAAATAAGGCTCAAACGCTATGGCTCCAACAACTAAACCCGTGCCCCAGTCCTCCGCGCGCCGGATTCTTCGGACACTGCTTTACAGAAGCCGCAACATCAAATACGACGTTATCGCCCTGCAGGAAACGAAAGGCAGAACGGAAACTATAAGAAGGACCGACCACAACGAGCTTCTCATTATCGGAGCAAAGGTGGACAGAAAGAATATTGGCGGAGTTGGATTTCTCGTCAATTCGACATTGCACCACCTAGTAGACTCTTACAAGATCATCAGTCTGCGAGTAGCTGTTCTTCGTCTGGAAACCAAAGATCAAGGAACCGTCTCCATCATAAATGGATATGCTCCAACATCTGCGGCCACAGATGAAGAAAAGGAGGAATTCTACAAGCTGTTCGAAAGAACTGTCAACGACGAGAAGAGCTACTACATAGTTGTCGTTGGTGACTTTAGCGCTATCGTCGGTACGAATGATCACGACGAATGGAGGCTAGGACCACATGGAACTTCCTCAAGGAACGAAAACGGAGAGCGACTGATAGACTTCCTATCCGTGTGCCGTCTCTACCATGGAAATTCTAAGTTTAAGAAGCCTTCAAACCGACGATGGACCTGGGGAGCCCAATTGGAGAAACACGTTCGGAGATCGACCATGTTCTTACAAACAGACGCTGAAGTCTGTTCGACGTCTCCGTGCTGCCTTCATTTGACACCGGCTCGGATTACCGTCTTGTCCGTGCGAAGCTGACTCTCAAAAAGAGGATGTTCAAGCGTAACATTCATAAACCGGCACCGGTGAGGATCCCCACATTTAAGTCTGAGGAGTTGGAATATGCAATAAAGTCGTATGATTGGAATCTTCTTGAAGATCCATCGGAAGACTACGACCTTCTCTCCAAAGGACTGTTGAAATGTGCTAGCAGCTCTTGCGGAGCCACATCACCGTCTGCTTCAAGACTCAACGCACATGCGATTAAACTCTTGGAGCAAAGAAGAGCTATTAAACTGGATCCTAATGCTTCCCATCTGGAAAAAGTCGCCATCTCGAAGGCCTGTCGATTTGCAGTGAAGGAGTCCATTCAAGCCTACAGAAGATTGAAGCTGTTAGAAGCCGCTGGGAAAGGTTCAAGCATAAAGCGTTGCAAACGAGATCTCTGCGATCAGAAGGCAATAATGTCAGCCCTTGTGGATAAGGATGGAACAACACAAACGTCTCGAAGAGCGATGGAGGCCATCGTTGAAGAATTCTACACAGATCTGTTCCGTTCTTCCATCACTGTCCCGAAATGCTTGATGCCACCAGCTGAGGAAGTACCTTCCATTCTGGAATCAGAAGTTGCTCATGCCATCAGAAGGATGAAGCCAGCACTGCTCCCGGACCGGACGGCATTTCTGCTGACCTCCTTCGTGCGGGTGGCAGTGCCCTCTGCTCACTTCTTGCCAAGCACTTCAACCACTACCTTCCACTATTGGTAGGATTCCGGACTCATGGAAGGAGTCGAAAACAGTTTTAATCTTCAAAAAAGGTCAGCAGGAGGATATCAACAACTATCGACCCATCAGTCTTCTCTCGGTTGTGTACAAGATCTTCGCCAAGATACTGCTTAACCGCATGGAGCGTTGCTTGGATGAATATCAGCCAGTGGAGCAAGCAGGGTTTCGCAAGGATTTCTCCTGCATGGACCATATTCAGACTGTCTCACAGCTCATCGAGAGGAGCCGCGAATACCACCTCCCACTTGTCCTCGTCTTCGTGGATTATCGGAAAGCGTTCGACTCTGTGGAGATCAACGCCATTCTGAACGCGCTTGTGCATGCTGGTATACCATCGCCCTACATCCGACTTCTCGACGAATGCTTCTCAAACACATCGACCACCATCCAGTTGTTCGATCGGAAGCTTAAGATTCCTATCGGGAAAGGAGTACGGCAGGCAGATACGATTTCTTCCAAGCTATTCACAGCGGTACCCCAGGATGCTGTGAAGGACTTGAACTGGGATGATAAAGGCTACCTTGTCAACGGTAAACGGATCAGCAGCCTTCGCTTCGCCGACGATATTGTTCTCATTTCTACCAGCACGACAGAAGTCGAGGAAATGCTGAACAGCTCAATGTGGCAGGTATGAAGATTGGATTGGACGTGAATATGTCCAAAACACAATTTATGGTCAACCAGTGGTGTGACACGGGACTCGTAAGGTTAAATGGAGTCGCTCTACAACAGGTCGACTCCTACGTCTATCTGGAAAGAGAGCTGAACATGGATAACGACCTCGCTCCTGAAATCGCCCGCAGGAGACGCGCAGCATGGGCAGCCTTCAGTTCGATTCGCGAAGTCACCGATCAGGTCAAGGATCCCGGCCTCAGTGCCTCGATATTCAACGCTTCTGTACTGACTGCGATGTGTTACGCGACGGAAACCTGGCCCGACAACAAGACACTCGCCAGAGCGATGCAAACTACGCATCGTGCACTGGAGAGATGTCCTCTAAGGACAAGCCTTCGTCAGCAATGGCAAGAAGGCCTACGGAGCTCAGAGCTACGGGAGCTCAGAGCTACGAGCTACGCAATTAGCAGACCCTCTGCAGTACATGAAGAAGTCCAAGTATCGCTGGGCCGGACACCTGCTTCGACGAAAGGACGAAAGATGGAGTCTCCGTGTCACAGAATGGCTCCCGAGAGATCATAAGAGACCACTAGGACGACCGCCAACGCGATGGGCAGACTCATTCTCAAGATCTTTCAGAGAGCGGAGCCTGCCTCACTGGATGCAAGCAGCCAGAGATCGAGCGGTCTGGAAGAGTTGTGGTCCCCGCCGAGAAGACCTCCAGCCGACAAAAGGACCATCAAAGTATCAAAGTAAGTAAGTTTACTAAGAAACAGTTATTGCGTGTTTGCAGAAGCAATATCCAAACAAAACCTAGGAGTTCCACGAGGAGGTAATTTTAGCCCGCTTTTAGCAGATCATACTATATCTGTGTTCGAGTTTGAATACTCGAACAACACGATAAACTATAGTAACCAATTATTCATAACTTTTAGATATATAGATGACCTTATTATATTATACAACTATAATAAATCATTTATGTTCATACATTAGTCTATAGAAATATGTTGGTATTGAAGAAGATCCACATTAATGAATATGAATGTAACTACAGTCGCCTCCCGTTACAACGCCTCCGGATAAGACGCGACTCTCAATATGACGAAGATTTCCTCTGGCCCAGACCAGCTTATTAACAATACAAATCAACTTCGCTTAAGACGCGTCGGATTCAACGCTACTCTCGTTATAACGTGGTTTTGGGAGGAACTCTGCATTCAAAATGACTCCCATTATAACACGACCCGAGCTCAATTCCAGTCCCACACAGAAAATGAAGAGGAGCAAGATGCTGACCGCCTCACCGATCAGACCTACCCTCCTATTGCCTCTTTCGTAGTCATGACTAGCACTTGTATGACAATAGATTAGATGCAACGTTTTTCGCTCATGCGCGGTCCACAAATGTTCATGAGCAATATGTCGAGGGCAGTGAAAGGCTACCGGTTGTCCTCAGAAGCTTTCGTATATTGGGAGAGTCCCTTTATCGGAAACGAGAGAGAATGTGGAGACGAACTGAGGTTGTTCAAATCATTCTCTACACATTTGTTTTAAGAATAAAACAGTTGGTATAGATGATATGTACTGTTACAGAAAGTTTCCTGCGATCAGAATTCTCGTGCCGTGCTGACTGTTCTGAACGCTCTGCTTTGGACAGGATGATAGCAACGTTGTTTGATCACATGTGACATCCCCATCTTTTGGGAGAGTGCTGATAAGCCATCTGCAACGAGGATATCGCGGACGTGGTGCGCGATTATCAGCGCTGATAGTGTAGTGGGCTATCAACATGCGTGAAAGGCAGGGAGTGGGGGGGAGGGTTTGCGTCCCGCCTGGCTCGATGGTTTTGATTGCAACAACAAATCCTGCAACATTGGGTTGCATTGTTGTGCTGTTGATCACGTCTAGCTACCCCTACTACTCGATTATTCCTCAAACACATTTGGCATGCTTATGCATATATCAGAGTGTATCTTTAAGGACAGGGCTTCATTAATAATCTAATGTTGTTTTACGCTTTCACACTCTCTTTATTATCACAGATGTTAGTGCTATAGCCTCATTTAGTCATTGAATGTGATTTTTGATGAATCTGCGCGTAAAAAGATCAGCTCCGGTGAGGAAGCGACTCCCGTTATAACGCGGATCTTCTCTGGTCTCCAGATCTTCAAACGCGTTATAGCGAGAGGGTACTGTATCTAGACGTGACCCTCAAGGTGGTAGAACACAAAATAGAGACAAACCCAGTAGGAAATATTCTAACCTCTGTCTTGTGTTCACCTGATCAGCGGTCAGAATTGGGCGTTCAAATTGTTCAGATTAGCGTGCGAGTTGACATTGACACCGCTATATCGTACAAATTCAAATGGATAGGTGGGAGTGTTCGTACTAGCGTTCGAGCAACTGCTGCATAAGAACTTGAGAAGTGGAGGAAAAAACCGTAAATCAGATTGAATTGGTTGACAATACTGAGTGACACCTCGTCCTTTGATTGGAAAATTGCCCTCTGAAATGCTAATGAGAAGGCCATTGAGAATTATCCTACTCATTTTGAGCCTCGGGACTGATTTTCAAGTAACGCATACCGTTGGAAAATGAAGCAGCGTTGTGACCTTGCTGCGTACTAAAGAATGTTCAAGGTCACACAAGATGTTTACTAAAGGGATTATCAACCTGGAGTTGAAAATGAATCCGAGAACTATGACAGAAGTATTGGGATTCAAACGTGCACGGGTCACATTAAGCTATGGTAGCCGTAAGGCGCATGCTGTCCAAGAGAACCGGAAGGCATGTCTTCGCTTGGACGAGACAAAGGAGGAAAAAGCCGCTAGTGCCAATCATTAAGTGCTGCCAGCTCACGAAACGACGAAAAAAGACGTTTTGGGGAAACAAGCAAGAGGCACCAACCATGCCACAGAAGTCAGTGCGTAGAGGTGACCGAACCTGGAAAGTTACCGAATACCGGTCTGGTCATGTGGCTAAAATAGGATTGTCAATTATATGAGTTACGCGGCCTTATTGGGGAACTGTAACAGGTACTTCAAGGGTATCTGTCAAACTGGTCCTATATTTTTAGCTCAATAAATTCCATGTTCTGCTTTTATTTTCTGTTTGTGCTGATCTTTAAGAAACCAAATTTTGCTGTAATCTTTTGTTCTTAACTTATTTTGTATTACTTGTTGGCTCAAGAAATCTTCTATGTGTTGTCTGCCACTATCTACCACGATGGGAGCCCTGCCGACGATTGTGGTTCAGTTACTGCTACCAGTTTCTGCTCAAGCAGAGTCGCGGACCATGAGAGTAAGAGAGAAAAATAGTGAGAAAAGACAGTAAGTGAAATGCTGGTAATTTGAACTACGTAGAGCCTTTGTTACAAGAGCAGGAGTTGGAACAAGACAAACTGAGAGTCCTTCGTGCAGCGATGAAGCTCCATTTTCACCCACCTAAGCTGGTGCTAACCGAGATATTCGATCTTGTGTCGAAGGAGCGAAGACCGGAACAGTTTCTATTGAATACTACTCGAAGCTACAGAAAGGCAGTGAATAGTTGCTCTCGGTTTCGATTCTATAAAAAAGCCATCGTGATGCGATAGTTACCATGGTTTTTATTGGCGGATTGCTCTCTGCGGATACTAGGAAGGAAGCACTGATATAGAGAGAAGAACTGAAATCCAAAGACGCCTTAAAACAGGAACGAGGAAAGTGTGGAACGAAAGTGGTGGGCAGAATGGAGATGAATAAGGGAAGGGATTCCTTGTAACCTTTTGTGCCAGAACTTATTTTGCATCATTTGTTGGCTCAATTGGCTCAATAATTATTTTTGCTGAACTTATTCTGTATCACTTGGTATTCTGGTGGCTCAATAAATCTTCTATGTTCTATCTGCACCAAATGCCACGATGATTGTGGCTCCAGTGCTGTTACGAGGTACTGTTCAAGAAAGAGAGGAGAGAAGAGAGAGAGGAAAAAAGAAAAGGAATAGGAAAAGACCGTGGATGAGATGTTGGTAATTCAAACGATTTAACGATTTAGCAGAAACTTTGTTACAAGGGTGGGAGTTGGAAGACGACAAACTGAGAGCCCTTCGTGCGGCGATGAAGCTCCATTTTCACCTACCTAAGGTGGTGCAGACTGAGATATTCGATCTTGTGTCGAAGGAGCGAAGACCGGGACAGTCTCCATTGAATCTCTCGGAGCTACAGAAAGGTCGTGAATAGTGTAGTTTGTTTCGATTCTATAAAGAAAACCCCATCGTGATGCGATAGTTACCATGGTTTCTATTAGGGAATATCTTTCTGTGGATACAAGGAAGAAAGCGCTGAGATAGAGAGAACAAGTGAAATCCAAAGAAGCTTTAAAACAGAAACAAGGAAAGTGTGAAACAAAAGTGGTGAGCAGAATGAAGATGTATAAGGGAAGAAAGAATGGAAAAACCACGCTTTCTCGTCAATAGTCGACAAGGAAGCACCAGTGTTGAGCCGGAGCGTAATTATTCGACAGCTCATATCCCTTAATCTTTTAAGTTGGTTCCACAGTTTCATATCATTTATATCATTATCTGGATCTGCCTTATTCGTTGCAACTACGCAGGTGATCCCTTTCTTCCTTTCAGTATCAATGTCAGGGACAGTTATCACGCCACGAGGTCGCCCTCGTGTGAAGTGATCGCGATACTGCGCTTAACCGATTCCCAAGCGTGACACTGTCAACGATTTCCTCGTTAGGGTACCTCATCGGCTTGGTTCCACTTGCTGTGTGACAGTGAGTCTTGCGGCAATGTTTTAAGTAAACGCCTGCGCTTATCATCTCTATCCTGTCGGAGCTGTCGAGAGGGTCTACACACTAGTGAACCTGGTGAGATTTTTTTCTTTCAAACGTATTCAGACTTCTACCTGTTTTAAGAAATTTACCTTTTTCTGGTAGAGCTTTCAGTAGGCCCTTTCCCGTTCGAAGCATTCGGAACCGAAGTGACCTAGTGCTCTACAAACTAAGCACTTCTTTTTCCGAACCCTTGCTAGGTTCCCCCTAATCCCTTCTTAAATCCAAACGCTTTGGTTGGTAGTGACTTTCCATCGCGGCTCAAAATTTGTTGGGTCCACGTCGTCTATATAATTTGTTTCAGCCCCATATATTGTTCCTAAAGCTTCTTTCTCTATCTGCACGTAGCTTCGCACCTTCTTCGCTAGAGAGCAAGATGCGAAATCAATCATCTTTTCCATCTTCATACCTATAACAGAATACGGATCCCAGTATGAGCTCTCCATTTCCAGTACTACAGTTACATAGCGATTGTAGTGAGCAAGCGATTCTGCAGCATTTATCCTTGCCTTAACGGCGTTGAATGTTTGCCTTTGTTCTGCTCCATTTCCATCTCCAGGAGTCTTCTCTTTTTTTTCTTCTCAAACTTGTCAGTGGTGCCGTCAACTTTGCTAAACGTGAAATAAATTTTCCATAGTGCCAAACCATATCTATATCTTACTCCACTTTTTTCTTTTGACTCCTGCTAGGTCCCAAGGGTTCACGCCCATGATGGTGATGAATCTTGTTGGCATTGTGTTTGCTGTGGACAAGACACATTCTTTCGCCATGATGTATTGATATGCGTGTTTTTTACAGATGAACTCAATCCTCCTATCAGCGGGGCGAAGAAGAGCTCTAAGGACACCTCTATATGAGTACATATACCACCTACGGCATAAACGGCAGCGGCTTGGAGAGCCTCATGAATGAAGGCTTATGGGTCAAAAAGCCGCTCTTGCACTCGTTTTTGTTATCGCTACTCCTAGGTCGTCTTTCCCGCTCCCACTCCAGAATGGAGGTCAATTCGGCAGACGACAGAGCGGAGCATGCTCGCAAAGAAAGATCTTACTCACATTCAAGTTGGTGCAATAAAGTTCGAAATAAATATTTGTGGAAGAGGAAGTTGAAGTAAAAGGTGAAAGATGTAGGATATCCGAACCTCAACCATGGAGTGTCCTGAGTGACCGAGTTGCTCACTACGGGAAAATATTGATAAGTAAGGAATGAGAATGTGGTCTGTGCGGATAGCAACTGGATAAGGAGATGAAGGATAAGAAGAAACCACTGCTATATAAAAGCGTGAACGTGAATAAATGTGTTACTTCTCTGGTGTTCTGTACTGCCGCCACAACTGGAAGAGATGTATGAGGGTGCTTCGGCAAACGTTCCGCACTTGAAGAAAGGCTATCAAAACGTTGTAGTGGCTCAGGTAAGGCAGACAAGAGACCATTAAACCTTTCAAAGGTCAACGCAAGGGCAAAATGTTAATCAAGAAAAGAAGTTGAGCAAGGGACCAGCTCGAATAAAAGAATAAACAGTCAATCAGCGGAATTCGGGAAACGACCGACCCACCCAAATCAAACCCCAAACATCGGGAAACGGACGACACTCCACTCAATGGATCCGCTAACATGAAATGATATCTTTTCAATGCACGCAGTCTCACAAATAAGACACATCATTTGAAATTCTTTCTTCAATGATACGAACCAGGTTTTCTTTTCGTGACAGAAACGTGGCTATCCTTGAAGGTGAACAACCCCGAATTAATTGGGCATTTGCCATACAAAGTTTCCGCATAGATCGTCAAGGTGGAGGAGTGTGTTGTGTTATTTAGGATTACACCGACGTATTCCCCATTGCTTCTCCTTCCAGTCTTCACTCAAACATCCTATGCATTGAGGTGATGCATTCTATCAGTCTTCTGAATTTTAGTGTAATTTTGATATACAGGCAAATCCGTACTTGACATCATCCTCACATCCTGGGCTATTGTGCAACATGTTTCAACATCTGCACCATCTTCTGACCACAACGTTGTTAATTTTGAAATTGAATCTGTCTTGTCAATTCTGTTTAGTGTACCTTTACCAAATTTTATCTTAAGCAGGCTACATCGCCCTAACATCCTACTTCTCCTCAATAAATTTATGGGATTTGTTTCGAAACTATACATCTGTTGAAGATATGTACAAGCGATTTTGCCTATAGCATACTGTGGCTTTCGGATGTGTGATCGCTTTGACTCCATGGAAGCACCAAAACAAAGATACCCCAAACATATCTCACATCTTGTCATGCAGAAATGCCTACTATTTCGAACCCTCCCAGATCCATTGCCTCAACCTCAATATGAGAGAGTCTGCTCAAGATTGAATAGTCACTTGAAAAAGTTCCAAGCAAATAAGGAAAGACCAGGAAACCAGATAATAAACGTCTAGCTGGATCAGCCGTACACTTAAAGGGGTAAGTAACCTTCCAGTGCTTTATGATGTTGCTGGAAACAAATATGTTGAAGACAGTGAGAAAGCTAATGCTCTAGCCAAATTTTTTGCTTCCGTTTTCTCATTCGATAGTCAAAATTGCGATGCAATTTTTCTATTTTACCCCACCCTTTCAGAAGTTTTGATGAGATTAAGATTTCTCCTGAGGAAGTGCAAAAGTACTGAAAAAGCTAAAATGTTCCTGTTCCTTCATTTATGGTGGCATACCTCAAATTGTGTATAGGAAATGTGTCTTAGCATTATATAAACCTCTTGCAATGATCCTTAATGCGTCCTTACTAGTGTTCCCTCACTTGAGAAAGAAGCCATAATTACTGCCATTAAAAAAAGAGAACTCCTCCCTTTTAACTAATATTCAAATAGCATTACCGCACCACCGATCAAAGTTTTAGAGAAAATCTTCTCTAAAAAGATATGTACAAGCAAACAGAGAACAGAGGCTTAAAAGGAATAATCTGATACCTTTGGAACAGCACGGCTTTACTATTGGAGCATCAACTACCACACAAATGGTTGACTGTGTTTATGACTGGCACACTACCCTGAACAAAGAATACTCTGTAGACGCCATTTACTTTGATTTTTCTAAAGCGTTTGACAAAGCATGTCAAAACTACTTTTTAAATTGAAGAACATTGGCATGGGAAGACCATTACTGGACTATATCACTTCATATTTACAAAACAGAAAAATGACGATGAAAGTACGAAATTCCTTCTCCGAACGTTATGACTGCACTATGTAGTGGAGTACTACAAGGAGGTGCTCTTTCGCCTTTACTGTTTCTCATTTACACCAGTGACTTGCCAGCAAGGTTGCATGCATAAAACTAATCCCTTAGTACAAGTACAGATATTTTCAGATGACGTGAAAATATATGGAACTTACAATAAGGTAGATCAGTTAGAAATCTATAATGCTTTAATAGAATCTATATCAAAAATGATGGAAAAAATGCAGAACTTCAGTGTGGGAAATTCCTACCAATCTTACAAAATGTCTACCTTTCACATGGAAAACTTACACATGATGGAACATGAATTCAGTAATAATGTTTTAGGTATAGACAGTAATCCACGCAATCTTGGCGTTTATCTCGATACAGGACTACGTTTTGATAATCCCATCAACTTCACCGTGCGGAAGGCCTTTTCAGTCATGTTTTCTATGTTGAGAAACACATACTGCAATAATCTTACAGTATTGTTGAAGCTTCATAAAACTTATTTGATCCCAATTATAGAATATTGTTTCCAAGTATGGAGTCCCCATACGAAAAATAGACAAATAAAACTAGAAAAAATACAGAAAACTTTCACACCAATCTTGATGTGTAAGTGTTTCCCAAGGGCAGGTTACCCACGGAGCATGCCGAACTACAACGAGCTACTGAGATTTTTCAACCTTCAAGTCTTCTATATCGAAGAGTGGTCAGTGACCTAACATTCTGTTTTAAAATATTGAAGGGAGAACTTAAACTGAAAGCTAGTAAATATTAGATTTTCAGACCCAGTCGAGGCCGTATAAATACGCTATCAGTGCACTGTCAAAGAATTCATAGTAAGTACAAAAATGGGCTGCTATACTCATTGTTTTTTCGAGCAGCGAGATGGTTTCAGTTAATCCCACGCAATGTTATTGAGGCACCTAACGTTCCGACTTTTAAGAAGAGACAAAGAAATAGATCTGCTATCAACTCTTAACATCTCAGATCTGTAAACACCATCCATACAGATCAATGTAGTTCAGAATGAGTTCTTGATTTTCCTGACATATGAAGCACGACGACGTGGAATGTTGATTTTCATGGATTAAGCTTTTCCGATTTCATATACTTACCTATTTACCTACTTACCTTTAACAAAGTATTTTGCAGCAAATGAATCGCCTATTTGGTCTGTTCGCATATCTATGTTCTATAATACATGCTACTGTATCTATATTTTCTATAAACTCTACACACGACTATACTTGCTACACACATATTTATATGTACCTATTCTACTATATGCATATTCGGTGACTAACACCGTTCCGACTACATCACGATGGACGATACAAGACAGCATTCTATTATAAGGATAATAAATAAACAAATAAATAAAAAGTAGGATTTGCGGACTGCTAGGACATTTCGGACGCGAATGTCTAAAGAGAGTTAAGGCATACGGTTAAGATTGCAAGAAGTAGGAACATTTCAGTCGACATGACTTCGACTATAAGAACAAGAAGGTGGTCCTAAAGCCTTACACCAGATTCATTAGCGTGAGGAGCCCCCCAGTAGCTCCGACAGTGAAGTAGATGACGTAAGTCAGCGTAAGAATTTAGCGCCACGCATAAACTGGGGCCGGATTCATGAACGCGGCCGGAGGTAAATTCTACCCCCACTTACCTCGACGGCCATTTACCCGCCACTTTCCCCGAACTTACCTCCATTTTCTGATTCATGACGGCCAAGGCGAGGGTTTTGCTCCGCGGCCAATTTCTGACCCAATGTGCATGCCTCCGCTGGCCCGCTGGCATCAGCTAACAGCGAAACCAAGCAGTCACACTTGCTGCTGGGACGTCGCTGGCACCGACACTAGCAGCATCGTATTTAAGGGAAGTGAAATGTGAAATGTGGGGTTGGGCGAGGGGGGGGGATGAGGGAGGGAGAGGGGTGGAAACTAGTAGCATAGCAGGAAGTACAGAAACAATGGTAAATGTGGGCCTACATGACTAATAATAGGTGCCATCCACCACAGAAGCGTCCATAGACAACATATGCCAAGGAGGGCTAAGGTGGCGGACGGGCATAGTCCATCCACATTGAATTTGCGGCTGGTGGCCAGCTCAGAGCTGGCTAAGGGCCAGCGGAGGCATGCATTGGGTCAGATGTTGGCCGCGGAGCAAAACCCTCGCCTTGAAGGTAAATGTTCCCCGACGCGCTGACGGGGTAGCATTTACTTCGACACTTACCTCGGATTTTTCCCGCCGCGCGTTCACGAATCGCGCGTAAGTGGGGAGTGGGGGTAAATTTTGCACTTACCCGCCGGTAAATCGTTCATGAATCCGGGCCCTGTTTTGTGGTGGAGTAGAAATAAGGCAGCATGGGAATGCTCAGGATTGAAGTGAATGATCAAGAAATCTCTTTCGAAATGGGCACAACTGGTTCCATGTCGATCATAGTTTGAGGGCCCGATACAAATTGGGTTGACTTAGCTGATAAGGACAGATGTTGCTGCTGCTGCGTACAATAATATGCGCATAAAGTTTTAAGGAAAACCACCTCAAAATGCCAAATTTGTTTATCTAACCGCAACAAGAAAAAAGTCTTATTTAAAGGAGTTCGGACTTATGACGAAGTAGAGATATATGAGATATTACTTCGGTTTAATTGCGGATTGCATTACGAGGAAGAACAAAGTGCAGGGAATAAGCTAGGTGAAAATAAATAAGGAAACTGTGCGTATAATGGCATAGAACAAGAACCTTTTCCAACGTGGATTGAAGAAACTGAATAACAATGCAAGCGGAAATTGAAATTTAAAAGTGATAAGGTGAAACCAAAGTTTTTCAGAGCTAGGTCAGTGTCAGTTGAGTTAAGGTCTAAAGTGGAAGAAATTGGAAGAACGTCTAAAAAACAGAACGCCGAAGAGGACTAGAGGATAGCCGATAGGTCGCCTGCAGTAGTGCCGAAGCCTGGTGACGAAAAAATGTATCAACAATCTTGGTCTCACAGCTTGAAGTATTTATACGATCGTTGAGTAATGTGTTCTCAGGTCCGAAAAAGCTGTGGTACAACGGAACCTCGCTAATAAAGATGTTAAAGGAGGTGTCATTGTTTCAACTGATGCAAAAAGTGTAGAACTCACTCTAGCAAGACTGTTCATCTGGGTCTCTTCTTGTCACGACAGCACACCACCAACCTCAATACCTTGTGCACTGGGCTCTGCCGTCGGATGGTGTGGCAAACGGTGAGTGGCGGAGAAACAAAAGTACAACGTCAGAACAGTCTCCTCAAAGGCCGACCTACACGCCCTTCTGGAAGCAACAGTAGGCATCAGGTTCCACGTGATTGCGTTGCAGGAGACCAAAGCTCTATGGAATGGCAGGCCAATTTGAGAGACTCGCCATTCGTGGAGAGAATGTTCTATCACTCAATGTCGGAGGAGTAGACCTTGTTGTGCATAATATATCTGTCGTCATTTGCGTGAACACCTAGGAAATTATGTCGCCTCACAACGGAAGCCAACCAGTATTATCGAATGCTATTTACTTAGAGATGTAGACACTGAAGAGACGCTAGAACAACCGAACTCGATTCTTCGAGTTGGAGTAAGTTATGAGAAGACTTTCTCGTCGTTGGAAACTTCGACGCCTATATCGCGATGGCTCTTGAGGAGGAGTGCACGAACGGGAGTTTAATCTGGAGAACAGAAGGAGAACGACAGTTTTCTCACTGGGCTTCTTTCCGCCGCACATCTTTTCCATGGAAATCTCATCCATTCGATCTTTTTAAGGAAGGATCATCGTCGGTGAACATGAGAATCATCCAATAGTACGAATCATGCGGAACACATCCACATGCTTGCCAAATGACGGTTGTGTTGGCTAAATGTTGCAGTGATGCCATCGCTCTGCAGTGGACGGGACCACCGCCTCGAGGAAAAGTACGTTTTAGCCAAAAGGTAAAGAAGACCAGTTTTTGCTCAAAATGGAGCAGAGAGTGTCATTTGCGATGAGGGTAGCCTTCGCCGTCCGTAACCTGATACGGCTGACCAATCAAGGAGGAATCTAACCCAATTAAAGTGATTTAGGAAGAAAGAAGAAGAACCCTATCCTTGAACAGACATTTGAGGTCGACGTCAAAGTGAAAACGAAGATAGGCCTTGCATAAACGTACGATAGTAACGTCTGGAGGAAATAGTAGGGTGGAGCTGTGAGGGACGTATACGTAGCAACTCTCTTCTGTACAATGAAAGCTATACCTTTGCGCAGTAATACTTTGACTAATCATAACAAATAATGTCTTCAGTTCTTGCGCAATGTGTATTGGAGTCATTATGCTTGACTTGTTTCTATGTTTGATGACTATCCAGACTTTCGCTTCAGAGGATCCTATGCAAGGGTGTGCAGAAAGTATTGCATGAACTCGAGTGCTTACCTTTGAACGGAGGAAGCGGCGAACGCGCAAAATTGGTTGATGGAACGGTCTAAACACCATATCGAGTGGAAAAGTTAGTACGGATAAGCACCAACCAATCAATTTTTCAATTCGTCGCTGATTAGGCTATAACACTGATTAGGCTTTGCCAAACAATGCTGGATCGTCACTACTACCGGCGCCTTTTGTTTCATTCCCATGATTATATCCGCTCTGCAGCTCGAGCTCAGCGTGAGTTGATGTCGTCGATGCTCCCTCCTACATTACCTGCTACAGATGGCACAAGCGATTCGATGAAGGCAACCTTTCTTGGAAGATTCCTCTCATGTCATATGTCATATTGGAAGAATCCGTAGACCTTCGAACTCTTCAAAAACCAGTGCTGCTCTAGGCTGCATGCAGAGGAATCCGGCACAAAGCTTAGGGTAAATGAGGACAGATACGAGTACTCCTTTTTCAACTACTCGAGTGATTCTCGCTAGAAGCAGATACCGAGCTGAGCGTCATGAAATCATTCCTGGGTTCCTTACCGTTATGAAACGTCATAGACGAGTGGTGGTGAGTCGTGATCTTCTTAATCGTAAGGGAGCGACAGTCTGGACCAACTTCACTGTTGCGTAGAACGAAAAATGGATGTCATGCGAGGCTCCTGAAAAGAAGCTGCAGTGGATAGAGCGCTGCGAAAACGAACTTCTTCCACTTTTCTTCTCCTCAGATGGCTGTCTTCACTATGACTGCCTGAGGGCAAGACAGTGACCTCCGAGGTGTTTTGCAGACAAGTGCGAGAGACATTTGTCAAGATCACATAATTCCATGTTACGGTGTGGACAATTCTACATTATCGTGGACAACGCGAGACCCCACCATGGGAAGACAATACAGCACGAACTGCGCCGGTCGGGTATTAGGCCTGTGTTATACTTCGCCGATTCTGTTGTCGGCGACGTCGGCGACAGCGTTGTGCGCGCTGCTACGCACTGAAAAGCACCTGCTCAACACTGTGGTCGTCGTCAACAACTGTGTCGCCGAAGTATAACATAAACCTCACACAGCTACCACAACCTCCGTGCTGACCAGACCTTGGTCCCTGAAGGTGTCATGCCTTCAAGAGCCTCCAAGCTTTCTGCAGGCAAGACCTTCAACGATCGTAACGACCTCAAGCGTGAGGTGGACGACTGGATCGCTTCACGTTCTTCTTCGTTCAGAGGAGAAGGGATCGCTGATCCTTGGACGAAGATCGCGGCTACAGACGGCGACTACTGCGATTAGCAAGCCAGCGTTTCTATTTTGTTCTTACCTGTTTAATAAAATCGCTCAATTCCTGCAAAACTTTCTGTATCATCGGAAATAACGACAGACCGAAGTTTTAGGTGCTGGCTTTCTTCAGAGCTGTTCGAAAATGATTTCCTCACTTATTCTGAATCACGCCATAGCTGCACTGATTGTCAAGCCGACCTCTGCACCATTAATATCGCAGTCAAACTAATTTGCTTTCATTCGTAGCTTCAGTTTCCTAGTATTTGGATACCTGAATGGGCGTAAACTCCTCAGACCATTGGAATTGAGCATGCTTTGCATTGTTTATTGTAATCCTCTTTTACGAGCGCACTTACAAATGCACAATTAAATAAATATGTAGCTATAAAATGCCATTCAGTACTGTATGACAAAAACCCACCTCTTTGATACATTGCAAGACATTATTCACTCCAGATCTGCTCTTTCTGACCACAATCCGTCCCGGAACTTCAACATGAGATTGTTTTCACGTCACAATCCACGATCACGTCGAAGGGACACTCAAGGCGTTCTTCAAAGACCAGCTTTCTAAGATTTGTGATAAAAGCATCCTTAGTCCACAATCAGATAGAAGATGGTCCGATAATGTGAATGGTGTCTAATTCAAATGACGTGGCTTTTGTTGTTTAAGTACTGAAAAACGAAATATTTCGTGCAAAAATGGCCAACTCTACCGAACAGTTTTAACGCCCAATATGAAGCAGCTGATTCGATTTCAGCACAGGCAAGTTTCCACGAGGCGATGTCTTCCAGAAGATGCGTTTGCGTCTGAATGCAAAGTCATGCAGTGCTCAGAGTTTCATAATTTGCCGCATAGGCGCTCTATCTCAGCACACACTACAAAGCGCTTCTCTGTAGACCGCAAATACAGGCTGTTTGTGAGGACGGTGTGTAATGCGTGCCGGCTAGCCTTATCATTCACTCTGTTCAGCCGTTCCCGAATGTGCGGTGTTTTTTATACATTTTCCTAACCAGAGAAGGGTCTCGGGCGTATGTCTGAACGGGGGAAATGCACAGTACTGTGAGAACGTCCACCCTTTATATGGTAGAAAGACATGGCTATTTTCGTTAGGAAGAGTACTCTGTAGTAAGAAATGATGTTTGGGGGAACAGTTCCACAAGTATCTCCGACTTTTCCAGGCTCTGAGGAAGGCGACGACGCCGAAACGTCAGCCGTAATAAAGTTGATGACAGTCTTGGTCAACAGCTGAACAATCTCATCTATAGATTGACAACGCTATGCCAAGATTTATTGAAAGCCGATCTTGGGCAGACATGGCTTGCTTTTGCCGAGTCTTTGAACCCGAAGGCCTGCGTGACCTCGAAGTTGGGTACAGCATTGCGCCGTCCACGTGCACACGTGCGCGCGATGATGTATGGCAGGTGACGAAAGGCTCTGCGATAAGCGAATCGGTGGCTCAGTAGGGTGCGACGCTGCTTCACAAGGCAGATGTTCGACTCCTGTGCTGTGCAGTA
Source organism: Heligmosomoides polygyrus bakeri (assembly GCA_947359475.1). Classification (NCBI taxonomy): domain Eukaryota; kingdom Metazoa; phylum Nematoda; class Chromadorea; order Rhabditida; family Heligmosomidae; genus Heligmosomoides; species Heligmosomoides polygyrus. The sequence goes on along the minus strand of OX375869.1, from coordinate 83,458,594 downwards.
CTCCAGCATTTGTCCACGACCGCTGTTCCCTTTACCAAATTGCTTCCTACACATTTCCTATACATTTATTTCACTCTAAATTGCTGATAAAGGGCCGATTCGTGACCAACAGCCCAGATAACCCCTATAGACGAAGTTTAGAAGAATACGGTGACCATGACTTTAGTCACCCATACCTGCTGCAGCTTACAGTAATCAGTCGAAATTTCAAAAATGGATGTCAGAAATCGGTGATTATGGTCTAGACAATCCTAGTCACCCCATACCTACTTTAGCCTACCGATCACTGTTTAATAATCGCTGAAAAAAAAGAAAATTGTATAATACAAATAGTAAGAAAAGCGAGTCAAGCTCACAATAAACCCTTATTTGACAATTTAGGGTGAAATGAATGTGTAGATGTGCAGGAAGTAAGCTGATTTAAACTGTCACTCCAGAGGTCGAGGAGAGGTCAAAAAAAATTTCGCCCAAACCTCGCCCGCGGGGTTATTTGAGGTGCTGATCACGAATCTGACATTCGTTTTTGAAATTTCGAAAACATACGACGACTGAGTGTTTCTGTAGGGAAGTATCACCTGTATTACCTGTCGTCCCGTTGATCATCGACTTGCTCGAGCGGGCGCCAGCAGCGTCTCCATTCGTCCCTGTCGCGTGCCAGGGTGGTCCAATGGATCCTCCTCGCTCGAGGGACACGAAGAGCGTCATATCTCGGTCGTTCAGGGCTTTCACAAAGAAGTCCGACCAACGCGTAGGTGGGCGTCCCGGTGTTCTCTTGACATCCCGCGGAATCCAGTCGGTAACGGCTCTCGTCCAGCGGGTGTCTGCGAAGCGCATTACGTGGCCGGCCCACCTAATTTTCGACACTTGGCCCACGCGACAGCGTCTCTGATCTTCGAACGTCGGCGAAGCTCGGAACTCCGGAGGCCTTCTCTCACTTGCGTGAGTCGTGTCACTCCGAGCATCGTCCTCTCGATTCCACGCTGCGCGACGCTGATCGCGTGTTCATCCTGCTTTCGTATAGCCCAGGTCTCTGAAGTGTATGTTAGGGCAGGAAGAGAGGTAGAGTCGAATAGATGGGCACGGAGTCGGACGTTCTTCGCGACTTCTTCGCCGCTCTTAAAAGCTCCCCAAGCCGCTCGCTTCCTCCTGCTCAGCTCCGGCGCTAGGTCGTTGGCCATATTGACTTCGCGACCCAGATACACGTAGCTGGAGCATTCGGAGATGTTCGTTCCGTTGAGCGAGAATGGGGCATCAGAAACTTGTCCGTTCCTCATGAATTTCGTCTTGAGTGGAACGAGCAAGGTGAGTGGAACAAGCAAGGTGAAAGGCTTTCTGAGTTTATCATGTCGACCAAGACCATCCATGGAAACTCACAGTTCCAGAAGCCTCCCTCTCTACGATGGATCTGGGAATCCCCCGGTAGCCAGTTCCACAGCGAGATCGACCACATCATCTTCAATCGCAAGTATTGCCTGACCGACGTCTCCGTTGTCCCCAAGTTCTACGCGGGATCGGACCACCGCCTCCTTCGCGCGAGGTTTCGCTTTTCGCGTCAAGGAGAGAAGGCCGCGAAGTTCAAGAAGAGGAATCCCAGAACGACAATCAACTGGGACCTCTACACCTCTCTTGTCGGCCTTTGGGAAGATGCCGTCATGGATAACGTCGATGAGGAATTCGACCGCATCGTGCACCATCTCCACGATAGTGCCAAGGGAGCCGAGAGCTTGAAGACCACCAAGAGACGCCTGTCTCCGGAAACTCTCGAGCTTATACGCCAGCGTGGAGCAGCACGAGAGTCAGGCAACTACCAGCTGACTACCAGCTGACGTCCGTGCTTGTGAAGCTATGCAGAGCGGCGATAAAGGAGGATCTTAAGGAGAGAAGGGCGGAAGTGTTGGCTGAAGCTGCAGAGGCAGGGTTGAGCATCCGCAATGCCCGCCGGAACTTCGCCAACTTCAGGACCAAGATGACCGCTCTCCGACGTCCTGACGGAACCGTCACCTCTTCCAGAAGGAGAATGGTGAAGGTCATCCACGACTTCTACTCCGATCTCTTCGATAGCCACGTCCACCTGCCCCCATGCCATCTTCCGCAGGATGGATACGTCGTTCCCTCTGTTCTCCCTTCCGAGATCCGACATGCCATCTCGTCGGTGAAGAAACGTACAGCACCCGGCCCTGACAGGATCAGACCCGAGCACCTGAAGAACCTCCCGCCAGCGCACATCAACACCTTGGCGCGGCTCCTCACACGATACCTGTCCGAGTGCAAGGTTCCATCTCAGTGGAAGACCAGCAAGACCGTCTTGCTGTACAAGAAGGGAGACGTGCACGACATTGGCAACTATCGCCCGATCTGCCTGTTGTCCGTAGTCTACAAGCTGTTCACTCGAGTGATCCTGAATAGGATCAGCAGAACGCTGGACGAAGGACAGCCGCGCGAACAAGCAGGATTTCGGAGAGAATTCAGCACGATCGACCACATACACACTATTACGAAGTGTCGAGAGAGTATAAGCTGCCGCTGTGCCTTACGTTCATCGACCTGAAGAAGGCATTCGACTCTGTCGAAACTGAAGCGGTCGTTGAAGCCCTGCTCACTCAGGGCGTACTCAGTACATCAGAGTCGTTCGAGAGCTATATAGTGGATTCACGACCAAGATGTCTCCATTCTACAACGACGTCGTCGGCGACGTAAGGAGAGGGGTTCGGCAAGGGGATACCATATCCCCGAAGCTCTTCAGCGCCACCCTCGACAACGTCATGCGCGAACTAGAATAGGAAGACATGGGAGTGAAGGTCGACGGCCAGCAGCTGCACCATCTTCGTTTCGCTGACGACATCGTGCTCATAACACCGAGCATCAGCCAGGCGGAGCGAATGCTGGCCGTCTTCGATCGTGTATGTGGGAATGTTGGACTGCAGCTGAATCTGTAGGGAAGTGTCGTGAAAAATCAAGTAGAAAAGTCTAGCTGAACCTATTGATTTGTTTGGAGAATTAATCCTGAAAAAAAGAGTCATTTTCTTCCATATGTTGGATAGGATGAAAGACTCTTAGCTTACCAGAATTTTCTAGAGGACTTTTTTCTTCGTAATTATAGTTACTGTTAATTAATCTTTGTAAAGGCTCTTGAAGTCAATGAAGTTGCGTGGAATTTAAACCACGAGCTCGTGGAGGTGAAGATGCGTCTTTCATTGATTTTATTACTCTTCTTAAGCACCTGTTTCAAGTCTTGTCAAATTCCAGGTTGGTAACAGCCTTGTGATGACAGAGAATTCTTGAAAACCTGGGAAATTGCCAAGATGTCGTTCTTTTAACCTTAATTTAGTTAATAAATTAAATTGATCGTGGCCTTCTTCGATATGCACTTTCGAGATTGAAATTAACAGCAATGTCATCCGCCTCGTTCAAAATATGCGTTCCTTTCGCCAAAGTTCCACTCTGAAAGCGTTCGCTACTGGAATTTTTGCTACTAGACGTTCTACCCTTTCCTCTATGAGCGGTTAGTGCAACCCAGACGCAGACCCCACTGCTCTTGGCAGCGTGCGTCATCTCCCTGATCAAGGACGTTTCCTACAGTCTAGCGTCGATCTCATGGTCAGAAAGATTATTCTTGACTGTTCTTCTGCCAGATCGGGTGTTAGGTCGAATTTAACGAAGCAGGGTAGATCCCTAGTGATCTTCCAACGTCCTCTTCACTCTCTTCTTAAACTCGGTGTTTCACGTGAAGGGATTGCACAACGTTCCTGCCTAATACGAGCTCGTGGAAATTAGTGATCGCTTGTCGACCTCGGTGAGGCTCGACAGATGTGCTAATCACCTCAACTTTTCACGTTATGAATTTCCAACCTGACTAAAAAGGTTGTCCTGAGAAATCACCAGGAACAACTGTAGACTCTATTCTGAAACCATTTTTGGGCAAAAATTGACCATAATGTCGACCTTAGGAGGCACCAGCTGTCGCGTGCACCTGCTCCAGGTTTCTGGTTCGGATTTCCCACCCATGACAGTCGCACCATGAAGCGCCAGTTTTGGTGAGTTGCTAGTAGAGGTGCCTGGGAAAGACAAAACACTGACTTGTCCATCACCTGGCTACTCCAAGTCATTGTATATTATAGCCAGTGGGCGTTCAAATTGCCTTCGCAATATTCCGTAGAAGTAGAGTACATGGCGCATTCTAGACGAGGTTGATTAACGCCGATAGCCATTATTATTTCCGCGTAAATCTGCTGACTGTTTAGGTGATATAACTTTTCAAGCTGTAGAAAACCTCCAGCACGAAAACATACGTCTTCGGCTGCAACATCAGTCACTTGAGGATTGTACAAGGTTGGCACAGTGTGAATGCAATGCTTCGTTTCACCTTTTTTGGACCACCTCCTTTCCATGGTCTCTTTCGCTTTCCATGCCCCCTCATACACAGCTACTTTGGCCAAGTAGTACTCAACTCATTCACGCCTGTTTTTCACCAGCGAAGAGCAGCTAACGATGAGGATGAGTGACAAACGCGCCGGGAAGTGCAGGATGCTTCGAAAACCGCGGAGAAAACCAGTTGCTGCGGTGATGTGACCTATTGGCTGCGCCTTACACTTGACCGCGACTCTCGTTGGCATTTGGTGCTGTGTGCATGACACCGACTGGGAGGTCCTTCGCCCTTCACGTTTTCTACTTTCTTGCCCTTCCAGAGCATTCGATGAACGCTTCTCTGAAGAGTCAAAGTTCTCTGATCTCTCTAGAGCTGTCGATTCCAGATGTTTCGCACGGTGGTGCTGGTCACGGTGCTGGTCTTCCTGACTGCCTATGTCTTCAATCTTATGTGAGTTCCTTGCCGATAAAGGCAGTTCAGTGTCTTTCATGAAGAGCATCAGCAGAGGTCGCTTGAGTATTCGAAGGAAATGCCCAGCTCTGATCCGGCGTTCCTTCGATGGGCTCACTGCTCACCAAGTTCAGGACGGAAGTCGGCCTGTTAATTTACTTTTATCTAATTTATACATGTATGACAACACGCGTCAGAAGCAACACCATTACGACAACACCTTGGCAGTAAACAGACAACACATTGGTAGTAACACGAAAAATGCAAGAAACTGCGAATTAGAGAGTTTTAAGATAACTATCAAAGAGCTTTCTATTAGGGTGTCCCATAATTTTCTGGGCTATTTGAACCATAAGTGTTTGGCGCGTTATAACTTCTTTATACAACATCCAAACGGGATGTTCTCTTGGCATAAGAAGGCGATTCGAATATGTTTCGCAATAGCATATCGATTACCTCTATTGGCCTGCTGCCCGCACTTTGGCAATTTCTCAAAAATGAAGCAGAAATCGACGTATCGCGACTTGCTTCTTCATCACTTTCGTTCTGGACAGTCTGCGTACGCTGCTCACAAAGCTATCGTTGCTTTGTTAGGTCCTGACGTCTTCAGCAAGTTTACGTGCGAAACTTGGCCGAATCGTTTCCGGAAGGGGATGTACAGCATTACGGACAAGAAGCATACTGGAAGAGCGATCGGACCGAATGAACGACGAGTGCCTGCAGCAGTCAGGAGGCAACCTGCCAGAAGCGTAAGGCCTCGTGCATACTTCCCTTCGCCGCGATTGAATCGCGGCGATGAGTTTTGCAGAGCGACGCGAAAGAATTTGAATTTCTCTGTGCTCGTCGCATCGCCCATCGCTCTGCAAGGGAGCGCGACGGCGATCCGTCCAGGACCAGCGCTAAATACCGCGCGCAGCGCGAAAAAGTATGCCATGCCCGCGATGGGCGCGGGAAGGCATCGCGCACCCCGACCGCCACTGTTGCGGCGGCCGCGGCGAAGTTTTCTTTGACTATTAGGCCGCGTGCGGCGGATGGCATAGCGGAGATGGAGGTATGCCCCCGGCCTAAGGCCGATATCGAAGGCTATCAGTACTCTACGTGGCACTATTCATCGTTACCTGAAACAAAGCGGAAGAAGGGCAGTCTTGCCAGGATGGATCCCGCATGCACTGACTCCGTCTCAGAGGCGAGAGTGAATGGTCACCTGTCAGAATAATCTCAACCGCGCAAGAATGACTGCGTGGTTGAGCACGATTGTGGCACAGGACAAGAAGTGGTGCATGTACGATAACGCCACACGGGTGATCGAATGGCTTCTGAAGCATGCAAGATCAGAACGAATTCCGAAGCCGTCCCCACATGGGAAGAAGGTTTTGTTTTCATTTTGGTTCACGAGTCGGGAAGTCCTGCACTACTCGCTTTTTCCGGATGGGCAGGCGATTACAGCAAACTTGCGCATTGAAGATATGCTGGAGACGAAGCGTAAGCTGCTTGAGAAGTACCCGAGATTCGGTACTATTCGGTGTTAGTAGATAATGCACGACCGCATCGAGCGAAACGAACGCAGGAGACGGTAGGGAAGGAGTCTATTTAAATTGCGGCACATCCTGCGTATTCACAAGATATCAGCCCTTGTGGCTATGCTGCATTTAAAGGTCTTGCTCCTTTTTTCCATGAACAAACGATGCTCGTAACGTGAAGAGGTTCAGTGCGCAATCGACGAATGGATCGGCAGCAGGCCAGCTTCTTTCTGATAGAATGCAATCAACTCTCTGCCCAATCGTTGGAGAAAGGTTGTGGCCACAGATGGAGAATATATCGATTGACTACCCTTGATCATTATGTTGCTGTAATAACTTTTAATAAAGATTGTATGATAGCCCAGAAAATTATGTGACCCCCTAATAAATTCATCGATTAAACGAGGATGGCAAGGCATGTTTTCTGGAGAGCATCAGGAATTCAGAAGCGGCCCTTTGAGTAAAAAAGGAGAATCTGTCCTAGTCCGGGGGGAGGGGCACATAACCAAAAAGTAGGTAACGAAATGAATAGAAACTTACCGAGCGGCTCCTAGAGAACGAGTTGGAACCTAAAATAAACCAAGAAACGGACGAACAAACAAAAATAAAAATAAAGAATCGCCGCGGTTTACAACCGTCTCGGCGGGCAAAGATCGACGGAATAGAGGCATGCAGCGTGCTGACCGCCGGCAGACATGTTATAACCAGGATCTAACATGCTGAGGAGGGCACACAACTTTGCCTGCTTACAGCCGCTACAAATGTAAATTTTCGTTTTTTTCTTTGTGACTTTTCTTGTTTAGGTCCCATGTTGTTCCTTAGAGGCCGCTCGGTAAGTCTCAAGTGGATTAGTTACATATAAAACTTTTTACATATGTGGCCCCCCGGACTAGGAAAGATCCAAAAAGGAGGCACGAACACAACTTTTGGCCGTCGGATAATGAATTTTAGATCTACAACCCCTTGTGGTAGAATGGTTGACTGTGCAAAGCTCAGTAAGTGGAAGTGCAACTTTTTCAGTCATATCGATGTTGACTTGTTTAGCTGGTAGCCAAGGTTGGTATCACGTTTATTTGACTCGGCTTACGTTTCGGCGACCTCGCCTTCGTCAGAGCCTGAAAAAGTCGAAAAACATTTATGAAACTGCCCTCCCAAACACCATTTCATCCTACAGGGTACTAATCTTAAGGAGAGATAGGGACAAGATCGAACATGATAGTTATGAAGGAACGACTGACCTTAAAGGTGGATGCCGAGATGGACCACCAGTCACCCGAAGCTGGACTTGAACGTGGGTGAATGAGTCTACCCCGCGGGACAACCCGACTTAAATACTCTGGTGGTCAGACCATACAGATCAGAACCCGCAGAGCTCGACGAAGGGTGCCAGTTCTTGGGTTACCGCGAGACACTCCTCCTTCCGGTTGACCTGGGGATTCCTAGCCGTGATCCAGAGCGCCTCAAGGGTCTTGCGCGCCGATATATCACTCTCTCGAGCTAAAATCGACACAGACACCTGCAGCATTGCGCCCGCATGGCATCGAACCCTGTGCTCCCCCCATGGAGTGCGGACATTGCCTTTTCTAAGGCCGTCCAAGTGCTCCTTAACCCTGATGCATAGGGGTCTGCCCGTTTCCCCTATGTAGACCTCACCACACTCATTGCATGACATGTTGTAGACAACTCCGGTCGTCATGCAATCCCCCTCCTTCCCATTAGGGCACACAACACAGGACGGAGTGGAACATGTCCTGTCATAGACACGGTTCCGAACCAGCTGTGCCTTCAAGTTGGTGGGAGGAACATTTTTCAGTCATCATCTTGAAAATCATAAATGGATCGTTTCGCTTCCCACGAATAGCAAGCGATTCCAGCTCGAGTATTATATTGCGATCAGATTCTGATGGATAAAGGGTGTAATCATAGCCATTTAAACGTAACCATAGCTTTCTAGTGTAGCTATTTTGAACGGATTCAAGCCTCTGTATGCAGCGCTTAAAATGAGGACTGGACACAGTCGTGCCATACTCCAATATTGAAATAATATAATAATACACAATTTGAAGTGCTTTCTCATGCCTTGTCTGCGTGCTGTCCCTAAGAGTGTTCAGTTTGCACCAGCGGGCTCCATGCACTCAGTGACACTATCGATCGAAACCGTCGTTGCACTATTGCTGTCATGAACTCAACGAGGAAGAACTTCAAGTTTTGATTCCATCATATTGAGTTTTACAAGCTTTTGAATGAGGCGAGTACGTCTCTACAACTATTAGGTCATCCAATAAGTAATGTCGTTTTTTCAACCTTGATTTCAATTACACAAATTTTCAACGAAACTTCATTTCAGCCAACAATGTAATCACCATCGTTATCAACAACCTTTCTACATCTAGCGAGCAAATCTTCAATACCTGAGCAGTGAAACTGTTTCATTTCATTTCATTTATTGCACAAGTTGTGCGCCTTAAACAAACAACAATAAGCAGAAACAGAAACATATGCTGCAGTCTGAGTGTTTTTCAATTCTTTGATCCTAAATGTTTAGGAATCTTTTATTAGATCTGAGATCGTAGCAAACTCATAGTCAGTAATTGGAGAGAGGCAAAATGAATATGCCGACAACAGTACGAAAAGAAAAGCAGGCAGAAAAAGAGCTTTGTGTGTTAATGCTTCTGTGCCGTCGCCACCACCATTACACCATCAATAAGCTGAAAGAACTGTTGTGGTTTTTGAGCAAAATATGCGGACATAGCATTTTGAATATCCTCGAAACTTTCAAATTTCTTGCCACTAAGAAAATGCTGTAGAGACCGGATTAAGTGGTAATCCGAAGGTGCGAGATCGGGGAAGACGGTGGATGAGGCAGAACCTCCCATCCTAATTCGCTGATTTTTTTTCCGGCGTCCATCTTGCACAGTGCGGTCTTGCACTGTCGTGGTGCAGAGTTATGCCCTTTCTGCTGACGATCGCCGGATACTTCTCCAGTAAAGCTAGGTTCACTCGATCCAACTGCTCACGGTAAAGGTCTGCGTCAACGACGCACAACGACCAAACACAGAGGAGTGTCATTCTGAGATGAATATTCGGCTTCGCAGTACTTGTTGGTTGTTCATTTTTTGAGAAGCCACTGCCTTTTGCGCTTCGGATTATCGTGCAAGGTCCATTTTTCGTCTCCTATGATCAGTCGATCAAAAAACGGGTCTGTACAGTGTCTGAAGCGGTGCGTTGCAAAGCATCAATAGTCGGTTGGCACGGCTCTCGGCGGATAAATCGTGTGGTACCTAAACACCTGCCCTGCCCACCTCGCCAATTTAGCGTAGATGAAAATGTATGGTAATTTAGGTTCATTAAGAGTAATCGAGAGTTCCTCAACTTTTGACAAGGATTCACCTCCAGTTCTGCCATCAGCATGTCGTTGTCAAATGTTACCGGCCTTCCTGATCGAGAGGAGTCGGAGAGATCAAAATTACCGGATTTGAACTTGGAAAACCATCGCTGGCATTTGCAAACGCCCTATGCATCTGGATATACATCGCAGATGTTTTTGAATGAGCTAAAAGCATAGTGCACAAAAAATGTCCTTACTTATTGAATGACCTAACCATTAACAGATGCACAGGGAAAGGATAAAGAACGGCGTTACTCAATTTTAGGATGCGCCACACATTATTCTTCGGGATGTAATGGAGACAATTTGAGTTGGCTATACATGGCTATATTTGGCTTATACAATCACTTGCGCTGGATAGCCAATGACCAAGTCGGCTTTTTTACTTACGATTAGACACATCCGGTACCAATTCATAAACTCCAGAGGGAAGGCTTGTTTGGTTTGGGCGGAAACTACGATCCAAGATCCTGGAACTGGGTGCCCGCAACAGCCGGCGCCTCAGCGGAAAAGTCAGTAATTGTCCATTTGATTGATAGTGTAAGTGCTGTTTCCCTGAAGTTGAGTGCAGTGGAGAATGCTGGCGTATTCTTTCTGTTGTGGTGTTTTTGGATTTATACGCATGTAAACAGCAATGAAACTATAATTCCAACAGAGTATCCAATGCATGGGGCACGGTGTAATCTCATATAACATTCCATATAACGTAACATACCAGTGAATTTATTGATCCACAACATGTCAGGATGGGCCTAAAGATATTTCTTGATGTTAAATGATATGAACTTCGTGTTTGTTCAAGCAATATATTTGTTGTTTTCCTCAAGACACTTGGTGAAGGTGAATGAAATATGCACAGAATACCTTTAGAAATTTTTACACTGTTTGAAGGACTGTACAATTCTCATCCTTTTAGTTACAGTAAGCTTGTAGTTTAAGCGAGATGTATTGGACGACCAAGATCTATCTGTTCTGTCAGACAAGATCTGCGAAGAAAGAACACAACAGTTCCAAAAAGTTTATCTACAAAAAAAGAGAAAAAAGAAAGAGAAGAAAAAAGAAGAGGCCACTGTTTCTTCTTTGAAAATGAGTCGGGTAAGGAGTAGGCGGTGATGAGCTTGTGGGGTTCTGGCGGGTGACAATTTTCAAGCGAAGACGGATTGAATCCTGTTCCTATTTTTATACTTTTTTCGTGTCTAATCCTTTAATAAAACTCAAAATAAAGATGGACGACGGCATTAGTCATTCTCTTTTGGGATGCGCCACGCGTTCTACTTCTACAGGATGCCGTTGAGGCCATTTGAATGGTGTCCTATACAATGGCTTGTGGTGACAAGATGGAAATGTCAATCTTTTTTCCATACCAGACAAATATGGTAGCAAACTATTGAGGGTAGGAAGTCTTGTTCTGTCTGTCCGGGGCATGATCCAACAATTCGGGCAGCGATGCTTCGCCCCAATAATGCTTTCCATATAGCAAAAAGGATGGGGAGTTCAAGCAACGTATATTTTTTGCACAATTTTTCCACTACACTCTACTTTAAAGAGCAAGAAAGAGAAAATTTTATGGTTGCCTTGATGTCGAGATCCCCTCGTATGTATGTGCTGTAATGTGCTCTATACTCTGTCCTGGTAGTGTAAAGTCTTCCTGCACGAGGTTTTGCAATGTGAGAATACTCGAACTTTGCGACTTGTCTCTTGTGTCACTCACTCGTAGTTCATTTTAAGCAACGTTTTTGAATTCGGAAAAATGGGCCAAGTCTAGTGCTTTGAGGTAAAGCAGCTAAGAATTAGAATACCACGCAGGTTATTTCTTGACCGAGGTTCATGTAGTTAGTGGCGTTATGGCCAGATTATTATTGGACCAAGGATACGAACAGATAGCAGAGTTAATAAAAAATGGTTAATTCTTTACTGAAAGCTCCAAATGGGCGACATTTCCACTTTCAACCAAGCAGGGAATGAGAAACATTGGAAACCTGGCAGCTAAGACTTAACTATTTATTTACTATATTTCACCCATGTGGATGAGCCGACGCGTTGTTTGTAGCTGAATGTGAGTCAAGCAGAAAGAATAAAAACTCAAGACTCGAAGCTTCTGTAACGTTCTATTGTTTGTATTAAGAAGTACCTAAGCGAACGTACTGAACTGAATCATTCGCTGAGGCAGTGCTTCACACATGTACATATGTTCTTGCTTTTTTCATGATTGGTAGTGATAATAATCTTCAGTAGAAGACAATATTAGATAAAAATGATGGATGGAGGTAAGAAAAATGGTAGATAAGATAGAAGAATGGTAAGGACATTATGAGCATTCGAACAATGAGTGTCTTCCTTTAAGATACACTCACGATCAGTTTTGTTACTAATAAAAATGCCTATCAAAAACACCAAGGGATCCTCGAAAAAAAAACATTGATATGTGACGCTTTTTCGCAGTCAGAACTGTTTTCCACCTTAAGAAATAAATATCTAAATACACCAGGTATTTAAGTGATACCTTTGAAACCCTCTAATCTCTGGCGGATGTGATTTCCCGATCCTTTATTTTCAAACAATTGCCCAATTTCTTGCTCTTTAATTTGCTCCACTCATTTTGTGGTGGGAAAGAAAACTGGTGTTGCACGCATCCGAATCGGTTGAAGGCCCCAGTCCCGCCCAGGCCAGCCAAGCCTTCCATCCCTCCAGGATCCATAAATTCTAACTAAAGTGGTTGTGATAGGCAAAGTTCTCATTCGCCTTTCACGTTTTTCACCTCTTCTTCTTCTTCTTCTTCAGCGTTTGTCCCGCTTCGTGGCGGGGTCCGCTATTCTGGTGTCATGACGCCACCTTTCCCGATCCAGCGCTAGATCGGGGTGGACACCAGCAACCTTCAAGTCCATATGTAACGTGTCAGACCAGCGCTGCTTCGGACGCCCTCTAGGCCGCTTTCCTATTACCTCGAAGTTAAGGCCTATCTTGCGGACGCTGTCTTCTCCTCCACGCAGAACGTGGCCGTACCATCGTAAGCGAGCTTCATCTTGTCAGTTATCGGCGCGACACCGAACTTCTGCCGAATAGCATCGTTTCGGATGCGGTCCATGCGCGTGACTCCTGCCGTCCAGTGCAGCATCTTCGTCTCCATGACGCTGAGGCGCGTTTCAACTTCCTTGGTCGATGGCCAACACTCAGCGCCGTACATTGCTACCGGCCGGACGACTGCTCTGTAGATCTTCGACTTAAAGCGCTCTGGTATCTTCTTGTCGCAGAGCACGCCAGTCAACGAGCGCCACTTGGACCAAGCGGCACTCACGCGTGAATTCACTTCGACCATCAGTTTGCCGTCAGACGCGACTGCTGATCCCAGGTACTTAAAGACCGCAGTGCGTGGAATCTCGATGCCCTTAACCTTGATGGAGCTGGACTCGGTAACGCCCGTCGTTAAATACTCGGTCTTCTTCACGTTCAATCTGAGTCCAAACCGCTTCAAGCGATCACACCAAGCTTGCAACTCTCGCTCGAGTTCTCCTTTATCTTCGCTAGCGAGCATCACGTCATCGGCATAAAGCAACGTCCAAGGGACGGGCTTCTGAAGATCTCGTGTGATGGCATCCATGACGACAACGAAGAGGAGTGGGGAAAGCGCAGAACCCTGGTGTACTCCGACAGAGATGGGAAACTCCATCGAGGTCCCAGCTGCAGCTTGAACTCGACTCTTTGGACAAGAGTAGAGAATTCGTACCCACTCTATTAGCTCTTCAGGAACTCCATGTTGACGCAGGGCGTACCATATCACTTCACGCGGTACGCGGTCAAAGGCCTTCTCCAAGTCGAGAAAGGCGATGTGCACTGGCTTCTGTTTCTCGCGATGTTTCTCTATCAGGAGGCGAGTGGCGTGTATGGCATCAACGGTGCTACAGCCAGCCGCGAAGCCGCACTGATTGCTGGAAAGCTGGACGATGTCCCGAATTCGTCCATCGACAACTCGCTCAAAGATCTTCATGCTGTGCGAAAGCAAGCGAATCGGACGGTAATTGGAGCAGTCTGCAGGACTGCCCTTCTTCTTCCAAATTGGAATCGTCGTACTTTGACGCCAACACTCAGGCACTTTCTTTTCCTCCACAACCTGATTAAAGAACTTCGCCAACCACTCAGCAGGGTACCAGTACTTGGACTTCCATAAGTCAGCTGCCACGTCATCGGGCCCAGTCGCTTTGCCTGGCCTCATCTTCTTCAAAGCCGCTTCAATCTCCTCCACGGTGATCTTCCGAACGGGGCCGTGGGTTGGAGCCGTGGAAGGGATGGCTGGATGAGGAAATTCTACTGTAGAGATTTCCTCAAAGTAGTCGCGCCATCGCTTCAATGCCTTCTTGCGGTCCGTAAGAAGATGGCCGTTCTCATCATTGATGCCGAAAAACTTCTCAATATCCTCGGTCTGCCGATGGCGATTCTTAGCAAGCCGGTACAGATACCGCTCGCCATCGCGTGACTCGAGCTTCTCGTTGACATCTCCATAATGAGTGGCTTTTGCAACAGCCACGGCCTTCTTTGCAGCTTTCCTCGCTTCTTGGTACTTCCGCCAGTTATCGGCCGTCTTTTCGCCGAGAAACACGTGATAAAGCGACTTCTTCTCTCGCACTTTTGCTTTCACGTCATCTGTCCACAGCCATGCCTGCTTGTCGACCTTCCGTCGCCCAGGCTTCGTAATGCCGAGTTCCGACTGTGCAGCTTGACGAATCGCGTCGGTCGTTTTCTTCCAAGTTTCGTCGACAGTCGTGACTGTCGGTAACCGCACGCGAGAAATCACAGTTGCTTCCTTCTCTCTCATTCGCCACCACTTGATTCTTGCAGCACCGCATCGCTCGACCTGCTTCAGCCTCGGAGGGACAATCTTCAGAGTGCAGATCAGCGGTCGGTGCTGTGGGGCAACCGTCTCATACGGCACAATCTTCGCGTCTGTGACAAGACTCCGGTCGCGATCTCTCACAAGGACAAAGTCTATCTGAGACTTGGAGCTCCCACTGTAGTATGAGATAATGTGCGAGTCGCGTTTTCGGAAGACGGTGTTCACAATGGTGAGGCTATGCGATTCCGCATACTCAAGAATGCGCTCACCATCGGCGTTACGTGATCCGTATCCGAAACCACCATGACAGCTGTACTCGTCTTTCGTAGCACCTACGTGCCCATTAAGGTCACCAGCGACTATGATAACATCTTTCGACGGTACCTCTGCTGTCTTCTCATCCAGCAGGTTCCAAAACTCATCCTTGGCTTGATCGGAGCAGCCAGTCTGCGGAGCATACGCAGAGAAGAAGTGATAGAGTCGCTCCTTAGCGGCGACAACGATCTTCATCAATCGATCGTCAAAGCGCTCAGCGCTTACAATCGAGTCACGAAATCGTCCGGAGACGATTATTCCGACACCACTGGTGGTCCTGGGACTTCCACATAGAACGGCCTTGAAGCCACGTCCTATGTCCCTTGACTTGCGGCAGGACCACCTCGTCTCCTGCACCGCACAGAAATCAACTCTTCTACGCTCCAGTGCTTCAACCAACTCGCACGAGCGGCCCGTCAACGTACCCACATTCAGCGTTGCCACGCGGGTCCTGCTTACGTTACGGGACTTTCGGACTAGCTCAGTTGCCCCCCGATGCCGTCCTCGCATTAGGGACCCTCGCATACTTCTCACACTCGCCGGGCTCTGCGAGTGCGCGTCGGCTCCCGCGGACGCCGTAGCACTATCTCGAAACACTTGAGCTGTCATACACCATGTGATGTGACATGGGTGTTCGTAGGCCGGCCTGTCACAAGGGCCTGTCGCCTGCAATCGAATGTCCGTGTTCGGCTTAGCTCGCAGAGCGGGCAGTTTCCAGTGGCACCACGTGGAGGAACGGACATCGCCACCTTTCACGTTTTTCACCACCGGTCATTATTTGGACAAAATACGCATTCACTGCCTCCTCGATGCTAGACGAAGTGAGTTGAATTGCACATCCTAAAGAGGAATAGTTGATACGGTCCTTTGTGTTTATTCAATATGTGTTCTAACTAATGCACCCTCACCTTAGCAAAACAGCAGAATCCAGGTGTGATTTGTGTACATGATTTTCAAGCTTCTCACAGAAGACCTTTTTCTGGGGCTGGGAATTTTGCCTAGGTACCACTTATTGTGCATAAAAATTGATTCTTCCACCTAGGCGGTGACAAACTCCGTTACAAATTCTATCAGATTGATCGGTTGGTTTTGAATGGCGAACTTCAAACGATTTAACATTATTCATAACCACCGGATTCAGTCGAAAAAAGAACCAGTCAAATTAGTGCATTTATTCCAACGCGATTCTAATTGGTCAGTTCCTTAAAAAACTAGGTGATCGGTTCTACCAGTGAGGAAGTGCTGAAGAAAAAACTAGGTGGTCGGTTCTATCAGTGAGGAAGTGCTGAAAGTGTTTCAAAAGGTGGTGGAAGTCGGTTGGCGCAAGGTCTGGTGAGTACGGCGGGTGAGGAGAACTTGAGCTCCTAGTTCGTTTAATTTTTGCGTGGTGATCTGCGAAACATCTGGGTGAGCGTCGTCATGAAGAAGAGCTGGCGCAGCTCAAGCAATTTTCTGTACATCTCATCGATTTTGTCAGAGTAGGACTCTGCTGTCATGGTTTGGCCTTTTTCCGGAAAGTTGTTGTGAATCACCAACCCGTCAACCACCACACTGTTACCATCATCCCTTTCTGGGATTTCGGCTTCGAGAACTACCTGGGGGTACGTCGACATCAACCCACTGTCCTGGGGTCCTATTCATCAACGACTTAGATAACTTTAACAGAGAATTCACAGCAGAATACTTAAATAACGCGGCTTATCGCTCACCATATCGCTTGATAAGACGCGCTATCAGTGATTTCGGCCGTAATTTTCTCTTATAAACTGCTTTAAGTAGTTGATGAATCCGGCCCAGGATCGTCTTCGATTATCCTACATAAAGCACTTTTCGTTACATATGACGACTCGATCCAAAAATGGACCGTTTTGATTCCGGAGAAGCAAAGAAGAACAGATTCCGAAACGCGACGATTTCTCATGATCACTCAAATCGCGGGCGCCCACTTTTCGAGCTCATTCACCCTTTCTTAGGGACAATAGTTCAAAATGGTATTCATACCAGAGTGTAACGGAGTTATAACCGAAGTTTAACTGACTCGTGGACCTTCCGCAATCTCACGGTCGGTTTGCGTTGGATTTGCTTCCACGAAGGCCTTCAAATCATCGTCCTCGATCGCTTCAGGGGCATCTTCAAGGACGATACCTCCAGAACAAAACTTCTTGAACCGCCGTTGCACAGTCCTTTCTCCAGCATTAGCCCCCCCCCCACGAATGGTTGATTTCCAGGCTGTTTCGGCGGCGGATTGACCCAGCTTGGAATTGGAATAAATATCGTTCGGAACTGCTCTTTCGACAAACTTCAATAATTCTTCAAAGGAACACAATTGTTAAGCATGCGTGAAGCGCTAATTACTCCTGTAAACAGCTATAAACAAACGAAAACCGCCAGAACTTTCCGGCCAGCCCAATATTCGCAACCCAAAGGTTGTGTACGCTGACCAAATAACTTTCGACGGTTATAATAAATGGACTGTTCATGCTAAGTCGAACTGTATACTCCATACAGACTCACAAGCGTTATTCAAACTTTATTGTATTTGTACCAGACCTATTTTGGAGCACTATAGACCAGTATGATCACCATCAAAACAAGCAGTGTTGGCCAGGTAAAAAGTGTTCAAATTTTCTTTATAAAAAGATTGGGTCGACTCGCTACTACACCTTTATCACTGAGGCAAATTAATCTCTAATTAGAAGCCCTGTTTCAAAATTGTTAATGACCATATACTTATTAATGACAAAGAACTTCACATTTTCCTTGTTCAATGGGTTTTGAAGTGTTCTTCGAATTCATCCACAGTCACCGCATTCAAAAATGTTTCAAAAATCGGCCCACGGTGTTAAAGCATGGAATGAGTGGCTTCGTCAACCATGTTTTCTTTGCCAAAAACATTCAGCTACATACAGGTTGAAAAACCTTTATTAAACGGGAAAAATTGCTGTGATGCTATGTGCAATTTAGTGTTTTCAGTGAATAAATTATTAAATCCTTTTCAAATAAGAAGTGCTTTCTATTCCAAACAAATCATTGACGAAAGTCACGTTTGATATTCTTCAAAATGCGCGTAAAAAAGAACCTATCACTTGCAATGATGTGTTTTGCTGTAGTCTTTTGTTTAAGACTGATTTTGTATCATTTACTGCTTCAATAATTGTTCTATGTTTCGTGTTTATCACTGCACATCGAAGAGGCAAGGTGTGGCTGTTTTTCGCCGGACCGCATCACATTACACCAGAATCGGCTGATATGGGCAGGAAGACATTGGTGGCGAATGGGCAAGCGGGGTCGTGCATGGGCCTGACAACAACAACAACAAGCCAGGGTTATTGAGCATCACAGAAGAAAACACCTTTCTGGTGAGAGAAAACACCTTTCTGAATATGTTTTGCTCTTCTTTGCCTGACAGGTTTGGTATAAATTTCTTTATCGCGACCGACGTTTCGACGAACTCGTCTTTTTCAAGGTCTGAAAGAAGCTCGAAATGTTTGATCGTGCAGAGTTCATTTGGTCAGAAACGTCGCGTCTACCCTTATACGAACAACATGTCCTTAGGAGTGTTAAGAAGAAAGACCACATCCGCCCCCAACTAACTCACCGATATCCCACCAGTGCCAAGAAACCGGCTCAACTGGTCGCCATGGAGCAAGTGAGACATACTGTCCGGTCAGATATACTGCTCCGAGAACTGTGGTATTGAGAATGTATGCGAAGCGGTATACGACATCTCATAGCTCACACAAAGGGATAAAAGGAAAGAATTCACTGGTAATGGAGATGCACTCGTTCCTGTTGTTCATGGATGGATTGCGCCTGTGAATCCAGAAGGCTTCAAGAGCCTTTCTGGTCCCTATTTCGCTGATATTACACCTTTCTGATATTAAGACGGACCGGGAGTTGCATTTTCCATTTTAGGCTTCCAAGTTCACGATAACCTCAACCAACTTTTCAACTGTATCAATACTTATATGGTCCACCCCACATAGGTTACAGCTAGTCTAGCACCTATGGTAGTACTATCGTAGGCCGCTGCTCTGCACCGGATTATATTTATCTTTTGCCTTCTTCTTCTTCTTCTTCTTCTTCTTCCTCTGCGTTTGTCCCGCTTTGTTGCGGGTTCCGCTCTCCTGAAATGCTGGCGCCACTTTTCCCCCATCAAATGCCTGATTAGGGTGCAACCTTTTGTTTTTTGTTTTTGTTTACTGTACTTCAACTATTCTACCAAGAGTTAAAAGTCTCCACACTTGTGCGATATATGCGTTAGTAAAGCTTCCATTTTTTCACATCCTCCCTTATTTTCAGACACCCTGTCCTCCTCCACCTTGTGTACCATTTCACACTTTCTTTCTAAAGCCAATTCAACCAGCTCCCCTTGTGAATTCATCTCCTTACAGTTTTTGGTTTTGTATCGGCAATAAATATAAATAAAATAAAACTTAAGTGAAAGTATTGCATTTTACACTATTTCTGTTTCTGTTTTTATACTATGTGGCTTAGCCTGCTGAGCTTTTAGAGAATTCCTTCCTAACGTAAAGCTGTAGTTTTGTTGGGAGCGGTCCTTAATTACATGGTGCCTTTAATATTTTGTGTTTTTAAAAATTTAAAAACTGTAATTCCCTGCGTAATGGCACCAAAAACTGCTATTATTAGGGGGGGGGGGGGCAAAAGTAATGAGATAAAATGAAAAAATTTTTATCGCTTTATAACTCAATTACAACTCAACGATGCTGAGGAGTGTATTTGCCATTAAGTGCAAGGACTTGCTGCCATCGCTCAGCCAACTTCCTGATCCCATCCTTCCAGAACTGCTTGAGCCTGGTGTTGATCAACTGCTCGATATGGTTGTCAAGGACTGCTTGGGTTCATGTGTCCCTTCCGACTAGGAAGTCCTGTAGGCTCAAGTAGTAGTGGTAGTTGCATGGAGAGATGTCCAGCGAATACGGTGGATGAGGCATGTGAACGTAGCCCGGCTGGCCAAGCTTATTCGTGCTTACTTGTTCCCGATGGGGTGCGGCGTTGTCGAAGAGGAGAACCTTCTTGAAGCGCTGCGAATGAATAAGAGCGAGTCGCCGGCCCATCTCCTCTATTTCGTTCACCATGGCCTTGGAGTTCATCGCGGTGCTCTTGGGAAACAGCCTCCGGTAAACCGATCCATGGGCGCAGACCCAAAAGCTCCGAAGATGCTTCTCGCCGTGAACATCTCGCCGAACGAAGGTCGGTAACAATTCACCGGGCCTCACCCAGACTCGCTGCTTGGCAGGGCTAAGGTAGAAGACGTACTTCTCATCCTGCGTGAATATTGAGCCCAGGCTGCTCGGGGTTGGGAATTGGGGGAGATTTGCGCGACACAGGTCGCCTCGTCAAACTGGGGTTTCGGCATGAGACAGGCTGGGGTTTTTGGCATGCTTCTGGAAAGGGCAGAAGTGGTAACTTCTCAGATGGGCTTCAGTAAGTAGCATACAAACATACAAATACAACAAGTACGAATCCAGACTCCTGCCACGAGATATATGGACACGGCATGGGGTGTCTCATTACTTTTGCCCCCCCCCCTAATATGTTGTGTAGAAAGTTTTTAGATTAATGTCGGCGAACATTGTATAGTTAATAACTTCATTAACAACCCCTATCATTCAACAAAACATTCACTATTATGATCTATCGCATATTGCCATCTTTCCGGTAGAGAGCGAATACCACGAGCTCCTGAGACTTGGACAACAAGAAGTTGTTGACGCCACTTTTGACTTCCTCCAGATTTGCGAACATTTTTTCAGCTAAGAGAGACTGCAGCGGCAAGAAAACGTGGTAGTCACTGGGTGCTAGATAAGATGAGTATGGCGGTTGGGTACCGGTTCAATCCCGAGTTCCTCCAATTTCTTCTGCGTATTCTTTGCTGTGTGTGGTCTGGCATTATCCATGAGAAAAAGACTTCTTCTTCTGGGATTGCGATTACATAGGATTTCACTCATTTTGTTCAGCTGAGCGCAGAACATGTTCGAGTGTACATGGAACCGGTAGGGACCAATTCCCAGAATACTGGGCCACTGATGTCCCACCAGAAGGAAAGCAACTCCTTTTTTTCGGGATCAAGGCGTTTCGGCTGTGGTTGAGGCAACTCATCAAAGTCCACACATTGCTTGCGACGCACCAAATTGTCGTAGATGCAATACTTTTCATCCATCGTGACGATCGAGTCGATCCAAGCAAATGTGTGGCGACGGTTGAAGAGAGAATGCAGATATCGACACGCTTCCGTTTGTCCTGAGACGTCAAAGCATGAGGTACTACTCGAGGCAACTTCTCGACTTTGCCTGAAGACAGAAGGGCATCGTGTTCTGTGGAATTAGGAGTATTTGTAAGGTCTGAAGGTTCGCGTGCAGAAAGATCAGGTCGAGCACCGCAGGTGGCGAGTACGAGCTGTCTGTTCTGCGTATGTAGTCGACCTGTGCGTCGGAAATCCTCGAGAGATTTGTCACCGTTATCGAAATTGCGGTACCAACTGAAGCAGGTCGCCCGAGAGAGGGCTTCCTCCTTCATTGTCTCCTGTAGAAAGCGATGAGCCTCGTTCCCGGATCGACCGGAGCGTTACTGTAGAAGGAGAGATGGTCGGTAGAGCACCTTCTTGACGTCCATTGCGAAAGCACCACTGGAAACAGGAGACGGTATGTCGTGCATGCTGCTGACAGTTACATATACAGGACATGAGGCACAAATGACCTAAGTCGGGCCCGCTCACGACTTCAACTAGCAAGGATACATTGTTTTGAACCTTACCATGCAATTAGTCTAAAAACATTCCGGACAACCTGATATCAGGTCGTGTAGTAGAATATTTAACTAAAAGCAGGAGCATTCCGAGCACAAAAGGGTCAAAACTTTCGATCTGACCATCTTGTCTATGGTCACTTCTGATGCAATTCCGCTCTTTTAGGTTGACCTTGGACATAAACAAACGGGTGTACAACCATCGACCAGGTGCCTGCCGGAAAGTGGAGGGAGTCCGTGAGTGTACACAATTTAATTTACTAGGAATGGCAAGATTGAAAAGGTCCATATTTCTTTTTCGCATACTACATAGCAGCCCTAGGGATGATTGTTCGGCTCGGATAACAAATTCAGAAGATTTGTTTCGCGGCCAGAGCTAGCTGTAGCTACGTGCATCAACACTTTCCTAGCGCAGGAACCTACAATGTTAGAGGATTGTTTTTGGTAGATTTTCTTTATCTTGTAATTGAGCTTAACGTTGAAATTTAGAATAAAAAATGTATGCTCGGTAGTACAAAACGATGCACACCAAAAAGTCTGAATTCAATTTTTTTACAACGTTGTTTAAGCCTGGAGCGACTGCTGCATTTATTAACGAGGATTATTTATTGTGATAAAAAATGAATTTTGCGCCAGCAGAGACTCGAACTCGTACCCTTTGCCCCATAAGATGGATACCTGCGTGATTATGGAACCGGCTATTTTTCATCCAACTCAACATGCGCCATTGTAATTCGATCGTCTAGAGTATGGTGCTGAAGACATCGCTCTTCTAGAAGACGAAGGAATTGCGTTCGTTACCTCCGGTGTGGTTTACCTTGTTCCACGTAAGAAGGTGAGCTCCGTTCAATTCCAGTGTCAATGTCACGCCTTTTCCTGGAGCTTACCTTCGTTTCGCATGGTCAATCGTAGAAGATCTGCAGGTTACACTGCATGTAGTAGTTCGTCAATTCTCTTTGTGGAATATACGACTAACTAAAATTTATAGAACCTGTTAGGTTAAATGTGTTTCGTAGAAAGCTTCCGTCCTACTTATTGTGGCAGTCAATCGCAGCCCGCTGGATAGGCCATACAAGTGTTATAAACTCTTTTCTTACCTAACGATAAGAATAAAGAATGTCGTTGGTCACTCCTGTTTGGGATGCGCCACGCGTTCTGTTTATACGCGATGTTGTTTAAGCAATTTGAATGCGTATTTGGCCTATACAATATTGGCCTTGTGGTGGCCAAACGGTGGACACGTTGGTGTTTTACCCTTTTCAAGCAAGTCTGGTACCAATTCACCAACCCTAGGGGATGGAAGGGTTGGTTGGCCTGAGCGTGAAACCCGAACCAGGAACCCCAACGGGTGCTCGCGGCAGCCGGTGCCTCCTCTGTACCACGCGTCGTATCTGTTCCATACTCCGCAGAAGGGTGTAGGACTCCTGGTGCATACTAAGCAAAAATTCTCGAGGATGACGTTTAAGTCGTTATGTTATTATTCTAATGGCGCGTGTAGCGCAGTCGGAGGCGGTACCGGCTCTCGCCTGCACCCGATATCAGGTTCCTGGTTCGGATTTCCTGCCCAGGCAAATCAAGCCTTCTATAGCTCCGAGATCGGTGAATTGGTACCAGAGCTGTCTGGGTTCTTGAGAGCGTAGTGACGTAGTCGGAGGAATCGGTTTTCGTGTACCCGATTCCAGGTTCCTGGTTCAGATTTCCTTGTCAGACCAACTATGCCTTCCACCAATCCGGGTTCGGTGAAGTGGTGCAACGCTTGCTTTGAAAAGATGAACCACTGGCTTGTACGTAGGCTAGCCATCACAGATCACTATGTAAGCCAGATACGCATTCAGGTTACCTCCACGACATTTGGAAGTAGGAGGTGTGGCGTATCCCACAGTGGAAATAACAGGAAAAAATACATCAAACCTTCGGCTAACGCAATATGTTTTCAACAAGTTTTGGTCCACGATCATTAGGAATCTAGTGTTCAGTTTGTCTCGGTGTGGTGGTGACAAAACGGTTTCTTAAAAGAGAAGATAATGTGGAGTTAAAGTAATTAGTAGCTGGTTAAAGAATTGGCGGAGCAACAGCGGTTAGCTAAATGGGAATTCCCGTCGCGAACATATTTCGATCTCCAGATATTAACCGCTGTAGCCACAACGTTCCGCTAGTAGACCTAATATTTTCAGAACTGTTCAATCTAAACTGAGGAACGATTTTCAGGAAGTGAAGGGTCAAATATTCATCTACGATTTCAATCAAAAAGGAACCTGGAAAGTGAAGCCTGTGAAGATCAACGGGAACTATGACCCGGTAAGTGGAATTGACCAGCAGTTGAATCGTGGTCAGGTTAGGAAGACTAAGCTTTCAACAGAAGCATTAACCGATTAGCTGGGCAGCTTGCCTCTCTGGGGGAGGGGGAATGCAGAGTAGAAGGGAGGACATACGCTAGAAACACGATGAGGCATTCATCATATACTTCACCCATCATTTTCCGTGTATGCAGAATCCTCGTGGGTGTCTCGTACTCACGAGGATTTCATCACCTTCACTCCTAGATAGACAAGTATGACCTTTGCTGCTTGAATACATACACGAATGAAGAAGATCAGTGGACGGTGCTTCTCCGGAGTATCGTGTGAGGGATTGCGCCAAAGCTTTAGAAAATCTTTGGCTATGTGATATTCAATCGTGAAAGACGTGCCTATAGCTATTGTAAATTTCATAAGTAAAGATATGGACTACTGCCTCGCCGTCTGAGATGACATAACATGGTTCCGTATTTATGTCTGTCGTATTTCCATACCTATACCACATGCATACAAGGTTTTAGCATCACCAAAGCTGTTGCAACTCGATTCTTGGGGCAAGATCAATGCACCTCAAACTTGGGTAATTAAACATTTGTCATATTGTCATTTCATATGGGCGTCAAACAAACCTAAGGCGATGAGTCGTCGTATAGAAGATAGTAGTGAGGAGATAGTAAATCTTGAACGTAAAAGAAGAACCTCTATGTTTAAAAATATATGTAAAGGCTGAGGTTTCCAGCCGTATTCCATGTCAGAAGAAAAATCTGTTTTTCGAATGTTGGCGTACATATTGTGACTTCAGTCTTGAAAGCAATACATTGGGATCAGACGAGATTATGAATGCCATATGTGGAGGGGAAGATATGATGGTAAGAAAGGGCACTCTGTTTCGAGGAGTTTAAGCCTAGGGATGTGGAACACGTAAATGAGTCGGTGCCTGGACAGGTAATTCTCAGAGCAAACGGTCCATTAATGAAGCTGCGGAAAATAAAACCCAGAGGGTTCGCCAGTGAATCAGCAAGTTACTTTAGGGAAAAATCGCTTTCATGCTTGAGAAAAAAGAAAGAAGACCGCATAAATAAGGAGCATACTGTCATCTGACACTTCGTCAGATTTCGACACGAGACGAAAAAATGAAGTTACATATTATAATATTATAAAGTGGATATACATATTATTAAGGAAAAGGTTAGCATACTTTCATTGAAAAATTCTTTACCTTTTATGCTTTAACTTAGGCAATAAAGAAGCGATGCTGCGAAGAAACGTGTAACATTTTCGGGATCGAGCGTTCTACCCCCTCGTCCTCCTGCCCCGCCCACCCCCAACTTCCTGGGCTTGCTCGAGAGTCCAGTGGCTGCATTACGAGATAGTAGAGACGCAAACATTTGCCACGCCTCTGTTTAAAGCGCCGGGGTAGAACGCCACTCCGCCAACATTTTCCAGAAGTTTTGTAATCGAAATAGCCTCCTTAGAGATTTTTTTATTTTCTAGGTGTGGTTTTTTATTGCAAGTGTTGCTGCCATAAAATTTAAGAAGTAGAAAATCGGGAGAGCTTGAGCTGCTTGTAAAAAGCTGTAGGAATATGCTGTAAAGAGTACTATACAAAGGGGCAAAAGTATTCGACTGCGTCGAAATTAAGGTCGTAGGTTTAAGCGCAGCAACTTCAACGTGGAACGGTTAGTACAAGATTTTCAAGGGTTAGTCTTTGGAGCACGATTCCATCGGGCGTTTTCTTTCATTATCTTTTTTTAGTTCGGTTATATTTTGGCTTATTTATGAGCAACTCCTAGGACAAGAAATTATTTTATAAACAAATGGATGTCAAAGGGCCTCCAAGGCGTTTATGAGTTCAAACAACATAGATTTCAGAATAAAAAAACGTTCTGAATATGTTTTCATATGCCAAGTGAGATACTGCTGACTCTACTAAAATGGTTAGGACCGAAAGGAGGTGCAATTCTATGAGCGTCGGTGTCCATAAGCTGAAGCAACTTTTAGAGCGACCTATTTCTTACCGCTCTTGTGAAGCTCCTAAAAAGTCCTTTAGTCTTTCAGTTTGAGTCTCCCTACCCCAATAGGATGATGAGATGTTCAGGAAAATTTCCATCCCCATGGCATCTCGCACATCGCCACGGACACTGGTGCCCGTCTGTTCGTCATCGTTCACTCGAACGAGTTCGAACACTCCGTGATGGTGTTCGACTGGAAGCGAAACACCAGCGAACTGGACTTGGTGCGGACCATCAAGGACGACAAGTTCATCAGGTTGTGGCGAGCTTCAGACGCTTTTGAGCTTCCCAGTACCGATGAAATTCGATTGTCTCAGACCAAATGATCTCGCAGCACTCTCCATGGACGCGTTCATTATCACCAACGACGGCTATGCTCAAACGAGACTTGGAAACCTGCTGGAAATCATCTCTTTCTATCCTTCTGGTAGTGTCGTGCTCTACGATGGCAAGGTGAGTATTGCTGATTTTATGGTAAAATTTCCGAACGGCTTAGCATTTTTCGGCACTGGTCAGCAATGCGGCCTACCTGGGCCTACACGAACGCACTGGCCAATTAGATCACTGACCGTACAGGTCTTCTGGAGCTTACCCCGTTTGACAAATGCCGACACCCACTCCCATTAGCCGGCGCGTTTCCACCTCCGCCCCTGTGTAGACCACTCGAGCGATTACTTTCTTATGGTTAGCAGTTAAGCTCATTTGACGCCTTTTAAACCGCAGAGAATCTAATGGCTATAGCAGCAGCTAAAAACGATGAATAGCTCTTATATTTTGGCTTTTTTTTTCTGAATAAAACAGTCAATGTAGGCGATAAGGTCATCTAGATGTGGTAAATGAATAAGAGCAGGTGTTTTAGGCCAGCTCCCACCTAATATCGAAGTCGATCTCTCCAAATGGCGTGATCCTCAGCAAAGACCGAACTTATCTCATTCTCTCCCACGTCAACTCGGAGACCGTTACCGTGTACAAGCTCGGAAAGGTAGTGCGATCTCACTATGATACCAGTACGGGACAGTGATCCAGGATATTTAGGACCATCGCTCGATCTCACACGTATCGGACGTTCCCCTGCTGACCAGCCCGGACAATTTCTGCCTCGACAAGGATGGAGCCGTGTGGATTGTAGGTTTCAGATCAGACTTCATCATTTAGGGTCACATGTCGGCTTTCCAGGCAGCACATCCGGTGGCTAAGGACGCTCTAGTTCATCTGAGCGACTTTGACGATCCAACAACGATAGCTCCATCTCAGGTTCGGGACAAATACAGTGTGCAAATTGCAAAGGGTTATGATTGCTGTTTTTTCTAGGTGCTGAAGCTGGTGTTCTCGAAAGACTTCAAGAAGTGGGAGATCACGGAGCCGTTCGCCGATGACGGCCGCTTCATCTCAGCATCTTCTATTGCCGCTCCGTACGGAAATCAGCTGCTCATCGGTTCCGTTTGTAGGCAACTCGTCCACTGTGATGTCACACCGGAAACGGTCTAATTGTACATCTTTTTTTGTGAATATTTTTGTAGATAATTGAAATTTCTATTACTTTATCACGGCTCTGATAGTCATGAAATAGAAACGCGTCTGAAGGTCTTTCATACAGTCTATTTTTACAGGGGTGAGAATACTTAGCATGAGGACCAAGTGATACCGCAGTTAGAGTGGACAACTGCACGTGCAGCAAATATCAGTGAGGGTAATTCTATTTAACAAATCCATGAGGAAAGGCAAAAATTTAGGGTTCCATGACAAAAGGCAAAAATTTAAGGTGATACATTAAATTTTTCAGTGACTGTTACAAAATATAGTGCACCTGGGACCGAAACTGTTCTCTCTTAAGTGCTCCCATAAGCAACGATAATTCACCGTGTTCTGGCTTTCTTGTGTTGTATTACTTTTTTGCGAGGATTTTCATGTACGGTTAGAAAATATTCTGTGAGAAGAATTGCTTCTAATTAGTAGAGTAAAGCTTAACTGGGTGAGGTTAGGTCAGGGATATACCGGAAAAATAGACAGTCAGTGAAGAACGTCTACTGCCAGGGAGAAGCAATAATAATGCTAATAATCATTTATTACGACGTTATAAGGCAATCGTGAGAGAAATGAACAATGGAACACAAACCTGAGGAAAGAGAAACGATAACTGACACTATCGCTTTAAGGATAAAAGTAGTTAGACAAAGTTGTGACGTAGATGAACTCATGAGGTTGTCATTAGAAATTAAGGACGTTTTTCGAGGCCAATCGCTTGAGGGAAACACATTTGGCTGAGTAGTGGCTTAGCCCAGTTCTTAAGAAAGTAAATGTCGATCCACATCTTACTGCAAATAAGTGGGCTCAAGCACTAGTTCTAGGCCTACCGGCCTACCGTAGCTTAATATTACCTCTTGAAAGTGCTTGCTGTCTCTCTAGACCTACCCCATCTGTATGATGCCACGCGGGACTGATGACGAACTTGTGCACAAATTATTTTTATAATCTTATATACAAACAAAAAATAATATAAACGAAATGAACTCACAAGCGGTAACACTTGTGGGGAGAAGAGAGGGCACTTGTGCTGAGCAGAAGGTCGTAAAGGGAGAAGTGAGAGGTGAAGACGTGAAGAGGCGAAGTGATCCATTCTCCCGGCACCGGCTTTTATACAGAGGAATTCTGATGGCGACCGAGTTAGCCGCGAGCCGCAGCTCTCTTGCCAAAACATAACTTCACAATAGTAAAGCACTTAGTAAATGAATAGCAAACAACACACACAAATAGCACATAAATGTGAAAGAGTTAAATTCTTGAGTGAATTACAACACTAAACCTAAACAATACGATAGATCAAGTCGACTTTGTCGACACCTCTTCTCTGGTTACAGACGATACCGCTTTATGGAAACCTGTACCGTTCAAATCACACAGTTTTTTCACAGCTTTGTTTTAAATAACATGCAGACATCACTCAATTTTCCACGACTTCCTAAGGTACGAATTCCAAGAAATTTGTTCTTAACTCCAGATCTAGGAATACAAGAATAAAAAAATCCGCCGTATTCAATCATATGTTTTCTAGTAAATTTATTTTGAATCTTTCCGATCGCTTCTATATCCTTTTTCTTCAAAGGAAAGAAGACTGTAGTACCACATTCTAAAATTGTTATAACGTTGGTTTTGTACACCTTGAGCCGTATGTCCTTGTTCTTCGTGATCAAACTCTTGAAAATTTGGTATGGAGGTGCATGCGCCCTCCTGCCAATATTTTTGTAATGCCCGGAAAAATCCAACTTGTTGTTGCACGGAAACCCTAAGCAAATGTCACTGTCAACTACGAAGATATGTTTAACCACGATGGGTTATTTGAGTTACCCAGTTTCGTATGCCCAGTGATTCCTGTAGGGATATAACCGAGAGCTTTCGACTCACCGAGACGTGGTCCTGGACGTTCGGTGAGTTTAGACAACTGTATGAAAGACAATGACAATTGCTCGAAAGCCAACAGCGTCTTCTTTCGTCACTGTCGCGTGCCGAAGTAGCCCTTTGAGGTCTACAATACCGCTCCTAACTCGTGAACAATCGACGCTTTGAGACAGATTTTTTCGTCGCAAACCGTCGCAGTGCCATAACTTCGTTCAAATTTAGTTATATGAAAATTAAGTTGCACCATTAGATTCACCACCCTCCTACCAATCCAACTACCTGCTTGGACTGAACAATTGCAAACTGTCCTAGTTGTGGAGCTCGTCCTCCCAAACGTCCGCTAATTGATTTACGACCTCTCGAAAAGCGCCATTGGCGTCTTCCTTGACCACTCCACTAGCCAGCTTCGTCGAAATCCGGGATTCACTATTTTTCTCAAAAAATCTGAATTCAGCTTGTTGTAGCTGTTGCTGCAACATTAAACACTATCAGATTTGGTTAATTTTGATCCCGTCGCAAGTTTAATCCAAATACGCTGAAGGTCCACTTACTCTCAAGAGCTAAAAAAACGGCCCCTTATAATTAACTCCAAGTACGCAGTTTTCTTCAGCTGTAATGGATTTTCCACATATTTAATTGGTTGCAAGATGTGTATTAGAGCAGTGACGGAGCTCGATCCTTCTTTACTGGACGGCATCGTTGGTCAGCATTCGAGAACTGGCAGGTGATGAAGCAGTCTCCATCCGAAGTGGTCATTTTAGGCCTTAACTGGGACCCAGTTTTGCGAATTTCCCTCCTTTTCTTCGGTTTAGTCTCCAGGTTTGCCCTGAATGAGAAAACGGTTTGGCTGGTGATTTTTGCCACCGTAGCAGCTTTCCGACGATATAACACTACTCGAAGTTTGCAAGAAAGCCAGAAAAAGCTCCGTAGAAAGTGCTTGCGCTGTGCTGCACACGTCACTCTGAAACTGCTCTCGCTGCTGACGTTCTAGTTGCCATCAAGAAATTCTTCATCCCTCCTTAATAGACATTGCA
This sequence comes from Heligmosomoides polygyrus bakeri, assembly GCA_947359475.1. Classification (NCBI taxonomy): domain Eukaryota; kingdom Metazoa; phylum Nematoda; class Chromadorea; order Rhabditida; family Heligmosomidae; genus Heligmosomoides; species Heligmosomoides polygyrus. The sequence continues at coordinate 83,428,220 of OX375869.1, read as the reverse complement.
GTTTATTATGTCTTAATGACTGTCTTTAAAAAGACAAATGACGGTTGTTGTGCCTGAGGTAGCGGTTCCACGCTTTCGCAGCGGCAGCTGCTATAAAGGTGATCTACAACTGCTAAGACCCCTTGGGTTCCTCCAGGGAATGACCTGGATACGTGACCGTTTTCGGGAACAAAAATATAGAAATATGATAGGTATATCGTTGACTAATATTATTACTATTTAATTATATTAAATGAGATTGGCTTATCACTCTTATTCTCATTTTTACGACCATTCATTGTGCGGGCTTCTAGTGTTAGGGCTTCTAATGGCAACACAGTGCTGAAAAATACGAAATTGCAGTGCATAATGATGTTTTCACTTTGTTGATCAGCGGTGTCGACTAAAATTGTGCAGGATTGCTTTGTTTCGTTTTTACCCTATTTTTTAGGAGCACATTTAAGATGCAGTTATAAATAATTAATTAAATATAATAGGCGACGCAGTTGTTATGTGCTTTCTATAAGGGGTTGTTATTCAATACCAGTGCTGGAGCCACGAAAGTCCTATCCAAACGACGTACTCCCGAGTCAACTAAAGCTGATTTGTTGCGGCCTCAGCTTTGCTAGAGTAACGTTCGTCCCACCACCGCTATTTGCCGTCTACTTAGTCTTAGTTGTATAGGTCACAAATTGCTGCAGTAAGGATACCTTGTTACGACCAAACCTCTCGCTTCAGAAGTCAGTCAAACCTGTACCGTCTGCTTACTGAATAGGATGTTGCGCCACGACATGCGGTGAACGAAAAAACGATTTTCACAGGATGATCCAAATAGTTTACAAGGTGGATGTGCACAGGTATAAGCTATGGTGGGTGGGTATAGCATAGGTATAGCGATGTACATAGGTATAAGCTGAATTTTGGTTCTGGAAGTGGAATGCGCTGCGCATTCGAAAAATTTGCTATTACCTTAGTGTTCTTAGGGTCTAGCAAAATGTAGAAGCATCAAGATAAAATAAAGATAAAAGATACAGGTGTCGTAGTTACCAGACCTCTTCTAGATTGCGCCAAGCGTTCTACTTGTACTGGATATCGTGGGAGCAATTTAAACGCGTATTTGGCCATTACAATGACCTACGTACCAACACCAGAGAAGAGGAGGCCAGTTCACCTACTCCGTAGGAATGGAATTCCTTGCTGCGCGAGAGGCACTAAAGGGTGTCCCAAAAAATGTAAGCACTGTTTGAAAGGTGATAACTTTGCTCACGGTAAAGGTACTGAAGAAGATAAAGTCCCATGTGAAAGCATACGAAAATAGAAATTTTCTGACATATGAGCGATATGGATTGCGCCATGCACTCGTCTAAATTCTTGCATTTTGCACTCGATTGATTGTGTTTTACTTAAATACTTGTTGTAATTTCTCCTTAAATGGGCCGTGTTGATTAATTTGTGCTCCTTTTAAAGTTTCAAACTTAAAAACACACTATGTCTTGAAAAATGCAGGGTGTTTTAAAAAAATGCAGGTTCTATTTGAAAGGTTCTAACATTGCTGCTAATAAAGCTTTTGGAGCTGTTCGAGACTCATATGAAAGCACAGGATAGCAAGAATTCTGTGACGTTCAAATGGTCAAGATCGCACCATGCACTCGTCCGAAACCTTACATCTTAGACTCGATTGTTTATGCATGCGCTGAATGAATGTCTTACAGTCTTGCTACTACTTGGCCACATCAACCTGTGCTATGCTTCTTTTAATGTTTAGAACTTGACAATCACGTGTAAGACAAGTGACATGTGAGTTTATTGGTTGCACAATTTATCGATCTGGCTATTACTCTAATAACGCTCTCTACATATCTGAGCCTATAACAAGAGTCATGCCTAGCTCTAGGTTTCCTTCGAGGAGAAGAAGTCTATCCTGAAGTGCTATTGGAAGTTCGGAAACATCATCGAAGTGCGGACGCGATTCAGCGACTCATTCTCCAAGGCACCACCCACTCATGAACAATCAATCGAGTCTGAATTGCAAGGTTTCGGGATGGGCATAGAGCAATCTTGACCATTTGCATGCCACAGAAATCTCGTTATCCTGTGCCTTCATATGAGTCTCAAACGTCTTCCAAAGCTTCGCTAGCAACAATGTTAGAACCTTTCAAATAGAATCTGCATTTTTTGCAAGGCGTAATGTGCTTTTATGTTTTTGTTTTTGCCAAGTCTTAAAAAACACCAGTCCCTTTAAGGAGGAATTACTTCAAACAGTGCTTACATTTTGGGACACCCTGTATTAAGGTACTGAGAAGAACATTGGTTCATCCCCGTAGCGTTCGTCTATTTTTCTCAGTAAACTGATTCAGAGCATTGTTGTCCTTCGAACGAACTCTTTTCTTGTAAAAATGTAAAGCCGTGGGTTCATTTCTTCCAGCTCCATACAAGATGTGCTTAAAAAATGCTTGTACCGTCTAAAAGGATTTTCACAAATAATTATCCTTTCAGCTAAAATAAAGCTTTACAACTTTTCAGAGAAAAAAGCACAATATGCTAAAAAAACATGCTGCTTTGTATGCTTCAAAACAAAATCGAATTTATTATTTTACTTGAAAAATAAAATTTTTGTAAAATTTCAAACAATGTCCTATTAGTGCAGGTGAATTTAGAAATTTCAAAGAAAGAAGTACTAAAAGTACTAAATTTTTTAAACAAAAATTGTTCTAACAGTGTTGGAGAGTCCGTTATTTAATCTGAAAGACGCTCTTTTTGATTTCTTAGATGTTCGGTTTTATTCAAAAGGCGTTGAGCTCACATAGAAGAGTGTCCAACTTTGTTTGAAAAGTTTCCAATTTGATCTAAAAAGTGTGTAATTTGCTTCAAAATTGTTAATATAAATATAAAAAATAATATAAATATAAAGGGAGGCAAAAGCGATGAATATGAGAGCTCGAAAGTGAATCTTGATTTTGAGGAGACGAACTATATTTGCAACAACAAATAGCGACTGTTTACAGAATTTACATTGGGTTAGGGCAACTAAAACACAAACAATTCAAGAGCAAAGGCGGAACATGAAACAGTTCTTAGAAGACTGATCGGCGTTGGTTTTATTGCTAGTAGGACACTGCCACTGGGTATCGCACTCAAGCGCGAGCCGAACAAGGGTCATCGGCGGCGCGCTGTCACCGAGCGCTGAGCTCAGGCCGAGTCCAGGTCTCGGTCTCATAGTCGACAGGGTGCAGATAGGGTATAATTTCGACCATCTCGCATCTGAGCCATGTTATATCGTCGGAAAGCTGCTAGGGTGACAAAATTCACCAGCCAGACCGTTTTCTCATTCAGCGCAAACCTGGAGACTAAAACGAAGAAATGGAGGGAAATTCGCAAAACTGGATCCCAGTTAAGGCCATAAAATGACCACTTCGGATGGAGACTGCTTCATCACCTACCAGTTCTCGAATGCTGACCAACGATGCCGTCCAGTAAAGAAGGATCGAGCTCCGTCACTGCTCTAATACACATCTTGCAACCAATTAAATGTGTGGAAAATCCATTACAGCTGAAGAAAACTGCGTACTTGGAGTTAATTATAAGGGGCCGTTTTTTAGCTCTTAAACCTCTTTTGGCAGAGTTTAAAGGAGGTTTTCCCAGCTGGCTTAACATAAATAAATGTTTCCACGGAAGAGTATATTCGGTGCGGAATAGCGGCCTGAAAGTGGACCTTCAAGGTATTTGGATTAAACTTGCGACGGGATCAAAATTAACCAAATCTGCTAGTGTTTAATGTTGCAGCAACAGCTACAACAAGCTGAATTCAGATTTTTTGAGAAAAATAGTGAATCCCGGATTTCGACGAAGCTGGCTAGTGGAGTGGTCAAGGAAGACGCCAATGGCGCTTTTCGAGAGGTCGTAAATCAATTAGCGGACGTTTGGGAGGACGAGCTCCACAAACTCAAGAGTTTGCAACTGTGCAGTCCAAGCAGGTAGTTGGATTGGTAGGTAGATGGTGAATCTAATGGTGCAATTTAATTTTCATATGACTACATTTGAACGAAGTTATGGCACTGCAACGGTTTGCGACGGAAAAATCTGTCGCAAAGCGTCGATTGTTCACGAATTAGGAGCGGTATTGTATGTTATATTTCGGCGACGCGTCGCCGACGCTGCGACCCGTCACCGACAGCTCGGCGACGTCGTCGGTACCATCGGAGACGCCTTCGACAAGAGTCTGGGACAGCGGTGCAAAGGGTGCCTTGTAGCATCGGAGCGCGCCGTAACGATGCCGCCGTAACGAGTCGTGGAAGAACTCTCCGGCGGGATCTGAGCCAACCTGCACCAACATGAACCTGAGCTGCGACAAGGCCTGTGCAAAGCCGAATTGCCAATGTGATCCAGGTTTCTTCCGTCACCGTTCTGGAACGTGCGTACGCAGCTAGAATGTCGTTAGACCACTCCAATGGCGGTTCTCATTCAGAGGAACGATGAGCTGGTGGAGCTGCGGCTGGCATTGGCAGCTACCATTAGTCATAGCTTAACCAGCCTCTTAACCGTCAGTAAGTAGAGAATGCAGTGCGTTTGTAGAAGACGTAAAAGCGGAAATGGCAAACCATCCGCACTCTATATTTTGCAACGTTAGGGAATCGTCAGCCGATATTGTTTTCTTGTAATGCAGTTTGTAGATCGGCCATCATACCATGTACTTGATTCCCAGCTAGAGAAGGTAACCCTGAGCAGCAAATAGTTCCAATCGAAACGTGAAGCACTTCTTCCTGTAACTGTGCGATTGTGATGAACGAACGGATAGACAGGACGACAGACGGCGCGGACAGATAGACAGACAGACAGACAAACCTAATAATTTTTATGTATTGCAGGACAAAAATCGATAAATATCGTCAGACGTTCGATATTTTATACATGTTATTTATTTATTTATTTATGAATACGTCAAAGGACGCGCTACATAAGGAAAAAACAGAAAGAACAGCAGAAAGCAGACGAACGATCACAGCTAATCTTGGCGGATTTTCCATGGAAACAAGCGTCGTCCACCTATCAGTAGGTAAAACACTGACAACAAGAACTCCATAAAAAAATGAGAAAAAAGGGGAGGTGCTTAGTGCGGAAGAAAGGGTAGGAAGGAAAAAAAGCGTCTGATTTTTAAAGACCTGAGCGGAGTTTAAGGCCTCCGTTAGAATACATAGGCAGCCGGTTTAAATAAATTAGATAAACCAGCCGTTGACGGGCAGCGGGTATATCGGCGAGGGCCAACGAAGAGCATGTCCCCAGGCAGTCCTATAAAGTAGGCTTTCAATAGTATGTGAACAATTCCAAGCGGACCATAGTATATATTGGAACATGACACCTGTGGCCCTATGGAACGCCTTACGCAAGCTATCCAGCACGTAAGTTCAAAATAGCTCGTAAGCCTAGAAGATTCAGCAACGCCAGGATAGATAGCTGCCATAGGAGGCGTAATCGAATTAATAACAGGATGTTTCAACTCCGTAAAAAAAACTAAAATACTAGATTAACAGGCCTTCAGCACTAAGCACCCTGAGAATAACTGGGCTAATCTGATGGTGAGTATAGCAGTCCTAAATTATCTTAACAAAAAAGGGAGACTGTCTGGTCACACTTGAATCCATGGAAAATTTACAGATCTTCCAATGATGATAGTATTCAAACTTTCAAGAACTTTAGCGGTGAGTATGTAAAAACGCTAACGCAACGAAGAAACAAAAACAAGGAAGAAAAGAATAATGCATACATCATTAGCAACTAAAACGTTCTCCTCTATGGAACACTCGGAACCTACGAAGACTCAGAAAGCATCGAAAAAGAAAAAAACTATAGGAATAGGCTCGAGCAATCATTGTTTTTACGACCTACATCCCCGCAATCCATGGCGAGGACGTTTTACTGGAGAAACTAAAAATTTGGGGTGATATGCAACGTCAAGGTGAGTGGAATAGTAGTCTGTTAAGATCGAGCTTATTAAGTTGCTTCTTAAAGGCGCAGCCACTAGTTGCTCCAAAGAGAGTCGCCGGAAGTAGTTGGAACCATCTTGTACACCTGATAAACACATTATTAAACATTACATTATACTTTTTGTTGTGAATCTTTGAGTGGAAGATATTAAACCCACCTCTTCTCACACTACACGGTTTGAAGGTCCAGTACTTACTTGGAAGTATTTTAAACTCTCTCCGAAGAACACGAAAACAGAATGTGAAGTCCAAAACTGCACGCCTCTCCTCCAATGTCTTTAAGCCAAATTTGCTCAATCTTTGAGGATAGCTAGGCATATCTTGTCTACTACCATTAGGAGTAAGACGATACCACAACAGACGGGTAAAGACTTGTTGTACCCTTTCAATTTTTAGAATTTCTTTTCTTAGGTGTGGGCTCCAAACGGGAGAACAGTATTCCAGGTGAGGTCTTACGTACAACTTGTAGAGCCGCAATAGTATGACCTCATCTGAACATTTTATGCTTCGAAGGATAGAAAACATGACAGAATATGCTTTCTTGACAATGTGATCTATGTGATCTGAAAATCGAAGACTAGACTTGAAGGTAACTCCAAAATCTTTAAATGAGCTACACACCTTCAAACTAGTGCCATTGACAATGTACCTTGGTGTGTCAGAACTACCAATGTGCATAACAGCGGACTTGTTAAGGTTGAACGGAATACCCCAATTCGAAGCCCAGTTGCACACGTTTTCAATGGAGGCTTGAAGTGCTGAACGCGCTTCCATGCATTTATATCGTTCGTAGACACAGTAGAGCTTTATGTCGTCAGCTTACGTTTGTATTTTGACAGCCGTCGTCGTTCGAAGCTCACGTGGTAAGTCAGAAGAGTAAGTCAAAAATAAGAGAGGGGATAAAACTCCTCCTTGAGGTACCCCACTATTACAGGGGTATCTCAAGGAGAAGCTCAACCTGACCCTGACAGTCATGCCCCTATTGGACAAATAAGACTTCACCCAGCTTAGAAGATTACCTTGTATCCCTAATGATTCTAACTTAGCGATCAGCAACCGATGACAGACTTTGTCGAAAGCTTTGGACAAATCTATGTAGATTACATCAACAAGCCTTCCAGAATTAATTGCTCGACTAAAATCGTAAAGCGTGTCTGCTAAGTTTGTTAATGTGGAAGCACCTGGAAGAAATCCATGCTGTTCAGCGGGGATAGCATGGAATCTAGTAAACCATGCCAAAAGCTTATCATAGATTATCTTTTCCATCACCTTCACTGGAGTTGGTGTAATGCTAATTGGCCGAAAGCTGTGAATAGAGTTGGCACCGGTTGTTTTAGGAATGGCTGTCACAATAGCCTCTTTCCACATCTGCGGTACCTCCCCCAACATCATGGAGAGGTTAAACAGATGCGCAAGAGGCTTCGACAGGGAAAGATAGCATTTCCTATAAATGATTTGTGGAGTACCATCATACGGCTCGGAAAGAGAAGGCCTCAATTGCTTAAGTATGGCGGAGATATTGTCCGGGTGGAAGTAAATGTCGCCACATCTGTGTTGGATGGAATGACAGTCGACAGATTGAAGATTTGTGGATTGGTCTCCACAGGAAAACACACTGGCAAAATACTCGGCAAGACCTGTAGCTTTATCCTGATCAGTGAAAAATCTCGCACCATCTTCATTTGTTAGCGTCGGTAATGAAGTCTTAGGAGCAATTTTGTGTCGCAAGTATTGGTACAATCGTTTTTTGGAACTAAGTCGACGCTCATAGTAGGCGAGAAATTTCCTTAAATGGTAATTCAGTCTAGTGCACACATCCTTATAAGTCTTGCTATCTAACGGCATACTTAGCTCTTTAAACAGGCGCTGTTTTTGCCGAAAGAGGTTCGAAATGTGGGGAGGGTATTTAAAGGTGCGAGACCCGCGCTCCTTTAAAGGAACGAAAACTGCAAAGGCATCATAAAGTGTTTTGCAGTATCTCTGACAGACATCGTCAATTGAAGTGTATCTATCAAACAAAGCAAGCCAGTCAATCTCAGAGAAATAGCTGTTCAACGCGGGATAATTCACGTGCAGAAAGTCAGGTAAGGGTGGTGCTTGAAAAGTCTCAAAGCTTTCAGTAAATTCAAAGAAAACGATGCTGTGATCAGAGCACCCTAATGGCGGGAGGGTATGGACGTTGCTAATTGTCAGAGATGTGGCAAGGACAAGGTCGAGGGTGGTGGTTCCGTGTGTGGGTTCACGGACGTGCTGTTGAAACCCTACATCCTTGAAAAAACTAAGATATGTAGAGCTGTTAGAGTTTTCGGCGCGAGAATTATCCCAGTTGATCTGCAGGTTAAAATCTCCTAACACAATCATGGCAGACTGGTTTGAGGCGAGTTCACGGAGAACCTCTAATAATGCCTCAACATCAGCTTTCGACGAACAAGGCTGGCGGTAAACGTTTATCAGTCTGATATACGAAGCTTGGCTAGGAGAGAAGAGGTCCAGGCAAAGCACATCCGCCTTCCCAGGATTACGGGAAACACACGGTGCCATGTTATGATTTCCCTTATACACGCAACAGACTCCTCCTCCAGCACGACCTTTGCGATCAACACGGGAAGTCATGTACGGTAGACCACCCACAATTTCGGAGTCCAGTACTTTATCGGATAGCCAGGTTTCAGTTATGAATACAAGGTCTGGATTTTCATTTGCAAGTAGGGCTTGAAACAGCTCGATTTTATTGACTAAGCTTCGGGCATTTACTAAGTAGCATCTCATGCTCGTACCGTGTGGACCTAAATGTTTCCCGGCTTCCTAGGAAGTTCAGATATGTGTCTGACCTCTCCCCTATACACGACCCACTCGCGGCTTGGTCTGCCCTTGTTTAGTTCGCGCGCCTGCTGTCGTAGCTCGTAATCGCGTTTTCTCTCCTCAGGCGTCATACTCCTTCGTATGAACAACTGGGAGAAGCCGCGGCTACGAAGCAGGCGCGCGTTAGCGAGGACGCGGCGCCAGTGGGAGGTAGAAGGCAAGACGACCTTCACCAAACGTGGCCGTTTAGCATCGGGCCTTCCCATCCTATAGATTTCGCACGGGCGACACTCGACGTTTAGCACGTCAAGCACTTTGGAGACCTCATTCTCAAGATTCTTCTGTCTTTCGGACGGCGGCAGTCCTCAAGTCCGCTAATTACAATACTTCGCGAGCGCTTGTCGTTCTCCAGAACCTCTGAAAAATCCTTAGTAATCTTCTGAGCTGCCGCGATGAGGATGCGCTCAATGGTCGGATCCTTATTCATTTCAATCGCAAGACGAACAAGCTCAGCAACCGTTTTCCCGGTATATTGATCCTCTCCAATAGGTCCAGATCCAGATTGTCCTGCTTCTATCGCAGAGTTCTGAGTGGAACTCCTTGTTACCTTCTTGACGTGGCGGTCTGGGTTTTGGGAGCCATGCAAAAAGTTTGATCTACCTAAGCGATAAAAAATTGATTAACGTGAAATATCGATAGCGCCGACAGAACTAATTACTTCACAACGATGTTAGTGATCCCAAACAAGAAGCTATTAGGACAAACTAGGAACCAAAGAAGAAGCAATGGATGGCGAAAGGAAAAGGAAGGTTGAAACTCTAAAGAAACGGCAGTCAAGAAAACTAACAGAGCAGACGCCAAAAAACACGACCGTTCCCGAGCAGTGCAGAGTTGCCTCCTCTGAGTTATGAAAATATCCATTGGCCATCATGTTTTCTTGATTTCCACCTTAAGAAACTAATCCTGAACAGAACCATCAAAAATACCTGTTAGAATGGGATACCGTTCGAAGACCTTACTCCGGCAACCGGATGGTTATAACGGACGGATGAAAAGACAGATAACCTATTTGGTTGTAACGAATTAAATGGCACTGGCTCGCGCCATTTTTTGGCGCGCCTTTACGCGTTTGATCAAGAACAAACCGTAACACGTGGCATATCATTTAGAAGCGCAAACTTTGCTCTACCGGAGGGTACCAAATGTTCTATGTAAAAGTGGGAAAACTTTAGAGTTTTATTGACTTTTTTGCAGATGGACAAAAGGGTAATCCGAGGCATTTACTTGTATGAATTCAAGCTGGGCACTACAGCTAAGGAGGCGGACGAGAACATCAACGCCGCATTCGGCCAAGGATGTTCCACAATTCGGACGGCGTATCGTTGGTATCAGAAGTTCCGGAATGGAGATGAGAGCTTGGAAGGACATGAAGGTCGTGGGAGGCATAGTGATGTTGATGAGCACAAGCTGAGAGATGTGGTAGAGGAGGATCCACACAAAGGTACCAGGGAGATAGCGAAGGTTCTTGGCGTCAGTCACAACACAGCTGCCCGGCATCTGAAGGAAATTGGAAAGACCAAAAAGCTGGAAAGATTGGTGCCTCACGAGCTGTCTGAGGAGCAAAGAAACCGACGATATGAGATCTCGTCCGCACTGCTTCTGCGGAACGAAACGGACCCATTCCTTGATCGCATCGTAACCTATGACGAGAAATGGATAACGTACGACAACAGGCGACGATCGGCACAGTGGGTGGACAGCGACGAGAGCCCCAAGGTTTTTGCGAAGCCGGAATTGCACCAAAAGAAAGTAATGGTGACAGTATGGTGGTGTTCGCTGGGAATTATTCACCACAGCTTCCTCCCTCCCGGTGAATCCATCACGGCAGAGAAGTACTGCATTGAAATTGAAGAAATGATGGAAAAGTTGAAGGATATCCGGCCGGCCTTGGTAAACCGAAGGCGAGTTCTCCTTCTGCACGACAATGCTCGCCCCCATGTAGCACGAATGACGTTGCAGAAATTGAATGAGCTGAGCATTGAAACTCTACCACATCCTCCGTTTTCTTCCGACCTCTCCCCAACAGACTACCACTTCTTCAAGCACCTTGGCGACTTCTTGGTAGGGAAAATATTCAAATACCAACAGGATGCCGAAAGTGCCTTCGAAGATTTCGTCAATTCCAGAGCTTCCGATTTTTATGCTACTGGGATAAAAAAAGCTTGTGTTACGTTGGCAAAGATGTGTAGAATCAGAAGGTTTTCATTTTGATTAATAAACTTGCCTACAAGCCGAGATATTAACTGTTTAAATTTACAGTGGTTCAGTGCCATTTATTTCGTTACAACCTAATATTAGCTTTTATATGTTGTAGGATAGGATAATCAACCACAGCACTACTGGCCAAGATCACAGCACCTTCATTAGCGTACGGCTTGGTGATGAACCAGCTGACACCGTCCTCTTGAAGGAGAATGCTGTCAGCAGCAGAAATAATCAACCACAGCATTACTGGCCAAGATCACAGCACCTTCATTAGCGTACGGCTTGGTGATGAACCAGCTGACACCGTCCTCTTGAAGGAGAATGCTGTCAGCAGCAGAAAGGGAGCAGTACCTGCAGGATAGAGCGTGAACATCTGACACAACACCGGGTGCAATGACACCCAGAGCTCACTGGACTCCTCATCCATGTGAATTTCAGTTGGGGACGATAGCAACGAGATCTGCGTGCGGAAGGTGATCAAGAAGTCCTTCTCCAGTTTGTAGACACGGATGTGCAAAAAATTGACGGCAGATCACACTCACTCGAAGAAGGTGAACGCGATGTCTATGTACCTCGTTTAGCCGACGAAGATGTACCGTCGCGTCGGTCGATCGCCAAACCAGATGGGGAAGAGAAGCCTGATTCGAAAGAAAAACGAAAAGAAGAATAAGTGACCTATTCGCCACTGTAGAAGGTGTAGATGAGAATTTAGGCTAGCGGTTGCTGATACAGTACCGTCGGTAAATGTTCGCCAAAACGCTGCCGGCGGCGGATTAATCCGTCGTTTCCGCCGCTTTGCCATAACTCTCTTCAAGGTCGGTTATATTCAATGAGTGGCACATTGTTGGAATCAGAGCAACATAATCTACCCAATGGCGTAAAAATCATAACAAGGTTTCAAAATTTTAGAGTTCGAGATGACCTAGATTAGTTGAGCCCGTAGTTGTCCTGACCTGATCCACATTCACCCCTGAGTCTCCCCTAATTGTGCCACCTGGCAAGGATCGACCTGCCCAGTGGAACTTTAAAAATTTTAAACGCTGTCGAAAATTGTCTCATGACGGCGATCTATTTGATATCAAATTTGCCTTGTTTGGCCCATGTACATCATTCCATGCGACACATGTGAAACACATTTTCGACAGCGTTTAAAATTTTTAAAATTCCACTGGGCAAGTCGATCCTTGCCAGGGGCACAATTAGGGGAGACTCAGGGGCGAATGTGGATCAGGTCAGGACAATTACGGGCTCATCTTGAACTCTAAAATTCAGAAACTTTGTTAAGATTTTTACGCCATTGGGTAGATCATGTTGTTGTGAGCCGAGTTAGCCTAGTGGTTAGCAGTGTAGTTTCATGCACAAACGATCACAGATTCGATTCCCGACTCCGGCACGCCATGCCCTGCAAAAAAATTGCAAAAATGGCAACGGTTCCAGAGTCAGGCCCAGGTTGACAGGCCGGCTGATGGAGAAACCTCGTCACAAAACCATGATCACAAGTCGCAATAGAATCAGTGTAAAGGCTAGAACGTCACCCGGAAGTGGCGCACAGAACCCCCGCCCGAGTTCTGTGGTCAGTATGCGAGGGCTACCAAGGGTCGAACGACCTCGGCTAAAGAAGCTAGTTTGAATGGGGACTCTGAATGTGGGAACGCTGACCGGAAGATCAAGGGAAGTGACTGACCTGATGAAGCGCAGAAGGATACAAGTCCTGTGTCTGCAGGAAACGCGATGGGAAGGGGCGAAAGCAAGGGAGATCGGAGAAGGGGTCAAGCTGTACTACAACGGAGAGGATACCAAGATGAACGGGGTGGGGATAGCTGTCGCAGAGTCCCTCAAGGATTCAGTAGCTGCTGTCAAAAGAATAAACGACCGCATCATGTCACTGCGGCTGGACACGAAGGAGGGTTACTGGACCATCATGTCTGTCTACGCTCCGCAGATCGGATGCTCCGAGCACGACAAGGATGACTTCTACCTCTTGCTTGAAGAAGCCATAAGGTCCGTACCAGAAGGCGATTACCTCTCCATAGCGGGGACATGAACGGGCATGTGGGGAGTGGCAGAGGAGGAGTGGAAAGGGTTCGTGGAGGAAAAGGGATCGGCCTGATAAACCCGGATGGAGAACGAATTCTGGATCTGGCCATCGCCCACGACTTGGCTGTCTGTAGCACCTTCTTCACGAAGAGGGAGAGCCAGAAGGTGACCTATGCTAGCGGAGGAAGAAGGGCGGAAGTCGACCACATCCTGGTTCGAAGGGCTGCCCTGAAAACAGTCCGGGATGTGAAGGTCATTCCGGGAGAAGACGTGGCATCACAGCATAGACCCTTGGTAGCCGACCTTAGCATACCTCTACCCACCAGGCCCAAAGTGAGGACGAAACCCAGGATCCGATGGTGGAGACTGCGGGGTTCAGAGCGGATCGAGCTACGAAGGGCAGTGCTCGAAGCAGGCCTTCCAGATCCAGCTGGTCCCGTGAGTGAGACCTGGAGGAGGGTAGCCCAACCATCCTGAGATATGCCAAGGAAACCCTGGGAGAAACAAAGGGAGGAACCAGAAGGGATAAATCGGCATGGTTCTGGAACGAAGAGGTGCAGGCTGCGGTGAAGAGGAAGAAGGAGGCCTACAAGCTGTGGCAGAAGACGAGGGCACCCGAGCATCTCACAGCCTACAGGAAGCTGAAGAGGCTGGCAAAAACAGCTGTAGCAAAGGCAAAGAACGCGAAAATGGATGCCCGGTACGAGAAACTAGGCGGGCCAAAGGGAGAGAAGTTCGCCACCCGCCTGGCCAAGGCTCGACATAGAGCTAGCCTCGACATTCGAGTAGTAAAGACTGTGAAGAATGCTGACGGTAGGGTGTTACGGAAGCCGGTCGAGGTCAGAGAGAGATGGGAGGAGTACTTCAAGGAACTCCTGAACGAGGAACTCCCTCGTCGGGAGGCCAAGGAAGAACAACCAACGGAAGGACCCATCCCACCCTGGACGTAAGAAGAGGCTCGCAAGGCCATAGGGAAGATGAAACTCGGAAAGGCAGCAGGGCCTGACGGTGTGCCAGTAGAGGCTTGGAAGGTGCTCGGGGACCTCGGAATCAACTGGCTGACACAGTTCCTCAACAGAATCACGAAAGAAGGTAAGATGCCGGATGACTGGAGGAACAGCACCATAGTCCCCATCTTCAAGCAGAAGGGAGACGCTTCCGAATGCTCCAACTACCGAGGGATCAAACTGATCTCACACACGATGAAGATCTACGAACGACTGGTCCACTCAAGGCTGAGGGAGATGGTACCCATCTCCCAGGTGCAGTGGGGCTTCATGCCTGAGAGATCCACCACAGACGCCATCTTCATCGCTCGTCAGGTGATGGAGGAATATCGGGAGAAACGAAAACCCTGCTACCTGGCATTCCTGGACCTGGAGAAGGCCTACGACAGGCTAGCTCGGGCCGTAATCTGGAATGCCCTTCGAGGGAGGGGTGTCCCGGAACGTCTGATCACGGTCATAAGGGACATGTACGAGGGCTCGAAAGCGGCGATACGAACTCCACACGGGGTGACTAGGAAAGTGGACATCACAGTGGGGGTACACCAAGGGGTGGCTCTGAGCCCGTTCCTCTTCCTGCTGACGCTTGACTCTATAGTGAACCACCTTCAGGAAGACCCTCTCAGGACGATCCTCTACGCGGACGACATCGCCCTAGTAGCCGACAAGGAGGAGGAGCTGGAGGAGAAGTTGCAGCTGTGGCAGAGAGCCCTCGCAGACAGCGGCCTACGGCTGAACGTGAAAAAGACGAAGTTCATTAGCTCTGAGCAGTGCGCTGGATCGATCCTAGACTGCCAAGGGGAAACGATCGAGAAGGTGGAAGAATTCCGGTACCTCGGAAGTGACCTATCCGAGGAAGGACCAGGCGGTCAGGGGACGGATAAACGCAGCCTGGCTCAAGTGGAGGGAGTCCACAGGGATCCTCTGCAACCGTAGATGCTCCTGGACGCTCAAAGGCAAGCTCTATAGAACAGTTGTGAGACCTGCCCTCCTTTACGGCAGTGAGTGCTGGGCAAAGGGTAAGACGCAGGAGCGGCAACTGCACGCGGCGGAGATGAGGATGCTGAGGTGGGCATGTGGATGGACCCGTCGGGACAGGGTGCGAAACGAGGATGTTAGGGCAGTGATGAAGACAGCCCCGATCCAGCTGAAGATGAGAGAGCAGCGCCTTAGGTGGTATGGACACGTCCTCAGAAGACCAGAGGATCACCCCACAAGGCTGGCCCTAGATTTCGAGGCACACGGAAAGCGCCCGAGAGGAGCCCCAAGAAAAAGATGGAAGGACGTCATCAAGAGAGATCTCGCCGAAGTCGGCGCCACGGCAGATGACGCCCTTGATAGGATGAGGTGGCGACAGATCACAAGAACAGCGGAACCTGCGACTGCGCGGGACTAAACGCTCAGGAGAAGAAGAAGGGTAGATCATGTTGTTCTGATTCCAAAAATGTGCCTTTCATTGAATATAAGCGATTATGAAGAGAGTTATGGCAAAGCGGCGAAAACGGCGGATTAATCCGCCGCCGGCTGCGTTTTGGCGAACGTTTACCGACGGTACTGTATGGTTGGTGATAAGGAGGATTTAGATGGAGAAAGAAGATCAAAAATACCGCTATATTAACCCCTCCATCTTTGAACAAACTCATCTTCACCCGTTTACTTCACCCTATTCGTCTCTCTGACTGCCAGGATGCAGTAATGAACTCGTTATTCATAATACAGGAGATGATCATCTTCTATAATAACATGTCGTTTGCGGTTCTGTCTTTATGAGCATTAGCGGTACAAATACCAACTTTGATAGTCAAGAAACACTGCCTGCCGTGATACTAACGCTATTTGGTCCAGCTTTGAACTGGGATCGTCAACACCATCGCCTGATGGTCGCTTATTGTCAGAGCGTGATTGACCAATGATGGAAGGACAAAAGGAACGATCGAGCGGTAGGAAGATTAAGAAAAGCGTCGGTGTAATGCTTATATATTATTAGGAGATGGTAGCGTTTTGCCAAGGAAGAAAGAAGAAATGAAGAAAAAGGAGAAGCTAATAATAAGAAGATAAAAAAACCACCGTCTGTCTTGTGCCCACCTGATCAGCGGTCAGAATGGGTCATCCAAATTGTTCAAATAAGTCTGCTAGTATAGGAACGGAGAATTGACATTGACGCCGCCATATCATCCGAATTCAGATGAAGAGGCGGGAATGTTAGTGCAAACGTTCAAGCAAGTGCTGTGTAAGAACATGAGGAAAAAATGCGCAAATCAGACTGATTTGATTTGACAATACCGAGTGACACCTCATCCTTCGACTGGGAAATCGTCCTCTGGAATATTAATGAGAAGGCCATTGAGAACTACCCTGGACATTTTGAGCCTCGATACAGGTTTTCAAATACCGTTAAAAATGAAACAGTGTTCTGGTTTGGAGGCGCACCAAAGAATGTTCAAAGTTAGACCAGATGTTTACGGAATTATCAGCCTAGATGTGAGCAATGGATTTGTGGGATATGACAGAAGTGTTGAGATCCAAATGCGTACAATGTAGACCAAGCTACGGGAGCCGTAAGGCACATGCTGTCCAAGTGAAGCGGAAAGTATGGTTTCGCTAAGTTTTTCTTAGGCAAGACAGAGGGAGAAAAAGATGGCTAACCACTAGGGCAAATCATCAAGCGGTGCCAGCGTGCGAAACGAGAAAGAAAGAAGTTTAGGGGAAACAAACAGTGGCAACAACCGTGCTACGGAGGTCAGCTCGTAGAGGTAAGCATCTGGAAACCTACCGAATACAGGTCTGGTCAGGTGGGCAATTTAGGGGTAGGGATGCGTTATCACTCGAAAAGATAAGCACTGATGCGTTATCACTCGAGCGATAGGCATTGGAGTTATAAAAGTGTACGAGCCGGCAGAGTTGTCAATTATGAGTCTCCCGTCCTTACTGGAAACTGCAACAGGTGCTTGCTTCAAGGGTATCTGCTAAAGGGTATCCGCTAAAGTGTTCTTATCTTTTTGATCCAATAAATTCTGTTTCTATTTTCTGCCCCTGCTGATCTTTAAGAAGCCAAATTTCGCTGTAATCGTTTCTGTTGAACTTGTTTTGTATCACTTGTTAGCTCAATAAATGTTCTTGCTGAGCCTATTTTTTTATTACTTGTTGGCTCAATAAATCTTCCATGTACTATGTGCCACCATATACCACGATGGGAGCAGTGCCGACGACTGTAGCTCCAATGGTTTTACCAGGTACTGTTTAAGCGGAGCCGCGGACCACGAGAGGAAGAGAGAAGGAGTCGGAAAAGACCGTAAGTGAGATGTTTGTAATTCAAACCGCTAATTAGTAGAGCCTTTGTTACAAGGGCTGCAGTTGGAAGACGACAAACGGAGAGCCCTTCGTGCAGCGATGAAGCTCCATTTTCACCCACCTAAGCTGCTGCTAACCGAGATATTCGATCTCGTGTCGAAGATGCGAAGACCCGGACAGTCTCCATTGAATACTACTCGGAACTACACAAAGGCTTTGCATAGTTGTACTCGGTTTCGATTCTATAAAAATCCATCGTGATGCGATAGTTACCATGGTTTTTCTTGGCGGATATCTCTCTGCTGATGCTAAGAAGGAAGCGCTGATATAGGGAGAAGAACGGAAATCCAAAAAAAGCTTTAAAACGGGAACGAGGAAAGTGTGAAACGAAAGTGGTAGGCAGATTGGAGATGGATAAGATAAGAAAGATAGGAAGAAACTAGAAAAACAGAAACTTTCGCGTCAATAATCGACAAGGAAGCGACAGTGCTGAGCTGGAACGGTATCATTCGACAGCACATATCCCTTCATCTTTTGAGTTGGTTCCACAGATACTTATAATTTATATCAATATTTAGATCTGCTTTAATCGTTGAAAGTACGCAGGGGATCCCTTTCATCGGCAGTATCAATGTCAGGGAGAGCCATCACGCCAACAGAAGGCCGCGCTTGCCTGAAATGATAGATCTCACCATACAGCGCCTAATTGACTCCCAAGTGTGACACTGACTACGATTTCCTCGTAAGAGTATCTCATCGGCTTGATTCCACTTGCTCACTGACAGTGAGCCTGGCGGCGGTGTTTTAAGTAAACGCCTATACTTACCATCTCTATTCTGTCGGAGATGTAGGAAGGTTCCACACACCTGGTGGAAATTTTTTCTTTCAAGTGTATTCAGCCTTCTTCCTGTTTCAAGAAAATTGCCTTCCTTCCGGCAGAGCCTAGAATGCGCCCTTTCTGTTTTGAAGCATTCATAACCGAAGTGACTTAGTGCTCTACCAACTTCACACTTCTTTTTCCTTTTTTCCTTCCTTTTCCTATTTCAAAAAACACAGGAGAGAATAGGGGCTTGGTTTCCCCTATTCTCGCCTGTGTTTCGTAAAGTACTAGGTGCCTGTCCCTTCTGGTCGCCTTTCCTCCTTGTTACCTGTGCAACACCTATTTACTCTGGTCCTTCGTTAAGGCGTGGAGATTAGAACTCACCCTTTCGTACGTCTTGGCCTGCTACAAAGCATTCTTACAAACTCTTCTGGTGGTAGTGACTTTCCATCGCGGCTCAAAATTTGTTGGGGTCCACGTCTTCTATATAGGAATTGAATATTTTTTTTCAATCCCAAATAATGATTCTAAAGTTTCGTTTTCTATCTGCGCGTAGCTTCGCCCTCCTTCGTTGGAGAATGAGATGCATAAGTGATCACCTTCTCCATCTTCATAATAATGATAGAATACGGATCCCAGTCTGAGCTGGCCATTTCCAGTACTACAGGTACATAGGGATTCTAGTGAGCAAGCGATTCTGCAGCATTTATCCTTGCCTTACCGGCGCTCAACGCTTGCCTTTGTTCTGCTCCGTTTTCATCTCCAGGAGACTCCTTTTTCTCCTCTCCTTTTTTTCTCAAGCTTGTCAGTGGTGCCGTCAACTTTGCTAAACGTAGAATAAATTTTCCATAATGCTGAACCATATCTATGTCTTACTCCACTTTTTTCTTCTGACTGTTGGTTTGTGCCCATGATGGTGATGAATCCGGTTGGCATTGTGTGTGTTGTGGACAAGGCAGATTCTTTCGCAATGATGTATTGATGTGCTTGTTTTATTACAGATGAACACAATCCTCCTAGCAACGGGGTGAAGAAGAGCTCCAAGAACACCTCGTTTAAGAGGGAGTACGTATACCACTTCGGCATGGACGATAGCGGCTTGGAGAGTCTCCAGAATGGAGATTTATTTCGCGAGATCAAGAAGAGAAGCCCACAGTCGGTCAAAAAGCCGCTCTAGCAGTCGTCTTCGTTACCGCTACTGCTCTGACCGCTATTCCCGCTCCCACTCCAGAATGAAGGTGAATTCAGCGGTTGACAGGGCGGAACATGTTCGCTATGAAAAATCTCACTCACATTAGAGGTGGTGCAATAAAGTTTGAAATAAATGTTTATGAGAAGGGATGCTCGAACCTCCACCATGGTGTATCCTTGAGTGACTATGCTCACTACGGGAGGATGTTGGAAAATAAGGGATGAGAGTGTGTTCTGTACGTTCGGGAGATGGATAAGGAGATGAAAGATAAGAAGAAACCACGGCTATATAAAAATGTGAACGTGAATAAATGTGTTACTTCTCTGGTGTTCTGTACTGTATCCAGAACTAGGAAGAGACGTATGAGGGTGTTGGGGCAGACGCTCTGCACTGGAAGAAAGACTCTAAAACGTTGTAGTAGTTTATGTAAGGCAGACAAAAGACAGCTGAACTCTTCAAAGTTCAAGGCATGCGCAATGCCTTTACAGAGGGAAGAAACCGGGCAAGCGCCCAGCTCGGAATAAAACGAAATGAAGGATTTGTGGATCGCTAGGGCAGAGTACGATTGTATAAAGAGAGATAAGACATATTGTTTAGCATTATTTCCTTTGCGCTCGACGAGGACGGTTGCCTATCCACGCTCTTCAATCAAGTCATCACTGTGTTTGGATTTCTTTCATTCAAAGCCTGTACCTCGCTCTCTAATCAAGCCAGACCTGCTCATCTTCAAGTCTCCGTGCGTTTTGATTTTTCATTCGTTATTGATTATTCAATCTTGATTGATTGTCTTCTGACCTGTTGATATGTCTCAGACCCGGGCACGTCAGAATGTAAGGAAAAGCGATTCAGCCAATGCTGAGCTAAGGGTTCCCATGCCTGAAGACATCGCAAAAATGTCCGTAGCTAGGATCATAATTGCTTAGCTGAGCGTAATAAAGATCCTGTTGTAGCAATACTCATAGAGGGCCTTACAGCGAAGTTGCCTCTAGAGCTTCTGAGATAGTCGACGCTGAGAAACTTGGATGTCGTTTAATCTTCTCCGGGGTACCGAAATCAGCTTCCGAGCTTCCACCCTCCTCAAAACAACGGGAGTTATTATAGAAAGCAATGTAAGTCAATTATTAGTCAATTAGTCCCTTTCAGTGACCCAAAAAATTATCGGCCAATAAGTATAACGTCAGTCTTCGCGAGAGCGTTTGAAAAGATTGTTAAGAAGCACGTATTGACCCAACCCATATTGAAGATCATAATATCATTTCAAAGGACCAATTTGGTTTTATGAAACGGCGTTCGGTAGAAACCTCAGTTCTTAGCTCTCTAAACGACTGGTCAACAACTATGGATAAGAGAAAGCGGACGGATGTAATCTTTTTTGACTTTTCTAAAGCGTTCGACAAAGTTCCGATTAATAAGTTGCTATACAAGATGGAAAGAATTGGTATCCATCCAATGATAGTGTCCTGGACTAAATGTTTTCTCTCCGGAAGAACATACCAAGTTAGGTTAGAGACAGTGTTCTCCGCGGTTTTTTCTTCTCCCAGTGGTGTTCCACAGGGGAGTGTCTTGTCACCTTTACTATTTCTCCTGTATACCTACGAACTTCCTGAAGCTATCACCAGCCTAGGGGTCAGCTGCAAAATGTATGCTGACGATGTGAAAGTTTATGCTGAAGTAAACGGAGAAGAACCTTCTCATGAAATCCAAGCCGCAATTAATTTTATTGAGAAATGGGCTACAACTTGGGAACTTCCTTTGGCCGCAGAAAAATCGCATTGTCTTGTCATTCAGTCAAAGCATCAGCACAATTCACCAACTTATAAGCTCAAGGACACAGATTTAAAGCACGTAGAAAACACCCGAGATTTGGGTTTCCATGTATCTAGTGATCTAAGCTTCCATTCCCATTATAAGGCAATTGTTAAAAAGGCAAATTATCGTATTTACAACTTGTTCAAACAGCTCAGAACCAATGATTCTCTTGCACTTCTTCGTGCATATAAGACGTATATTAGGCCTGTTTTAGAGAGTGGTACTTCAGTGTTCAATCCGTTCAAAAAGAAAGACATTGCTCTTCTGGAGAGCGTCCAGAACAACTTCACCCGAAAATTATTTTTAAGATGTTTTGGAACCAACTATGACAACATACCTAGAGGTCCAGACAGGGCCAAACAGCTTAAGTTACCTTGCCTCCGCAGTCGAAGGAAGATGATCGACATGACCATGATGTTTAAGATTCTTACAAACAGAATTTCAACAGATCCCACGCTATTTTTTGGTGCACCTCTGACTACGAATAGGAGAGGCAACCTAAGGCTTTACCTTCCTGTTCCAAAATCGCAGGCGAGATCAAACTTCCTCCCTTACAGAAATCTTAAGGACTTGAATTTATTATTAGGTGAGGATGAGAACATTATAAACATGTCCGTGAGTTCGTTCAAGTCCATAATGGTACGTAAAAAGTTATGTTAAACGTGCTGTGTTTAGTTTTACGTTTGTTGTAGTATGTGTGATTTAGTATTTGTTTTTCTGTCATTACTTATGTAATGCATGACTATGTTCATGTCTGATAAATAAATAAATAAATAATGAATAAATTATAATCGTGACCAGTCCTAGCATGTCCCTTCTGCACTGTCGTCTCTTGTCTATAAAATTTATTAGTGAGCGCTCGGAATGCATATGTTTTTCGGCTTTATATTAGCTTCCTCTCTAGTTTCGTCCTTTTTGAGTTTGAAGTGTCTACTGTTGAGTTTGTTTGAGTCAAGGGTTTGCCTACTGTTCTTTGTTGTTGTACTGCATTGTTGTACTAGTGCGACTATTGGGGCATAAATAAATAAATAAATATAGGATCATCTAGGGGTAGAATGCAGGTCAATCAAGTTATATAGTATGGACAAACCCGCTACTACCCGCTACTTACTAAGCTTTTGTTACCTTCAAGATCGCAATGAGTTACTGCTGGCCAACGCATACAAACTGCTCCTCCTTCTTTAAGGATATATACAATCGAAAAAGCTGAACAGCCCCGGAAAGAAAACGAGAATTTGTCTTGAGGTAAGAACGTAAGGAACGCAATAAGCCAGCAAAAAACGCGACTGGGTAGTCTACCGGAAGAGCTAAGGCGTGCAGAGGAGCTTCCTAGAGTTCTCAGGAAAACCTCCCACCGACACCGACCACTACAGGGTGAAAGCCCAAAACATCCAAAACACCCAGCCAGCCATATCTTTAAAAAACTAGCCTTTGCCGAAACAGAGATTCACTGCCTTCTACCGAATGCTCGTAGTCTGATAAAGAAAATACCACAAATTCGCTGTTTGATAGAGTGAAGGAAATGGGGACTTTCACATTGAGAAATCTGTACAGTTAAACTGTACAGATTTCTCAATGTGAAAGTGCCATCGTTTTAATGCATTCTTGCAGTCCATAAGTCCATAAGAAGATAGCCGTTCTCATCATTGATGCCGAGAAACTTCTCAATATCCTCGGTCTGCCGATGGCGATTCTTAGCAAGTCGGTACAGATACCGCTCACTATCGCGTGACTTGAGCTTCTCGTTGACATCAACATAATGAGTGGCTTTTGCAAGAGCCACGGCCTTCTTTGCAGATTTCTTCGCTTCTTGGTACGTCTGCTGGTTATCGGCTCTCATTTCGCCAAGAAACACGTGATGGAGTGAATTCTTCCCTCGAACTTTTGCTTTCATGTCGACTGTCCACAGCCGAGTCTGGATGTCGATCTTGCGTCGTCCAGGCTTCGTAGTGCCGAGCTCTTACTGCGCAGCTTGACGAATCGCATCGCTCGCCTTCTTCCAAGATTCGTCGACCGTCGCGACTGTCGGTAACCGAACGCGAGGAATTTTAGCTGCTTCCTTCTCTCTCATTTGCCACCATTTGATTCTTGGTGCACCGCATCGCTCGACCCGCACTCTGGACGAGTGGACCTCCTCCCAGCAACTATCCCTGAAGCAGGGACGGGACCACGTTTAGCCTACAATGAAAATTCCGGCTAACATGACGTAGCCAACCGAACCCGTCGCCTGCTGTACCGAAGGTGGACGGTGATGAAGTGACTCGACGATTTGATAATCAAGTTAAGTCTGGCGAAAGAGGGGCAAATGGGGGAGAAGGAATAAGGTTACACGGAGAGGGTCAAGAGTCATAGACTGACTCCTGGACGCTAATTGTAGCGTTTACTTCAATCTTCGTGGGAGCTAGGTAGACCTCGACTGAATACGTGTAAAGCCCGTAAGATTTAAACGACTCTCTTACCGGAGCACAAGGCGGAACAGTTAATCCCCTTAATGAGAATCCAAAAGTTTAAAAAGGAAAGGAAACAGCCGTACGCCCGCCGGCTGTCAATACTCCAGTCGAAGACTGTTGTCGACTCACGCAGCAGGCGCACGTTAGCACTCCCGACGCGGTGCGGTTCCCGCCGCATTCGGCCCATCGGATCGCTTCCCCTTCTCGTTCGGGCGAGCGCCGCCACTGCACAGAAGAAGGGGTCTGGATGAGGGAACACACAGATTGAAGAGACAATTGACAGCAGACAAAATATAGTCAATACCTTCACCGGCCGTATCTACAGCCTAGAGGGCCCGATGGGCACAAGGACCCTGCCTTGATAGAATGATTTTCAGATCAATGTAGTCATTTGTAGTCATAACTGTTTTTTCATAATTTCACTTGCGTTAGCACTCCCGACGTACGTTAAGGCGCAGTGTTTATACAACTATCTACAAATAAAAATAAAACAAATAACATTTTAGCAACAAAACCGCGTCATTTGAATTACTAGGTCACCCAAAAAATGATGCCGTTTTTTCGAAGTTAACTTCGGCTGAACAATCTTTATATATTGTTACAGGATGTTTGTTGCTATCAAAACTCTTGCGCCGGACTCGAACCCGCATCTTCTGCTTTCCGAGCAGCGATCTTCGCCTTACACTGTTTGACCGCACGTAACATCCGCGATATCCTCGAGGCCCGTCAGCACTCACCCGTGAAACGGGATGGGATGGTCGCTGATATCAGCATGGAGCCGGTTAAGCTGAAGACTTACTAGTAACAATGTTTCTTTATATATATACATATATATACATACATATATATATATATATATATATATATATATATATATATATATATATATATATATATATATATATATAAACGTTACGTTTTTTCCATCAGAACGTTAGTTTAGGCAGCAATGTATTCATCGTCATTGCCAACAATCTTTGCCATCTAATGAGCAAATTTTTTACTTCTCATAAAAATGAGAGGCAAAAATACCATATGACCAGTTGCAAAACTCTTTTACGGGAACGAAAAACAAATTCATTTCTACCGCAGTTCCGCCAGGAAGGTGGTTTTGCTGCAATCAACGGACACAAGACGAAGCTTTAATGCCGTTCTATGTGGATACCCCAGATCCATCAATGGTGTCGGAATGATCATCTCTGAACGATTTCGTGACTCGATTGTAAGCATTGAGCTCTTTGACGATCGACTGATGAAGATCGTTGTCGCCGCTAAGGAGCGACTCCATCACTTCTTATATGCAGGCTGACTGCTCCGATTAAGCCAACGATGAGTTTTGGCACCTGTTTGATGAAAAGACAACAGAAATCCCGTCCAAAGATGTACTCCTAATCGCTGGAGACCTTAACGGACACATGGGCGCGACGAAAGACGGGTACAGTTGTCAAGATGGATTCATGTCGAATTCGGTTGTGGGTCGTTTAACACAGATGGTGAGCGTATCCGTGAGTATGGATAAAGGATAAAGGATGGCGTCACTCAATCCATTCTGGGATGCGCCAGCGCATTTTACCTTACGGGATGTCGTGGAGGCGACATGAATACGTATTTGGCCATACAATGACTTGCGGTGGCCTGCCGATGAACAAGTCAGCGCTTTATCCTTCCCAGACAAGTCTGGTGCCAATTCACCGACCCCGGAGGGATGGAAGGCTTGGTTGGCCTGGGCGGGAAATCCGAACCACTCTGAGAGTTTTGCTGACCGACTCCAGCACAAGCACAGGTGAGCCCTTGCAACACCGGACGACGTCTCGAAAAGGGGAGGACGAGCACAGGACACTTGGGGTCGTCTACGCAACACCCTCGCGAAGACTTCCTCTTGTGCAGCGCTCGTCCTGCAGTCATCTTGAGGACGTCGGAAGCACAAAGAATGAAAAGGCGTCTATGTTCTGGCGAAGACCTCTACACCTCCTGCGGTTGTCGCTCACACTAACCAGGACGACGTCAGCTCGAAGCTAAAAGGGAGCCGACGTGCTGGCCAAAACCCCCGCACCTCCTGGGGTTGTCCCCGACTCCATTGTTAATTATTATTTATATATAAGGTAATTATTCATTACCGCATGTTATTATTATTAGTTGATGCTCTTAGCTGTTTATTATTATACAAGTGCTCCGACACACCTAGCGGTGTGTCTCGTACTTGCGCGCTTGGCGCGACTTTGTAGCATCACTGACTTATGGAAAGTAGTTTTTGTAAAACATAATATCTGCTAGCATCTAGGACTTGGTGCGTACTTTCTCGGCATCAACTCCTTCACCACTTTGGTACCTTCATCATAGACGGTCTTTCCTGACCGGCCATTAATGTCATTGTTTTGTGCTGCACAGTATTTCTGTCTCTCATGTTGTTCCTCCGCAATCGTTCTCATGCTCAACAGCTAGTGGTTCAAGTTGTCGTTGACATGTCTTCCGAAGCCAGGTTCGCCTCTCTCGTTTCTCCTTACTGGATCTAATTGCTAGTCCGCCTCAGGTCTTCCTTCCCCCTCTTTAGTCCCCCACCTTCCTGGTCCCAACTACTGGCCCACTTCTTTGTTCCCACTATTGACACCTACTGGTCTCCTCTTGCTGGTTTCCCCATCCTGGCCTCTTCTCCAGGTTCTTCCTTTCCTTCCTGGTCGCTTCCTGGTTCACCATGGAGGTCCCCCTTACCGCCCTTCTTCACCACCCCGTTAGTGGTCCTTCCATGCTTACGGCACGGTCGGTGACACGTATTCAGAATCAGGATGCTTGCTGCGCGACGTAGGGGGCCCGTTTTCTGGATCAAGAAGCTCAGAAGCGCGCGCAGTCGCCAGTGTGTCGAGCACGAAGAAGCTATGCATATGGCAGACTCCTTCTTCTCCGTATGATTTCCCTTACGGCTCCCTTCTTGTTGGTTCCCCGTCCTGGTCCCGCCTTCAGGTCCCTTCTTCAAGGTATATTTCTCCTACCCCTCGGGATCCTCCCTACTAGTCTACTCCAATTAAGTAGGTCTCCCACGCTTACGACACGACGACGGCGAGCGAACGCCCATTGTGTGGCATCGGTGTCACATCCTCTAAACCCGGTCTCTCTTAATGGTAATGGATCCCCTTGCTGATCCTCCTTACTGTCCCCTTCCCTAATTGGTAACTCTCTAATGATCGTTACATATTGCTTGAACTCTTCTTGGTGCCACCTCCTGGCCTGCTTCATTGCTCTCCCCATCGACCATCACGATGCTCCTCCTGGTAGCTGCCTCCTGATCGCCGTCGATTCTCCACCCTCAAAGTCCCCCTTTTACCCTTACCCCTTTAGTAGCTTCTCATGCTAATGGCACGAAGTCGGCTTCTGAATATGGACGCTCAGAAACGCGCGTAGGTGCTGTTGTGTCAAGCAGTAAAGGGCTGCGTTTCCCCTGCTGCAGCAACATCTCATGTTCAATAGCAAATTTTGTAGATGATGAGGCGTACCTCATTCAGATTAGATCATCGACCGCTCTCGCTGCGGATGATGCGGCGTACCTCACTTAGATCACTCCACAGACAAACTCTTTTATATATAGGTGGTGATACATAATTTTATCTATTGTTACTAATTATTGCCTCACTCGTTTGGATCACCAGTTATTACTACGATTTATTATTTGATAATATCAACATTTGAGGACATAACAAAATACAGCGAAAACTGATGTTTCTCGTATTTTTATAATTAGGCAGCCACAGAGTAAAGCCGACAGAACTATCACCGCTGCCGCTGTGGGCTGGACACGGTTATTCATTACACAATCCTACAGAGCTTTCTGGAGTGCTTTCCTTATTTCAACCACTCATACCGCCTTAGCGGTAACGCTCCTGCACGCTTTTCGTCTGTTCGTCCAAGGCGTGTCCAGTACTTTAAACGTCTCCATTTCTCGAAATATAGTTTGATACACGAATCTTACTGACCATGTTGGATTTCTAATAAGGTGCTCAACGCTGCTATCCAGTTCCTGGTCACCCAAACCGAAACCGTCGAGCAAGAAATCTTAAAAGCATCAATATATTTATTTATTTATGCCGAGTTTAAGGTAATACTGGTGCATATTCACCAATGACGAGAGAAGCCATGGGCTCAGGAAAATCTAG
This sequence comes from Heligmosomoides polygyrus bakeri, assembly GCA_947359475.1. Taxonomy (NCBI): domain Eukaryota; kingdom Metazoa; phylum Nematoda; class Chromadorea; order Rhabditida; family Heligmosomidae; genus Heligmosomoides; species Heligmosomoides polygyrus. The sequence continues at coordinate 83,400,445 of OX375869.1, read as the reverse complement.
AGATCTCTTGACTCCTTTTCCGTTTAGTCGACATGCGGACTTTTTCACAGTTTTGCAAGGAGTGCACGCCTTAAATTTAGATTCAGTAAATTAAGCGCATTTTTACAAAGCGATGGGAGAACTACTGCCGACCTAAGAGAGGTAAAAACGAAGAAAAAGGCGTAGTGGTTGTCTTTGGCAATCCGTGAATTTGGAACCCAGTTTCTGAGCAAGTTGTTGAGATCCATCTCCTGAGGAAAGAACATGTGTATTTTTAGCTCTAAGAAACAGATATATTTAACTAAAACCTAATGTATAAAGAGCTACCTTAAACGGTGGGTTGTTCAGTATCCTCCAATTTCTAGAGAATTTCTTTGCAGATAGGGGATGCCCCTTCGGAAGCGTTTGCTCTGCGCTAGACACGCGAGCCTGTAAGAGTGTCATGACGAAAATCACCAGCGTTGCGTTGATGTAATAATTCATAGTTGTAGGAACATGGCAAGCGTGTACTCTTCTTCAGAAGTTTTATACTAGGCCCAATGCTCTAAAGTGAACACCTTACAAACTAGTACTATGTAACCATTGCAGGGCATTTCCTCCCGAAATGCTCCACATAACCGCTCCGAACACAATTAAGCTACGAACCACGAAGTGGGGAGCTTCATAGAAGCTTCGTATTTCAACTGCAGATTACCGCAACAAATTGCAACTAGGGTGACGGTTTGAATAGGCATAGAGAAAAATAAACTGGCAGCCGCGCTCCGATTTTTAGGTTCCCTCTTGATCTACTTAATTAAATATGTCATAACCACCTGAACCAGACAAACGTTTCTTTCTTGTTATCACTCAAAACCGACCGATAAGAACAACGGAATCTTAACGGTAGGAGCCATGAGAAGAGATAAATGATATCGCGCTCCAATGAGAACAACGAACAAGAAGGGAATGCATGCCCAAGTGATAATTTCACTCGGATAATAAAAGATGGTAGCAATAGACGACTGAAGAAAGAGGCAAACGGACTGTCCGTCATCCACACGAGGGGACACATCTGAATTTCACAACCAACCCAACAGCACATGATTTCGCAACCGCAGAAGAGAAGAGGGGGCGAGGGGAAAAAGGGAACAGACTATTCTCCGTTTCGTTCCTGCCCTTAAATGGATAATAGTAAAAAAAGCAAAAACATAAGGTCTCCAACGGAACTACTCAGTAACGAAGGGAGACTTTTCTTGTTATAAGAGAACTCACCTGCAACGGAATAATATCCACTAATAGATGTCCGTCGTCCCATAAATCCAGACATGATAATTGGATACATAGCAACAAGTAGTAATTAATCTGAAACACGCAGAACGAGAAGAACCTCAGATGTAAAGAATGACGAGGAAACAACAGTAAAGAAAACAAGAATCCAAAGAACAAACAAAAAAAAACAAGTAAAGCGCAGGCGCTCTGGAGTAAAGCGAGTAGGACGTCGATCAACGTGGAAATCGATTAAAGCGGCTTCAACTGCAGAAATTTAAAGAATTTCACGCTCCCACCTGACGTCGGTGCAGTGCATGGCATGTGTAGTTTGGTTTGTCGTAGGATGCATTGTGACGCCATGTGTCCAGCGGTAGTCCCTCCGATCACTGATGACGTCACAAGCAGCGGATTGTCCAGCGGTAGTAGCGAAAAGCCTCCGATATGTCGTCCGTACACGTGAGATACGACTGCAGCTATTACGCAAGAGTTTAGACTCCTGCCGACAGTCTGGCGTCGTCCGGCGGTCCGTCCCCTACAAGTTTTCGGAGAAAAACGGGCGAATCGTCCAGCGTCATGCCTCCCAGCTCTCACAGCAGGAACCTGGTATCGGGTGCACGCGACAGTCGCGCCTCCTCCGACTGCGTTACACGCTCCCATCCTTGAGTATGCGGAATCGCATAACCTAACTATAGTGAACACCGTGTTGTAAACGTGACTCCCACCTTATCTCGTTCTATAGTGGGAATACCAGAACTCAGATAAACGTTATCCCTGTGAAGGATTGTGACCGAAGTGTCGTTTTAGACGCGAAGGTCGTGCCGTATGAGACGGTCGCCCCACAGCACCGACTGCTGATCTGCACTCTGAAGATTGCCCCTCCGAGGCTAAAGGCAGGTCGAGAGATGCGGTGCACCGGCAGCCTATAAACAGGCTCTCACAGTTTGTTTCCATACATACATGGACCAATGACCTCAGGAAAACCATCCTGCTAGGATTTTCAAAAGAGACCAGGTTGTGACGTCGGAGGTGGGTAGAATAAGAAACGAGGTGTGTGGATCCCGCAAATTAACCTAAACGGCATCGATACACTCTTTCCCTCATCTTTGCCTGTCACCTAGAAATCAGAGGTCTGCTAGAGACTATCTAAAACCTAATACCAACAGTGTCCGCCGATGCTCGAGTGATGATCCGCCTGCTCACGCTGAAGTAAGGCCCACCTTAAGACAGGGGACCTTCGATGGAAGAAATCAAGCTGGCCGAACGGATGAACAGCATACTCAAGGAGTTCGAAGCATGTCAACTTGAAGTTGACGAAGACGAACAGCTAGAAGTGGTGGAAGAACTAGAAGAAGATTGGGATCCGCAAGATGAACTGATGGACGTGGAGAGGCAAGCAAGCAGTGGTCAGCAGTGAGCAGAGAAGCCTGTGGGTTTTATACGCTATCCGCATTGTGACCAGCCCTTCTGTTTCATGCACTTTGTGCCTGCCTATCACTGCTGTTGAGCGTGTATGCATCGTTGTGTTGAATAGCCTTCTCAGTGTCTTTAATTAAAGAGCTCTATTTGGATACCATTTTCGAGAGGAATCCGACAACATATAGGGCTCCTTTGACTACATATAAATAGAAGAAAGCTTGGTCGAAGACGAGCTGTAGCTGACATCATCAGGAATCTTTGGATTATTCATTATCCAAGGAATCGTTTTAACACCATTTGCTTTATGACGAAGGCTGGTAGATAACAGCACTTCCTGACCATTGAAGCGTCCTCATTTCATCGAGTCGAGGATATCGCGGATGTTACATGAGGTCAAACAATGCCGGTGGTGTAAGGCGAACGCCCGGAAAACAGAAGATGCAGGTTCAAGTCCCGCCTGGCGCAAGAGTTTTGATCGCAACAAAACATCCTGTAACAACATTTCATCATTGTTAGCAGTCTACAGTCGTCAACGACATCTACCTCACCAAGCACTAGTGTTCTTAGGTAGCCGTATATTCAGCTTCTCTGCGACACGTTCAACACTCCAAGTAACCGTTCTTCAATCGAGTCGCCTGTCTCGCTTCCTTCCTGAGGTAGTACTGTCAATAGGATCCTTGACAAGCTTCGCATGCGAAAAGCCGTGACTCAAATGGCAACCACGGTGTGTTCGGCATGTTGGCGTGTTTGTTTTTTCACGAATATGAGCATCAGCATGTGATGGAAAACTGCCCGAATGGAGGAGGCTTCAGAATTCACAGTGGTTGTACCGCACTGAGTTGAAAGTTCATGGCCTTCGTGTTTCAGCGGCGATATCGTCTCCTGAACAAATAACCGTAGATGTAGAAAACTTAAAACTTCAATAAAATGGCATATCCTGATTCCCCATCATGTCTTGCATAGAGAGATGTGTTCTCTGGTTAATCTATCGCACGAATTGCGAAAATCTTTGAATTAAAACAAAATATAATCGAACAAAATATTTGAAAACCATGTCGCGAATATGGGTAGCATTGGGAGGTGGGAACGCGCCAGCCGATCATGACTCATCTGTAAAGCGATTGTTCCTGACGAATGTACCTCCGAATGGTTACCGTATACCGGTTACCGATGAAGCGCGGAAACTGTGATAGAAACCTGTCTGCGCCCTCCTAGCTTAGAGATCGCGCGTCGGCGTCCACGATGACATTCGATTGGTCTCTTGTGCGACCGCGATGGCCCTCCAGGCAAGCGGATCATGGTGCTGTGGATAGTGGGGTCGCTTGATGCGAGGGAGGTGGGTGGGGTCGGGTTTGGTTCCCAAGCGTCGTGCATATTTGCATTTCAGCTGACTACTTGGGATTTGAGGAGCTTCGACGTGCATGCAATTGTGAGGCATTTTTTTCCGCATTTCTCCAGCTGTATGCGTTTCGCTGCTTGAAGGGCGCAGAACCCAGTGTCCGCCGCCTCCTGATGGACGAAAGTAGTTTCCACACCAGCAGTTTGGATGGCACCCACCTGGATGGACAGCTTTAGGGAACCGCAACTCCTACGGTCGCCAAGAAATCACACTGAATCTAGCAGTGGATTTTTGGATATTTGATATTCCTAGTCCCCTAACAACCTACACAGCGCCAGGACCACAGAAGAGTGTTCATAATTTTTAGAAATACTTTTTGTATGGATGCGTAGTAGCGCAGTCGGAACAGGCGCCAGCTGTCGCGTGCATCCGATTCCAGGCTCCTGGTTCGGATTTCACGGCCAGGCCAATAAAGCCTTCCATGCCTTCGGCGTCGGTGAAGGTACTTGTCCGCGAAGGGTGAAACACTGACTTGTACACTGCAAATCATTCTGTAAGCCAAGGGCATCCAAATTGCCTCCGCGATATTCCGCAGAAGTAGAATGCCGGAAAAGGGATTACTTAGTGTCACCCTTTATCATTTATTATTATTTTTTAGATGGTGATATAAGTGATCAAAGCTGTCAAGAACCTCTTACATAAAAATGTACGTCTTCAGTTGCAACAGCACTTAACGGTTTGTTCTCTTACGTTGAGATTCTGTGAATGCAAGCGACCGGATTCATCTTATTTATATCACTTTCTTTCCATTTTCTCCGTCGCCTTCCACGCCCCATTTTGCAGGCAAAGATGTTTTGACTAGAAAGTGCTCAACTCACTTACGCCTGTTCTTCACCAGCGACGAGCAGCTAACGATAAGGACGAGTGAGAACTGCGCCAGGAAGTGTGGGGTGCTTCGAAGACTGCGGAGAGAACCAGTTGATGCGGTGATGTGACCTATTGGCTGCGCCTTACACACACCTGACCGCGATAGTCGTTGGCATTTGGTGATGTGTGCATGACACCGACTGGGGGTCCTACATCCTTCACATGTTCCACTTTCTTCCCCGTCCAGTACATTCGATGAACGCTTCTCTGAAGAGCCAAGGTCTCTGATCTTCCTAGAGCTGTCACTTCCAGATGTTTCGCACGGTGGCGCTAGTCACGGTGCTGGTCTTCCTGACCGCCTATGTCTTCAATCTCATGTGAGTTCGTTGTCGATGATAACCCTTCATAGTCTTTCATGAAGAGCCTCAGAAGATGTCCATTGAGTCTTCGAAGGAAATGGCCTGCTTCGATCCTAGGAATAGCGCCCCTTCTATAGCTTCACTGCTCGCCAAGTTCAGGGCAGAAGTGGCCCGCTGACTTGAACCTCTCTCTTATGCCCTGCCTGCTTGCTATTCGTAGTGTTCACGTTGCACCAGTAAGCTCTGCTCCATGTACTCTCTACCTATGGTACGAACCATCGTTCTGCTGTTGGACGTACGATTCTGGTCGTTGTTGTCACGAACTCGCCGCAGAAGAACTCCACATTATGGCCCCATTATGCTGAGGAGTAGCTTCTGAATCAGCCGATTACACCTCGACAGCTATGCACAGAGTAGCCCATACTTAAAGAATAAACACGGCGTCCACCAATCCCTTTTTAGGACACGCCACGTATCCTACCTCTACAGGATGTCCTGGAGGCGATATGAATGCGTATTTGGCTTGTATAATGACTTGCGGTGGCCAGCAAAGCCACTCGGTGCATTATACTTCTCAGAAAAGTCCAGTACCAATTCACTGACCCTCGAGGGATGGAAGGCTTGGTTGGCCTAAGCGGGATATCTGATTCAAGTTCCTGGAATCGAGTACGGTACTCGCGACAGCCGGCCCCCAGTCCTTGAGGCTTAAAGAAACTGATTTGAATTGTTTCTATCAAGACCTCAGCTGAACTGGTTCCATGCTGATATCAGCGGCCAGCCCATCCCGGATATGGGTGAGTGCTGATCGGTCCCATGAGGTATGGCTGCAGCGTTCGATCAAACGGCGCCGGTGGTGTGAAGGCGTAGAGCATTGCCCGACCAGAGGTCCAGCACCAGTTTAAAAAGAAGACGGTATATAATGGTGTAAATACATAAATATAATGATAGCGGTGTTTCATTTCCTGGTGGGTGCGGGTTCGAGTCCCGCCTGGCGCTAGAAGTTTTGATCGCAACAAAATACCGTTGTGGAGGAGCCATTGTTTATTTGATTGACTGCGTAAGTGCTGTTTAGCTGAAGTCATGCAGTGGAGAATGATGGCGTATTTCTTCAATTGTAGTCGCCTTTGCTGGTAATAGTTTTGTATGCATATAAGCAACAACGGCGGGCAGCGCCATCGGAGAAGGAGCCGGTTGTTGCGTGCAACCGATACCAGGTTCGTGGCTTGGATTTCCCGCCCTACCCAACCAGGCCTTCGATCCCTCCGGAAGGAAGGATAAAGCGCTGACTTATTCATCGACTGGCCACCGCAGGTCATTCACTGTATGGCCAGATAGGCATTCTACTCGCGTTTTGTGGCCCACCCACCGTATTCACCAGACCCTGCTCCAACAGACTATCATCTGTTCTTTTCGTTGTCGAACCATTTGCAGGAGAAACAATTCGACGGCGGGGAGCAAGTTGAAAAGTGCCTCGCTGAGTTTTTATGTCAAAACCCTAGCAGACCTATTGACGCGTAATCTACAAACCACCTGACAAATGGCAATATGTTATAGATAATAATGCTGCATATGTACTGTAGTAGCTGTTGTATGTATGGGACGAGAGAAATACTGGGTTGATCGAAAAGTCTTGCAACACATAACGCTACTGTTTGTTAAAGTTGTTAAAACTCTTACAGGATTGATATTGTGCGGCGACGTCACAGTACATTCTCGATGCCTCCTCCATCATACTATATAAGGCCTCGTTGAGTACGAATACAGCAACAATTTCAACGATAAGCAGCAGCATGCTACGACCTGTCGTATACTACGAATTTCTGCAAGGCCATTCCGCAAGGACTGCAGCCTCCAACATCTGTGCTGCATTCAATGAGGAAGCCATTCACTATTCCACAGTGACCCGTTGGTATCAGCGCTTCAACGCTGGAGATATCTCTCTCGAAGGTCGACCTCGTTCCGGACGCTCCTCTGTTGGGCTCCGAAGGCATGCTTTACTGGAAGTTGCTGAATAATGAAATCAGAGTCACAGCATCTGTCTACGCTATCCAGCTCCAGAGCTTGGCCGACGACATGCGCCAAAAACGTCCAGAACGGGAAAATGTCCACCTGCTGCACGACAACGCGCATCGTCATGTCGCAAAAGTGAGTCGCAAGAAGATCCACAAGTTAGGCTGGGAAGTTCTGCTCCATCCACTGTACTCTCCAGATCTCGCTCCTTTTGAATACCACCTCTTCAAAGCTCTGCCGCAGCATCTTCGAGGTAAAGAGTTCGATGATCGACGTCAACTGGAAATGGAGGTTTCTGAATTCATTTCGTTCACAGCCCGGAAAGGAGTTGAGAGGCTGCCTGAAAGATGGAGCAGGATCTTAGACTTGGATATGTCGTGGACTGAGTTTTTGTTTTAGCAAATAGGGACAAATTTGGATATTGCTGTGTTAGTATTGCAAGACTTTTCGATCAACCTAATAAAATTGAAAAAAATTGCGCAAGTGGCGGGATACTTTCCCTACAACCTAATACTTGCAAAGTTGTGTTTTTGCTGTAGTCTTTTGTGTAAGACTGATTTCGTATCATTTATTGTTTCAATAATTGCTCTATGCTCTATGTTTATCACTGCACATCGAAGAGGCAAGGTGTGGCTGTTTTTCGCCGGACCGCATCACATTACACCAGAGTCGGCCGATATGGGCAGAAAGACATTGGTGGCGAATGGGCAAGCGGGGTCATGCATGGGCCGGAAAACAACAACAACCCAGGGTTATTGAGCACCATGGAGCGAGAGAAAACACCTTTCTGTTATTAAGACGGACCGAAAGTTGCATTTTCCATTTTCGGCTTCTAAATTCAAATAAGGATAACCTCAACCAAAATTAACCTTTTCAGCCTAAGTGATAGTATTGGATTCTTCATATCACTGCCATTAAAAGATAGTGGTCGGAATTTTTTTAGTTGGTAGTTAGAGCTCACGAACTCTCGGAAAATGTCTTTTGTGAGATCTCTTTTCGTAAAACCTTCTAAGGAGTCCGGAAAATGTCGCTCTGGAAGCGACAGACTTCCGTAATATTTACAAAAAATGCACCTCGTTGCAAAATTATAGGTCCTTCCCCAGATTTATCTATTAGTAGCCAAAAAACCCACTACATGGCTCAATAATAATGTCACCGCCGCATTTCTCTTGGTGTAGTCATCTATATAGATGACAATCTGTGGCAGGAAACCTGATCAGTGGATGATAATGGATAAAGTAAAATGGACAGCGTTACTGAATCCCTTTTGGAGTGCGCCATGCATTGTACTTCTACGGGATGTCTTCAAGGCAATTTGGGTGCGTATTTCCCCATATAATAACATGCTGTGGCCAGCTCATGAACAAGTAAGCGCTTTGTCCTTCCCAAGCAAGCCTTGTACCAATTCCCTTGTCCAGGAAGGATGGAAGGCTTGGTTGCCTGGGTGGGAAATCCGAACCTGGTACCGGGTGCACACAACAGTTGGCAGCTCATCCGACTGCGCTGCACGTACCCGTTCTGTGCAAGACACCATGAATTTTTATTAAAATTTAGAAGAAGTGGACCGGTACAAAATTATAGGTCCACTTGGGCGTTTTCACCCTCAATATTTTCACGCGCAAATTAATGTATAAAGAGGTCAAAACCATAATGGAAAGCATAATTTTATTGCCTGATAGAAATCACAGGTGCACCAATTTTTCAGCTTATGAGCAAGCTGACGTTGATGTTCTTCACGCAGCCGATTTTTTAAACGGGAAAATCGAGCTTACAAGTGCAGCCTCATAAGTGCATCAACCGCTACCTGAAGGAAGCGGAAGTTTGCAGGAAAAAAGGCTGGCCGTCCAAGAATGCTCTCCAGAAGGAATGGGAGTCGCATGGTTCGGCTCCCTTTTAACAGAACCCAGTCCGCGAACGACCTACGACGTCATCTAGGCCCCCAGTATCGCAGTGAACGATACTACGCAGCCTAAACCGCCGTCCACACATTGTGCATCAACATACGAAGCGAGCCTCTTGCTCGACGGCCTGCAATAACGCTGAAAAATCTGGGCTAGCATGGAAAAGCACATTTTTGACTTTTAGATGGTCTTTTCCGACGAAGATAAGTGGCACGTTGAGGGGTGCGATGGGTGTAGGCACTGCTGGAGAGAATTAAGCAGAGAGGAACGAATGTTCTCCAAGCGTGACTTTGGCGATGGAAGTCTCACGGTTTGGGTTTCGTTTTCTGGATACAGATCTGTTGCGGTTGATCTCCTGTAAGATGAACAGTGAAGAATATAAAAGATTGCTCAGAGAGCATTTGCTACCGCCGTATTTGGAGAATTTTGTGAGCATACCCTTGATTTTCAGTAGATGTCTTTACACGTACTGCAATCGGCTGCCCATTGTCCTAATGCTGGCGGATTCGAACTTTTGGATTGGCCCAGATCTTAGCACGGTAGAGAACTTTTGTGGCATTCTTGTACACAAGGTGTCCAAAAATGAAGCCATCTACTTCTCGTAGCGATGTTTTGTTGCGATCAAAACTTCTAGCGCCAGGCGGGACTCGAATCCGCGCCTCCCTCTGACCGGACGGGAATGTTCTACGCCTTTTCCCTCGGTACCAGCACTTGAGGCTTAAGCAAACTGATTTGAATCATCTACTTCTCGGTTTCTGATTTGTTGTTTAGAACAAAAGCGATGTAACACAGTAGTAATCGTATTTTGTCTGTTACGATTCTTGCAGCGAGATGCGTTTTTATGAAGTGAACCTATAATTTTGCTCAGGCCTATTGCATTTTTCCAATATAAGCTTGCGATACCCTGCGCTGATCAGCAATCCTGCTTAGGACTCCCATATAAAGATTTTCGCGGATCAGGAACGCAATGGTGACATAACTAAGCCTTGGAAGCGGGTTCTTTGGTTAATGGTGGAGGAATCCGGAGATGGAGCTAGCATTTTGCACTGGCCTGATGACTTTTAAATCCAATTCCTACAGTTTTTGTGCAGATGAATCTAACGACGTGTCAATTGAAGTTGATGCTAGGATGAACAAACGATCTCCATAGTTTGCTTTTAGATTCCTATTTATTCGTTTTGGGGGCATGTAGCGCAGTTGGAGGAAGTGCAGGCTGTCGCGTGGACCCGATACCATGTTCCGTTTTCCGCCTATGCCAAACAAGTCATCCATCCTTCCGTAGCCGGTGAACTGGTACCAGGCTTGTCCGGGAGGGATAGAACACTGAGTTTTTCATCGGCTGGCCACCGCAAGTCATTGGACGGCCAAACACGCACTCAAATCACCTCCGCGACATCCCATAGGAGTAGAATGAGTGGCGAATCCCGAAAGGGATTGGAATGCCATCCTTTATCCTTTATCCTTTATCTATAGTTTCTGCTCTATTCTTCTGGAATGTTTCTTGCATTCAATTGAACTATGCCAGCACAGCCCATCGAGCAGCATTTTTAAAAATTCTCACTTTTTTACTAAAGAAAGAAACCAGAGGTCGTCGGCATCTGCCGTATCTGCGAGGCGCCATATCATTGAGTACAGACTAAATGGTCCTCGCCCTTTTTCTTATGCAGAAGGTGACATTGCAGCCTTTTTGATAGGGTTGAGAACCCTTGGCCTAAATAAATTATGACCAAGTCGTCTGGGAGTTGATCCTGCGCAGTCCCTTGGACAATGACCCATTTCAAGCAAGACCTACGATTATTTTAAGGCTCTCTATTACTAGTCTGATATACCTTGTGTCTGTGTGTTAGTGCCGAGTTTTTGTTAAAACTTCTTCCTAACGTACAGTACCGGACATGCCGCTGCGTCCAACAAGCACAAGCGGCGCCAAAGATGAGAAGCGGCGCAAAACGGCGCTCTCCGGCGCCCTTTTGCGCCGCTTCTCATCTTTGGCGCCGCTTGTGCTTGTTGGACGCAGCGGCATGTCCGGTACTGTAACGCTCTAGCACACGAAAACACGGACTTTTCGAATCTCGCAAAAAAGCATTTGAACTTTTCATTTTCAAGGTGCCTTATATACATATTTTATAGGTTTTAAAACTGTATGTAATTTCCCACGTAACGGCGCCAAAAACTGCAATCTGGTCGTGTAGTAAAATATTTAACTAAAAGCTGGAACATTACGAGCACAAAACTCGATACAGTTTCTTCTAGATACATAGCTGCTTTTGTGAAAAAATGCTTATCTGCTCTTTTAGGCTGACCTTGGACATAAACAAACGGGTGTACAACCATCGACCTGGTGCTTGTCGGAAGGTGGAAGGAGTCCGTGAGTGTACGCGTCTTGACTACCTAGGGTGTCAAAGTTAAAAAGGCTGCCCTTCATTTTTTCGTGGATTCACACTTTATTAGCGCAACGAAGAGATGTCTCGCCGACCCGCAGAATTCAGTATGACGTATAGATTTGATTGTGTTGCGGATGTACACGTATAGATTTGACATATTGATTTGCAACTGATTCTATTAAGAACAACTGCTCGACAACGGTGGGCAATTTCTGAAGAATTATTTTCCTACAAGAGTTATTTGCAGCGGTAATGATGCCGATTAACCTTCCTATTTAGCCTGAATGTTGCCTCATCAGTCCACAGAATCCGTCTTAAAAAATGGGCTCCTTCTCACATTTATGGTGTGATATCAATAAACTCTCATGTCACGTGTCTTTCACGTAATTTTCAAGTTCTAAACGTCATAAAAAGCACAGCATAGATTAATTTGGCCAAGTAGTAATGAGATTTTAACAAGCATTCAGCCCTGCACAACCAATCGAGTCTAAAATGCAAGGTTTCGGACGGGGGCATGGCGCAATCTTGACTATTTGCACGCCACAAAATTTTCATGAATCTCAAATTTATATAAAAGCTTTACTAGCGGCAATGATAGAACATTTTAAGCAGTACCTGCACTTTTTAGAATACTGTCCATTTTTCGAAGGCCATAGTGTGTTTTCAATATTTAAACCGTACAAGAAACTTAAATAACTTGATATGGCCACCTTGTAAAAAAGTTATAACAAGTATTCGAGCGAAACACAATTAATCGAATGTAAAGCACAAAATTTGAGACGAATGCATGGCGCAATCAACACCGCTTATATATCAGAAAATTTCCGTTTTCTTAAGCTTTTATATGAGTTCTTAACTTCTTTAGTACCTCTGCTTGAACGAATTTATAACTTTTGGAACAGTGTATACATTTTTTGAGACACCCTGTATTTTCGCTTCGTTGGAATCTACCTTGTTAGAAGATTACGCTGGGTCGATTTCTTCGTATCTTGACGTTGAGTCAAGAGTAGAGATATAGAATGAGGTATTTAGAGTACAGCGTCAAATACCCTGTAATTCAATCGTCTTCAACCTGACTGAAGTCTTGATGGGTTTTGTAGTGGATAAAAGTTGGCGAGGATAGTTCCTTATGATCATAAGTTGCTCTTACCACCAGGAGAAACTGGAACCCCTCTGTCCTTCAAGCAGGCAGCTTTCAACATCCGCCATTTGCAGTTCGATCGTTCAGAATATGGTGCTGAAGACATCGCTCTTTTGGAGGACGAAGGAATTGCGTTCGTTACCTCCGGTATTGTTTACCTTGTACCACGTAAGAAGGTGAGCTCCATTCAATTCCAGCACCGTGCTGTCGCTAGCATAAGCTGCTCGTTTTGGTTCGGAATGCACAAAAGTTGAACTCGATGCTAGAGTCGACAGTTATGCAAAGTGTTGGGTTGTTTCTTACAAATTTTGTCGCTTTACTGGTCAGTCTTGGAAAAGCTACAAGTTAAACTGCATTCTGTAGATCGTCAGTTCACCTTGAGTCTAGGGGGCAATCTGAGTGTGCTTTTCGCCTATACAGTGCGTGTCAAAAGTATAAAGCCACCCCTAATTTTGTAAATTTTGCATTTTTTACATTTCGCGGTAAGAGGCTTCTTCCACTAAATTCGCCGTGGCCGAAAACCCTGAAAATGAATCAGAAACCTATCTTGGATACAAAACCTTTTAAGAAGAAATCATTGGTTTCCCACAGTTTCAAAAGTATAAGGCCACCGCAGAGGCACTTCCATTTTATTACAATCAATGATCAGCAGTTACAAATACAAATACAAATTAATAATTGACAGGTCCGCCGTGATTGGAAATAAGTTCAAAAATTCCGTCTGGCATAGTTTCAGCCAAACTCTTCAAGATACAAGGGTCTAAATGGTTCCACGCCGCCTCGTTCGCTCTGCGCAGTTTTTCGACGCTGTTAAATTGCTTTCCGTTGGCATATATCTGTCGCACAATGATTCCCCAGATTTCTCATTCGGGTTCAGGTCCGGTGAAAAAGCTCGCCAATCTAGCATGCGGATCATTTTGGAGTTCAATCACAGGATGGTTGATGTACTGGCATGTACTGAAGCATTATGCTGCATAAAAGTGAATTCCAGTGTACGACGTTTGCGAAGAAGTGGTAGTAGATGATCTTGAAGAATATTCTGACAGTCCTGTGAGTTCATTCGACTTGTGGTAAATGAAATACGAAGAACACCAGAGCTACAGAAGGCTCCCCAGACCATCTGGGAGCCACCATCGAAATTACGTCTGCTGAAGACGAGTGGATCCTTCCTCAGATCTCGCCAGTAGCAGGGAGATCCATCAGGGCCGTCCAAATTGAACTTCTTTTCGTCGGAGAAGACTACCTGAAAGCACCGGACTCGTTCAAGTGGGAGGAATTTCATACTGAAAAAATGGCGTACCGTGCTCCAATTGGTTCTGATATTTCTACGCGCAAATTGAAGACATTCGGCCGTATGGCGACCAGTCAGCTCGGAGCCCTCTTCGACTCACGGACAATGTTGCCGCTCTGCCTGGCTGCTCTCCAGATGGTCGTCCGCGATGCATCCAACGATAAGTCCGCCTTAACCTGGCTGCTCGAAGCCGTCGAGTTTGCTAAGAGTCGCTGGATATGTCGAACATCTTATTCAGAGAGTACAGGAGGTCTTCGAGACGCTGACTTTCTTCCATAGCCAACAGGATCTTTCAGATAGTTGGTCTCAGCGCATCTGGATCCTCGAAGTTGGGCAGCGATTTCACGAGTGGGGTGTCCTGCCTGATATAGAGCCCGAACTTGAGCTTGTTTCTCGACGGACAGCCGGGTACCACGTAACATGTTGTTATTAGGATAGTAGATAACAGCAAAGTCAATATAGAGCAGTGTTGGTTTGGCAGGCCGAAAAATTAAAGGTGTAACTAACCAGTGTCGTTAGGGGCCTTATACTTTTGAAACAGTGGAAAACACCAATGACTTCTTCTTAAAAAGTTTTGCATCCAAGAGAAGTTTCTGATTCATTTTCAGGTATGGTTTTCCGCCACGGCAAATTTAGTGGAAGCAACCGCTTACCGCGAAATGTCGTAAAAAATGCGGAATTTACAAAATTAAGGGTGGCCTTATACTTTTGAAACGCACTGTATACATGATTACTTGGCCAGCAGGTGGCCAGTAGTCGATGCACAAGTCAGTGTTGCGCAGTTATCAAGTAAGTCTGGTAAAAATTCACCGGCACCGGAGGAATGTAAGTCTTGGTTGGCTTGAATGTTAAGACCGAACCAAGAGCTTGAAATCGGGTGCACACAACTGCCGGCACTTCTTCCGACTGCGCTTCTACCGCTCTCCCCCCCCCCTGTCTTCTACATACTCCGCAGAAGAATGTAGAGCGCCTGGTGGATCCTAAACAAGAGTTTTGCTCGACGATCATATTTAAGCCTGTATTTTCCTATTCTTGAGGGCGTGGTAACGCAGACTGAAGAACCGGCTTTCGTGTACCCAATTCCATATTCTTGGTTCGGATTTTCCCTTCTAGCCAAGCAAGGCTTCCATCGCTCAAGGGTCAGTGAATTGGCGCGAATCTTGCTTCGAAGGTATGAACCACTGGCTTGTCCATCGGCTCGCTATCATAGATCATTGTACAGTCAGATATGCATTCCGGTTACCTCCACGATATCTGGTGGGAGTAGGCAGTGTGGCGTATCCCACAAAAAGAATGGCAGTGAAAAAATGCTATCAAACCTGCGGCTAACGCAATAAACTTTTCAACCATTTTGGTGAAAGGTCATTGAAGAAATTCTAGAATCCAGTCTATCTCCGCGTTGTGGTGACGAAAGATCGTTGAAAGAGAAGGTAAACATGAGTTAAAGCAATTAGATAATGAAATGACAGAGCAAAAGTAATTAGTTAAAGGGAATGCTCGTCGCGAACAGTTGTCGATCTCCTCGTACTATTCGTTGTAGCGCTAAACTATTCGCCAATAAAAGAACGGATAGAGGATGGCGTTACTCAATCCCTTTTGGGATGCGCCACGCATTCTAGTTCTACTGGATGTTATGGAGGCGATTTGAATGCGTGTTTGGCCATACAATGACTTGCGGTGGCCAGCCGATGAACAAGTCAGCGCTCTATCCTTCCCAGACAAGTCTAGTACCAATTCACCGCCCCGGAGGGATGGAAGG
Source organism: Heligmosomoides polygyrus bakeri (assembly GCA_947359475.1). Taxonomy (NCBI): domain Eukaryota; kingdom Metazoa; phylum Nematoda; class Chromadorea; order Rhabditida; family Heligmosomidae; genus Heligmosomoides; species Heligmosomoides polygyrus. Next base: position 83,384,754 of record OX375869.1, on the reverse strand, counting down.
CTTGGTTGGACTACTGGATGGGAAATTCGAACCAATAACCTGGCATCGGATACATGCGACAGCCAACGCCTCCTCCGACTACGCTACACGCACCCAACTATTCGCCAATAGACCCAGTATCTTCAAAACTGGTAAAGGGTTTTCAGGAAGTCAAAGGTCAGATATTCATCTACGACTTCAATCAAAAAGGAACACGAAAAGTGAAGCCTGTGAAGATCAACGGGAACTATGACCAGGTATGTGGATGTTACTAGCAGATGATTAGTGAGCAGGCTGGGGAGACTAACAAAGCTTTGGGCACAGCCGTTGCTGTCTAACGTAATCGACCGACTAGCACATTTCAACCAGGTATTAGGTTGTAACGAAATAAATGGCACTGAACCACTGTAAATTTAAACAGTTAATATCTCGGCTTCTAGGCAAGTTTATTAATCGAAATAAAAAGCTTCTGATTCCACACATCTTTGCCAACGTGACACAAGCTTTTTATCCCAGTAGCATAAAAATCAGAAGTTCTGGAATTGACGAAATCTTCGAAGGCACTTTCGGCATCCTGTTGGTATTTGAATATTTTCCCTACCAAGAAGTCGCCAAGATGCTTGAAGAAATGGTAGTCTGTTGGGGAGAGGTCGGGAGAAAACGGAGGATGTGGTAGAGTTTCAATGCTCAGCTCATTCAATTTCTGCAACGTCATTCGTGCTACATGGGGGCGAGCATTGTCGAGCAGAAGGAGAACTCGCCTTCGGTTTACCAAGGCCGGCCGGATATCCTTCAACATTTTTCGTCATTTCTTCAATTCTAATGCAGTACTTCTCTGCCGTGATGGATTCACCGGGAGGGAGGAAGCTGTGGTGAATAATTCCCAGCGAACACCACCATACTGTCACCATTACTTTCTTTTGGTGCAATTCCGCTTCGCAAAAACCTCGGGGCTCTCATCGCTGTCCACCCACTGTGCCGATCGTCGCCTGTTGTCGTACATTATCCATTTCTCGTCACAGGTTACGATGCGATCAAGGAATGGGTCCGTTTTGTTCCATAGAAGCAGTGCGGACGAGATCTCATATCCCCGGTTTCTTTGCTCCTCAGACAGCTCGTGAGGCACCCATCTTTCCAGCTTTTTGGTCTTTCCAATTTCCTTCAGATGCCGAGCAGCTGTGTTGTGACTGACGCCAAAAACCTTCGCTATCTCCCTGGTACCTTTGTGTGGATCCACCTCCACCACATCTCTCAGCTTGTCCTCATCAACATCACTATGCCTCCCAAGACCTTCATGTTCTTCCAAGCTCTCATCTCCATTCCGGAACTTCTGATACCAACGATACGCCATCCGAATTGTGGAACATCCTTGACCGAATGCGGCGTTGATCTTCTCGTCCGCCTCCTTAGCTGTAGTGCCCAGCTTGAATTCATTCAAGTAAATGCCTCGGATTACCCTTTTTTCCATCTGCAAAAAAGTCAATAAAACTCTAAAGTTTTCCCACTTTTACATAGAAAATTTGGTACTCTCCGGTAGAGCAAAGTTTGCGCTTCTAAGTGATATGCTACATGTTACGGTTTGTTCTTGATCAAACGCGTAAAGACGCGCCAAAAAATGGCGCGAGCCAGTGCCAATTAATTCGTTACAACCTAATAGTTCGCCATTCCTGCTGGGAAGGAATGAGGGCTTCACCCCAGAAGCAGCAAGACTGGCTATCCCTGTACACTTGTGATGCATACGCAACTGCGCTCAGCGTTTTCGTTACAAATGCTCTTGGACAAACTCCCCGAATTTAATGAAGAAAAATAAAAACCGTGCTCTAGATTTGCGCTGAAATAGCTTTCTAAAACACCAGTAGATGCTACACTTCGCATTAGAGGAGTCGGAGTGGTTGGACTGGAGCGGCTTTTGTCGATTTATTACAGGTTTTGTTTGCTGTAAAATTTGAAGAAATTAGAGAATTGAGCTTGGCCGTAAAGAACTAAAAAGATATATTCCTGCATTGTGGAATAATTTGTGGGTAAAAGTGTTCAACAGTGCCGAAAAGAATTTCGTGCGTTTATACTTGCAACTTCAATATTGTCAGTATGAAGCCTTTAATACCTTTAAGAGTTAGTTCTTGTAGGTTTATTCCATCGTGAGTTTTCCTCAGCGATCTTTCTAAACCGATTGTATTTTTTGCTCATCTAAAAAACCCCTTGTACAGGAAATTCCTTTGTAAAAAGCGGGATGTGGGAAAAACCTTCCCGTTGTTTATAAGCACTAACGATTCAGCTTTGAAGAAATTGAAGAATGTCGGATTTATCCTAGTCGGGAGGGGGTAACAGTAAAGCGCCAGTTGTGCAGGCCCACAACCACACAGCCATATTCACTAAATCTATGTCAAAGTCAACGCATCATGGGATAGCAGAATCTCTCGTAGAAAGGGAGGTAATGGAGACGCAAATCACTGCATGCAACCTCCAATTAGGATAGATCCTAGCGTTTTGAATATGTTTTGTTGCGGAAGCAAGGACTATTGACTCTGGTTAAGTTTGTGCGGAATTGCAACTGTTCGTCGCTCGGTGTTCATAAACGGGGGCACCTTGTTCGGTAACCTAATACTTACTATTCTTTCCTATAGAGCCCTTCAGTCTATCAGTTTGAGTCTCTCTACCCTAATAAGACGTTCTGATGTTCAGGAAAATTTCCACCCTCATGGCATCTCGCACATCGCCACGGACACCGGTGCCCGTCTGTTCGTCATCGTTCACTCGAACGAATTCGAGCACTCCGTGATGGTGTTCGACTGGAAGCGAAACACCAGCGAACTGGACTTGGTGCGGACCATCAAGGACGACAAGTTTGTCAGGTGCGTGGCGAGCTTCAGATGAGCTTCCCAGCACGACGGAATTCGATTGTCTCAGGCCAAATGATCTCGCTGCACTCTCCATGGACGCGTTCATTATCACCAACGACGGCTACACTCAGACGAGGCTCGGAAACTTGTTGGAATTGTTATCTTTATACCCGGCTGGTAGTGTAGTACTCTATGATGGCAAGGTAAGCAGTGTTTAATTATTTATTTATTTATTTATTTATTTTGTTATCCTTATAATAAGATGTTGTTCATGTTGCAGTCGGAAACGGTGATAGTCACCGAATATATCCAGAGATATTAAAACATATATATAGTACAGTATGTAGTATACATAGTAGTGTGTAGTAGCATGTAGAATAGAGAATATCGATGTAGTAGTCCGTTTTATAGGATAGAGCAATATGCAAAAAGACCGAATAGACAGTTGGAGTGCTGTAAAACAATGGATTTATGTTGGTTTGATTGGTTTGTTGATTTATATGTTGATTTCACGACATTTCCCGTTGTCTTAGCAATTTTCGGCACTGGTAGGCAATCTGGCCTGCATGGAGTGGTAGAGACGCACCGGCCAATCAGATCACCTAACGTACACGTCCCTTTGGCTTTTATCCCCATTTGGTGAGGTTGACTTCCACTCTGATTGGCCGCCGTGTTCTCGCCCCCACCCCTGTGCAGGCAACGTTGCCGACTAGTTTCTCATCAGATAAGCCTAGCATTAATGGACGTGAAGAGTATAATGGCTGTAGCTAACACTAAAAATTTACTGAAGGACTTCTGTGTAATCATCTTTTACACTAAAATGACTGCATCAGAGGCTATAAGCTGTTATGATGTTTTGTTTTTGTTGATATTGTAATGGCGTAAAGCGTACATCTCAGCGGGCAGAGATCGCGGGTTCGGACCCCGCCTGGCTCTTCTTTCAGTTTCATTTTTCTGAATCAAACCGCCGATCTCGGTGGTAATCATGTGGTATATGGGTGAGTGCTTCAGGCCAGCTCCTACTTAATATCGAAGACGATCTCCCCGAACGGCGTGATCCTTAGCAAAGACCGAACTCACCTCATTGTCGCCCACGTCAACTCGGAGACCGTTGCCGTGTATAAGCTCGCGAAGGTGGGTCTATCTCACTGTGATACCAATATGTGACAGTAATCAACGATATCTAGGACCATCGCTCGATCTCACACGTATCGGACGTGCCCCTGCTGACCAGCCCGGACAATTTCTGCCTCGATAAGGATGGAGCCGTGTGGATTGTAGGTTTCGGATGAGACTTCGTCAGTTAGGGCCTCATGTCGTCTTTTCAGGCAGCACATCCGGTGCTGAAAGACGCTCTAGCTAGTCTAAGCGATTTTGACGATCCAACAGCGACAGCTCCATCGCAGGTTCGCACAGATACCGTGTACAAATTGCAAGGGGTTACGATTGCTGTTTTCTCTAGGTGCTGAAGCTGGTGTTCTCGAAAGACTTCAAGAAGTGGGAGATCACGGAGCCGTTCGCCGATGACGGCCGCTTCATCTCAGCATCTTCTGTTGCCGCTCCGTACGGAAATCAGCTGCTCATCGGTTCTGTTTGCAGGGAACTCGTCCACTGTGATGTCACACCGGAAACCATCTAATTGTACATCCTTTTGTGAACATTTTTGTAGATAATTGAAATTTCTAATACATTGTCCAGTGCTTTGATAATCATGAAACAGAAAAGCGTTTGAGCGCATTTCACACCGTCTAATTATAAAAGTGAAGGCATTTAGCATGAGAACTAGGTGATATCTCACCATCATTTAGAGTAGGCAAGTGAAAGATCAGTGAGAGTAATTCTGGCTAATAAATCCGTGACACAAGACGTCTTATTTTTTCAGTGAGTGATACAGACTATAGTGCACCTTAGCCTGGAACTCTATACTCTCTTAACTGTTCGAATAAGCAACAGTAATTCACAGTGTTCTGACTAGTTCTTTTTGTCTTGTGTTGCTTTTTGCGAGAATTTCAATGCACAAATAAAACATATTCTGCGGCAATTTCTAGAGCAATACATAACTGGGTGCCGATAGGACAGGAATACTGTCCTGTCGAATGCGATTCCTCCGGTCATTCCTCACTAACAGAACTCAAAATGTTTTGGTGAATAAATCTCACTCCCGCGTATACCGTACCACAAGTGGCGTACCACAAGGAACCTGCATAGGCCCTTTAATGTTCATTATGTTTGTTAATGATCTTCCAGGAGTATTACCTCCGGGCTGCTTTTGCTCAATGTATGCGGACGATTCCAAGATCTACTCAATTAATGACTGCAAACTGTTACAACTAGGACTAGACGCATTAAGCAAATGGTCTCAAAAATGGGATCTCGATCTATCTTTTGAAAAGACGCTGATAGTTTGTTTCGGTAAAGGACATCCGGTTACAACTTTACTATAAGTGGAAGGCCTTTTACCTGCTCACACAAGGTACGGGATTTAGGTGTTACCTACAACGATAAGTTCGAATACGAGGACCATATCAGAGACGTCTTGCTTAGCGCAACCTCTAAATGTAATTATATATTACGCGCGTTCAAGTCTAGAGATCCCATGCTACTATTTAGACTATTCACGACCTACGTTAGGCCACAAATGGAATGCTGCAGTCAGCTTTGGTCTCCGTACAAGAAGTCTCTCATCGATAGCATTGAACAAGTACAGAGAAGTTTCACTTACCGGTGTTTCCTACGGAAGGGACTAGTCAGACTGTCATATGAGGAACGCCTTAAGGTCCTAGGTGCAAATACATTGGAGTTTAGAAGGACTTTAGCCGATTTCCTCTACATGTACAAGCTAGCTACTGGCCGCTCTAACCTCTTATTGTATGACATTTTTGACAAACCGTCACTAGCAGAAATTACTCGGGCCCACCCGTACCGAATCAAACCAGACAGACCTACTACCGCTGCCTACGCTGGATCCTTTTTAGCAAGGTCAGTAATGAGGTGGAATAAACTTGACGCTAGTTTATTCAGGTGGAAGCGATGCTATACATTCCAGGCCCATCTAATCGACTATCTTCTGAGGACTATTCCAGATCGGCCAGACTAGGATGTGTTGCCATTTCTTTTTTTTAAGAGATTGCTCCTTTTCCGACGACAATGTTGCTGCAATATCTGTTACTAACACTTCACCTCGTTTTGTGTTTGGTGTCTGCTATTCTTGTTCGTTACTCACATTTTTTTGTGTTGTTCTGTTTCGGCCCCCTCGACCAGACCCCCTCGACTTCGCAGTGTGGACCTCGGGAATGTTGGCGGACCTACTAAGATGGTATCCGGAGTCCAATCCACGCCTCCTCCCACCTCGTCGCTAGGACTTGCAGTGTTGGCGGGCCACTGTCCTTCTGAACCGAGCTGTCCACTTCCCGTTCCCCCCCCCCCCCTCCCCCCCCTTCTCCATCAACTGGAGAAGTCGTCGGTTAATACAGCTTTATCGCCTTGTGAACTATTCCTATACTGCTTTTTCCCATAATGATAAGATACCGATCTAAATAAATAAAATAAATAAAAATAAATACACCAGAAGGAGAAACAGTGAATGAAGAATGTCTACTGCCAGGGAGAAGGAGTATAACCGGGAACTTACGACTCACCGAGACGTGACCCTGGACGTTCGGTGAATATGTATAACTATATGAAAGATAGTGGGATCTATCCTGGTCGGAGGGTACAACCCTAAAGTGCCAATTACATAGGTCATCACATGAAACACAATGATATCCACTGAAGTTAAATGGAAGCTCTTGCAATATGGGACAGCAGCTGAAGCCCTCGTAGAACCACAAGGTAGGGAATGCAGAAAAAATAAAAAACAGTGTATGCCCCTACTCCAAGTAGGATAGAGCCAGATAATGAAGGGAAGGGCAGCAGCATACTTAAATTAATCACTGCTCCTCGCTCATCTCCCTCGCTTCTCATCTCTTATCCAGATGAATGCCGTTTTGTTCGGAGGCTAACAACATGTTCACTCTCACTTGTTGTAGTTGCGATGTCGGGACACCAGTGGGGTGAGAATACTTTATTCACACCAGCAGCCATCTATTTATTATGTCTGCAATCATTATCTTCTACTTATTCTTCTTCTTATCCTCCCGGTCGTCCATCGTCCTGCTAATGCTAACTACCCTAAACGACGCTGGTGAGCGGTCTGTCCCCTAACAGTTGTAAGAGAGCAAATTTTGGCGTACGGTAGCCGTACGGGTGTACGTGGTGTGGGCGGTATGCGAAATCCTGGAAGCGCGGGAGCGCGGGAAATAGAGCGCCACGGAAGGCCGAGGGGGCTAGGTTTCGCTTCTCGTTGGACTCCGAAAGGGGCAGTTCAGTTTGATGTGTTTCTTTTGTTAGGGAGAGGGATCTTCTCTTGCCTGCGCGCCATCTCCTCTCACATCGTGCCCGCAGCGTCGACATTGCCTCCAATCTCTGATTTAGTTGTGTTAGGTTCTTTGTTTCTTGCTATTGTCGTGTTTCTTTTTTGTGGTTTAATAAAGCGTTCCTATAACCGCTGTGCTGTGCCCGTCCACTAGGTTTGAGCCCAGGCATTTCTTTGTTTTCTTGAGGTCGGTTAAATCTAAAGAAACCTAACTTGGGGGCCGATCCGGTGACCTCAAGTTTTGCGTAGGGATCAGCACACCGATAGGGGGACTTTATTAGCCTTATCGATCCGTTCGAGTAATTTGGTTTTTTTTTGCGCCTGATCTGTTGCGGGACGCAGCCACTCCAGTGTCTGCATTGCAACAAAGACAATGGCAGAGCGTGTTGTTGAGCGGTCTTTCCAACACGCGGACTGTCACGGTGGTTCGGAAAGTTTTCAGAAGTGGGACAGCTAACCAGGCAGGGGAACCTCTGCGCAATTTTTTTGCCACCTTCTGCGCTAAAACGTGAACCGCGCCCAGACTACTCAAACGGTGGAAAAGTCGCCGCGATGAGTGTAGAGACGAGAGAGACCGAGGTCGCAGGTGTTCATGCTGGTGTTTCAGATAACCCGGCGCCCACCCAGCCGCTGTGTACCTCGTCGTAAATGGCAGATGGCGACACAATGCAAGACGAGCTGGAGCTCGAGTTCCGCCAACTGTGTGGCGGTGAGAGCGAGAGGCATGACATACTGCAAGTATGTGATCGTCTGGAAAGGTCGATTAAGGTTACCCGGACCAGCATAATGGCTGAGGTTAGCAAGAGGTGGCGTACCGGAAACCTCGACCATGAGACCATTGAAGTGGCGGGACAACAGTGCATGGAGCAGTCCCTGGAGCATGTTGCGACCGACCCTAGGGGAAGGGTGCAAAAAGGAGTTCGTACTGGAAAGGTGGACGGAAGTGATTTTGTCAAGCCGATCGTGCGGAAGCGAGTGGGGACAGACTTCCATCTTGGAAGGAAAGATCCATAAGCGACGCGAGAGGAGACGAGCGCAAGAGCAAAAGCGCAATGGTCTATCGCGCGTCTGAAGCCTCAGTCAAAAGGGCTCAAGGCCAAGCCTTTCTGTTGTTTGCTGTTTATATAAAGCGAGACCGAGTGCAGCGGTCTCAGGGCCACGGGGGCATGTTGTGAGAGAGTAAACTTTGGCGTACGGTAGCCTGTACGTGGTGTGGGCGGTATGCGAAATCCTGGAAGCACGGGAGCGCGGGAAAGAGGCCGCCACGGAAGACCGGAGGGCCAGTTTTCGCTTCTCGTCGGACTCCGAAAGGTACGGCAGGTCCCGTTTGATTTGTTTCTTTTGTTTAGGTAGATTAGGGTGAGGGATCTTCTCCTGCCTGCGCGCAGTCTCCTCTCACATCGTGCCCGCAACGTCGACAATGTCTCCAATCTCTGATTTAGTTGTGTTAGGTTCTTTGTTTCTTGCTATTGTCGTGCTTCTTTTTTGTGGTTTAATAAAGTTCCTATAACCGGTGTGCTGTGCCCGTCCACTGGGTTTGAGCTCAGGTATTTCTTTGCTTTCTTAGGGTCAGTTAAATCTAAAGAAGCCTAACTCACTGTCGCTGAGGTTGCCCATCAAGTCGAATTCCTCGCCGTTTCCGAAGAGCTCAGACCGATACGTTAGTCAGCATTCCGGTGACATCCAGCGAAATCCAAGTGAAGAGTAACAAAATGGCGTTAATCAATCCCTGATACGGATCCTCTCCAATGTTTGCGAATGCAGCCAATCAGGTGCCTGGCCCTCCTAATTTGGACCAGAATAGAGGGTGTCTTACGTCGAGGGAGCACGAAATTTCAACCTCGGTACACGGAGCTAGAAGCCTTGGAGATGTTCGCACCGCATAAAGTGAATAAAGCATTAACAATTCGTTAATTTCCATTAACAAAATCCTTGTAAGATTCAGATCTAAACCCAGCATATACGCGGTAAAAATTGTCAAGCGTTCTAGATTTATTCTCATGGGAAATTTAGCAGAGGTATTGAAGTGAAGACGAATCGACTTCTGTGCGGTACAGGAGACGAGGTGGTGCTGCTGCAAATCTAGGGGCGTAGGCTGAGGCGTTAATGCTGTTCGAGCGGAGCTGAGGCGTTAATGTTACAGCTGTCCCAATACTATCAGCGACCACATGAAACAATGAACAGAATGAAAGGAGATAAAGGCTGGCTTTTGTTAATCGCTTCTTGGATGCGCCACGCATTTTTCTTCTAGGGGATGACGTGCAGGCCATTTGAATGCATATTGCACCTATACAATGACTTGTGGTGACCAGCCGATGAACAGGTCAGTGCTTCATTCTTCCCAGACAAGTCTGGCACTGGTCCCGGAGGGATGGAAGTCTTGGTTGGCCTGGGCGGGAAATCCGAAACAGGAACCCGGTTCGGGAGCACGCGACAGCCGGCGCTTCTTCCAACTGCGCCACCACGCGCCAGCATAATGGATAAGGTACCGATTTTCTCCTTACTAGATATCGTCACGGTCTCTTCTCAGAGAAATGGGTAATGTAAAGGTGATCCCTCCGTCATAAAGATGTAAGATTCCTTATATCCATTTCAAAATCAGTGGCATTTTCATTTCGAAAAAAGTAGCAACCAACGGCGGGACACATTTGGTGGAGTTGAGACAAGGAGCAAACTTACTTGAACAGCACGACTTATAGCTAGGATAGTTCTGCGTTAGACGTGATGCAGTCTTTGTTCTAAGTGCTGAAGCTCGTCTTCTTTAAGAACTTCAAGACCTGGAAAATCGCTGAGGCATTCATCGACGACGGATCATCTCTCTCATCTCCGCCTCTTCTGATGTTGTTCGCTCCTGTTATCTTGCTCCGAAGACAATGTGTTTTGTCAAGTTCTCTTGTGGTTGTATAGAATTAATTTCTTTATTATTCGCTTACATAGTTCGCTGCTATCACGACGAATGGAGGCTAGGACCACATGTTCTATCACGACGAATGGAGGCTAGGACCACATGGAACTTCCTCAGGGAACGAAAACCGAGAGCGCCTGATAGACTTCCTATCCGCGTGCCGTCTTTACCATGGAAATTCTATGTTTAAGAAGCCTTCAGACTGACGATGGACCTGGGAAAGCCCAAATGGAGAAACACGTTCGGAGATCGACCATGTTCTTACAAACAGACGCTGGAGTCTGTTTGACGTCTCGTGCTGCCTTCATTTGACACCGGCTCGGATCACCGTCTTGTCCGTGCGAAGCTGACTCTCAAAAAGAGGATGTTCAAGCGTGACACTCATAAACCGGCACCGGTGAGGATCCCCACATTCAAGTCTGAGGAGTTGGAATATGCCATAAAGTCGTATGATTGGAATCTTCTTGAAGATCTATCGGAAGACTACGACCTTCTCTCCAAAGGACTGTTGAAATGTGCTAGCAGCTCTTGCGGAGCCACATCACCGTCTGCTTCAAGACTCAACGCACATGCGATTAAGCTCTTGGAGCAAAGAAGAGCTGTTAAACTGGATCCTAACGCTCCCCATCTGGAAAAAGTTACCATCTCGAAGGCCTGTCGAATTGCAGTGAAGGAGTCCATTCAAGCCTACAGAAGATTGAAGCTGTTAGAAGCCGCTGGGAAAGGTTCAAGCATAAAGCGCTGCAAACGAGACTCTGCGATCAGAAGGCAATAATGTCAGCCCTTGTGGATAAGGATGGAACAACGCAAACGTCTCGAAGAGCGATGGAGGCCATCGTTCAAGAATTCTACACAGATCTGTTCCGTTCTTCCATCACTGTCCCGAAATGCTTGATGCCACCAGCTGAGGAAGTACCTCCCATTCTGGAATCAGAAGTTGCTCATGCCATCAGAAGGATGAAGCCGGGCACTGCTCCCGGACCGGACGGCATTTCTGCTGATCTCCTTCGTGCGGGTGGCAGTGCCCTCTGCTCACTTCTTGCCAAGCACTACCTTCGACTTGGTAGGATTCCGGACTCATGGAAGGAGTCGAAAACAGTTTTAATCTTCAAAAAAGTCAGCAGGAGGATATCAACAACTGTCGACCCATCAGTCTTCTCTCGGTTGTGTACAAGATCTTCACCAAGATACTGCTTAACCGCATTGAGCGTTGCTTGGATGAATATCAGCCAGTAGAGCAAGCAGGGTTTCGCAAGGATTTCTCCTGCATGGACTATATTCAGACTGTCTCACAGCTTATCGAGAGGAGCCGCGAATACCACCTCCCACTTGTCCTTGTCTTCGTGGATTACAGGAAAGCGTTCGACTCTGTGGAAATCAACGCCGTTTTGAACGCACTTGTGCACGCTGGTATACCATCGCCCTACATCCGACTTCTCGACGAATGCTTCTCGAACACATCGACTACCATCCAGCTGTTCGATCGAAAGCTTAAAATTCCTATCGGGAAAGGAGTACGGCAGGGAGACACGATTTCTCCTAAGCTATTCACAGCGGCACTCCAGGATGCCATGAAAGACTTGAACTGAAGATTGGTTTGGACATGAATATGTCCAAAACGCAGTTTATGGTCAACCAGTGGTGTGACACGGGACTCGTAAGGTTAAATGGAGTCGCTCTACAACAGGTCGACTCCTACGTCTATCTGGGAAGAGAGCTGAACATGGGTAAAGACCTCGCTCCTGAAATCGCCCGCAGGAGACGCGCAGCATGGGCAGCCTTCAGTTCGATTCGCGAAGTCACCGATCAGGTCAAGGATCCCGGCCTCAGGGCCTCGATATTCAACGCCTCTGTACTGCCTGCGATGTGTTACGCGACGGAAACCTGGCCCGACAACAAGACAATCGTCAGAGCGATGCAAACTACGCATCGTGCACTGGAGAGATGTCTTCTAAGGACAAGCCTTCGTCAGCAATGGCAAGAAGGCCTACGAAGCTCGGAGCTACGGGAGAAGTCGCAATTAGAAGACCCGCTGCAGTAAATGAAGAAGTCCAAATATCGCTGGGCCGGACACCTGCTTCGACGAAAGGACGATAGATGGAGTCTCCGTGTCACAGAATGGCTCCCGAGAGACCATAAGAGACCACTGGGACGACCGCCAACGCGATGGGCAGACTCATTCTCAAGATCTTTCAGAGAGCGGAGTCTGCCTCACTGGATGAAAGCAGCCAGAGATCGAGCGGTCTGGAAGAGTTGTGGTCCCCGCTGAGAAGACCTCCAGCCGACAAAAGGACCATCAAAGTATCAAAGTAAGTAAGTTCGCTGCTTCGATATTCATAGCCTAACTTCGTTCTCGAAAAAACCTTTAATTCGATTTTTTGCACGTTTTCCTAATAATAGAAAACGATATTACAAAGCACGACAGCCAGATGACGTACTGATGCAGCTGTTATGCAAGATAAGAAGTTGTGACAAAAAAAAACTGTTCAGCGCAATTTTTTCAACTAACTCCTAACATAACAATAAAATTCAAGGCGACACTTCAGATGGCAGGAGATCATATGGGAGATATCACAGAAACTGGTTGATGGCGGTAGATTAAAATACTGCTGTGCTGTTGGAACTGCAGTAGATGAGCGGAGATCAAGTGATTGAGGGATTCAGCACATCACAGTGCAGAAGTCGACCGAACATCGAGCCGATCACCAGATGCTCCTTGTCGTACACCTGGAAACTGGGAAGTTCCTGCCACTGTGTGATTGTGACGGACGGACTGACAGACAGACACATAAACACGCGAATAGACAGACAGTCAGACCTAATAACTCTTTTATACATATTGTAGGATAAAAATCGATAAACCTAAGGATAATCGTCAGCCGTTTGATATTTTTTAATTATTACGAAACCTGTCCATCGGCCATCATATTCGATTGATTTCCACCTTAAGAAACTAACACTGACCAGCAAATCAAAAAGTGTTATCAAAATGTGGAGCCCTTCCTCCGGCAGCTGTTCGATTGACGGACGGAATGACAGAGAGAGAGAGAGAGAGAGAGAGAGAGAGAGAGAGAGAGAGAGAGAGAGAGAGAGAGAGAGACAGACAGACAGACAGACAGACAGACAGACAGACGAACAGACACCCTATTGGCGTTTGTATATTGTAGGATAGGGTAACCAACCACAGCATTACTGGCGGAGATCGTAGCACCGTCATTAGCGTAGGGCTCGGTGATGACCCAACTGACACCGTCCTCCTGAAGGAGAATGTTATCAGTAGCCGAACCAGAGCACTATAAAGCGAGTAACTCACCTGTATTCTGACCCTGAGCACCTGACTAGGGCTACGGACGCGCTCATCTCCTGGATAGAGCGTGACAAGGAACATCTGATACAGCACCGGGTGCAGCGACACCCAGAGGTCACCGGACTCCTCATCCACATGCATTCCAGCGGGCGACGATAGCAACGAGATCTGCGTGCGGAAGGTGACCGAGAGGTCCTTCTCCAGCTTGTAGACACGAATGTGCTGAAAGTTAACGGCAGATACCACACGTACTCGAAGAACCTCTGACGCGATGTCTAAGTACCTCGTTCAGCAAGGAGCCGGCGAAGATCAGCTGGCGCGTGCGGTCGATCGCCAAACCAGATGGAGAAGAGAGGCCTGATTCGAGAAGGGTGACAGACCTTCCATCGAAAAGATAAAGCGCACCGAAGCTGCTCTGGAAACGAATCCGGTTTGCGAGTCCGCTTAAACTTCAACGTCGGACTAAAGGTTGTGGCTCCTGTGGCTTTTCTGTTGGAACCTTAATGGTTTACTGGTGTTTAGACCGGCAGAGCATCCCGATACATTGGGGGAGATCCGATAATCACAGCATTTAAGAAGCTCAACGATCTTTTCCTTCTTCCTCTTCTTTAAAAATAGTTGTAGCATGAGAAATGTAGCTAAAAAGGAAGGACTTTGGCACGATTTCAGGAGCACATAGGTTCTTGAAAAGTTCTGTTTCTGCATTTTCCAATTCTAGGAATTTTCCAGTCTAGAAAATATAGGTTCATGCCTACAGGCCATCGGAACCTTCCCTCTAGAACCTTCTCTACCTGACTGAGTGTGCCGTTCTTTCAAATACGAGGTGCTTTTGCAAAAGAAAAACTCAAGGATAAACAAAAACAACTCAAGGATAAACTGGCCAAAAAAATACAGCTCAGAAGAATCCTGACGTTTGAGCTACCACTACGTGCTTTCGAAGCCCTATCCCGAAGCTAAACCTCAACCCATTAAACAAAGAATTAGGGATAAAGGATGGCGTTAATCAATCCTTTTTGGGATGCGCCATGCATTCCACTTCTATGGGACATCATGGGAACGATTCGGATGCGTTTTTAGCCTATATTTAGCCCATTCAGTGATACTGTACAGTGATACTATGTATGTACACGATGTCCATCTCTTCCATGAGAATGGGAGGCCTGACTGGCCTGGGCGGGAAACCCGAACGAGGAATCTGAGACCAGGTGAACGCGACAGCCAACGCCTCCTTCGACTGCGGTGTTCATGTAAGCATTCATTACCGTTCCTCTAGTCTTTCGAAGTGAATACGAACATTACAGGAAGTGTGCTGCTATGTCCAGAATAATAGTCCATGGAATAATAGTCTCCTGACGGAAGATGATAGTGCGGCTTATCAACAAGCGATACGGTGAAATGTTTCACCATATCGCTTGTTGATAAGCCGCGCTATCAGGAAATTTGGCCCGGAAAAGGCTCGAAGCATACGCCGGCCAACCAAAGAGGTGATTCTGATCATCGTTGTATGACCATGAGTGGCCTCTCGCTGAGGTGGACGAAAATACAGGACTGGGGAAGAGAATCAACTCCAATATGTGCTCATGGCTCATCCCATGACAACATTGCTCGCATCCCGGAGTTTCTCCCCTTACCCAGATCCGTCCAGTTCTGTGGTCGTAAGGATGCCTGAGCTACCCCCCGTAAGTCATTATTCGGGCCAAATACGCATTCAAACTGCCTCCACGTTACCTCGTAGAAGTAGAGTGCGTGGCGCATCCCGCAAATGGATTGACTAACGCAGTCCTTTATCCATGTAACCTTTATTGAACGGGAAACGCCCCTATTTAGTAACGTACAGCGGGTGCTTTGAAAGTCTAGTGCCTGCCTACTATGTAGCCACAACTTTTCCGTGCCGGGCAATAAATCCCTGACAGAGAAGTAACAAACAAGCCGCAACAGCACACGGAAAAAACGCGTAGAAAACGCCTGAAATTCTGCAGACGTTAGAACCTCTCAAATCTCAACCAGTCAGTTGAAATGCAGAAGCACAGCAACACAGAAGAACCGAACCCAGACACCTCTCGCATGAAGCAACGGCACTATCCACTGCGCTCCGAGCCGCTTCGCAGTAGCGGCATCGCGGGATTACAAGAGACCCCAGCTCTCGTGACGCGCCGATTTCATAGTAACTTCAAGGACCTTCTACTCCTTGGGTTTAACAATTTGGCAAAAGATAAACACATTTTTATACTAAATGAGGAGTGAGGATTTTTCCTTTATGACTAGTTCTCCTCGTTCAGGCATACGCTTCAGACCCTTCCCTTGTGAACACCTGAATGCCCTTTTTAACGGTGGCCAGTCGGAAGACTAATCAGGGTCTGATCCTCTCCAGACAAATCTAGCACAGCCTAGTTTTAATTGAAAATGAGAACTAAAGGTTTAGTTAGTGTTAATTTAATTTTTTACTTGATTTGAATTAAAATTAGAATTTAATTAATTCTATTTGTTTTGGTTTTGGAACTGTAGGCCAATTGAGCTTAAAACCGATTATTGATAAACGTCAGATTGCCTCGCTCTGTTCCCCACGCTACCAACGTCTCATGCCATGGGTTGATCTTCTCTTCTATCTATCGAACGAACGACGAACTTTGAAGAGTAACGCCTACCTGCATAGTAAGCTCCACAGTCTGCAGTTTGCCCCTCGCCATGTAGGCCAGATTGCTGACAAGAAACCGATCCGCTCCTATCGTGGCTACGTCGTATATACTGCAATCGTTGACTAATAAGCTATGGAAACCAGGGGCGCATCAAGGAGTCTCACCTGGAGAATCTCGCGTCGCAGACGGATTTTCTGTGAAACAGCACGTTCTTCTCTTTGTGGTAGGTGAAGATCTCGACGCACGGCCTTTTCGGGTGCGTGTTGACGACGTATAGAGAAATTCTACCCTTGCTGAAGTACGACGATATGCCGAGTGGGATGAACTCGTTCTGAAAGTGGGTAGGAATCGCACAGTCGTTAAGAGAGGTGATGCATGTATGCACAGAAATCGTGTTGGCGCTGATATTTCGAAAACTTCTGACTCCAGAAGACAAATCCAAGCCTATCTTCCAATTTGGAAGGCGCTTTCCTTTATTCGATCCTACACTGAAAGCTTTATGTTGTTGCTCATGAAATGACCGATTTTGCTGCCTCAATTTCTGGCCGATTTTTCGTGGCTGCGAATGTTCCCGTTTCAGGCATTCTGTATACAGTAGCGTTCAGAAGTTGTAAACGTTAGCACCTTTCGCCAGAACTCGCTTCAGATCAGCTTTAAAAATGTGGAATTCGGATATTTATTTATTTATTTATTTATTTATTTATTGAATACGTCATAAGACGCGCCATATAAAAAAAGCCGAAGAACACTCACAAGCAATCTAGGCAGATTTTCCATGCAAGCAAGCGTCGTCCACATATCAGTATTGTAAACACTGACAACAAAACTCCAAAAGACGAGGAAAAAAAGGGGTGAGTACGAGGTGCCTAGTGCGGAAGGATGGATATGTAGGAGTGTAAGAAAAAAACCTAATTTTTGAAAGACCTGACGGTGGATTTAAGGCCACCGTTAAAAATTTGTAGACTGCTGGTTTAAATAGATTAGGCAAACCAGCCTACACGGGCAGCGTACATGTCGGCGAGGGCCAACGAAGAGCATGTCCCCTAGATAGTCCTATAGAAGAGGAAAAATTTGTCTGACCACAATGTGAATTGGGTCGGATCTTAAAAGTACCTCAAACTTGGGTAATTAAACCGGATATATTGTGACAATTAACGAATCTTCTTATATCGCACTATAGCAAAACACGCTTTTTGAAGAATAGCAAACGTGACTTTCTCCAATGATTTGATTGAAATAGAAAGCACTTCTTGTTTAAAAACAGTCTGATAATTTATTCATTAAAAAACTCATTTGCTCTTGGCATCACAGAACTTTTTCTTGTTTAAGAAACGTTTTTTAACCTGAAGTTGAACGGCCAAGAAAATATTGTTGACGAATCCGGGTCCTATAAAAAATTTTAACAACGTGGGCCAAAAAAGATTCTCTATACATTTTTGAGTGCGGTTACTGTGAATGAATTCGAAGAACGTTTGTAATCCCGAGGAAAATATGAAGTTCTTTGTTATCCATATAT